>CM061538.1:57321830-57906830 GCA_030864215.1 Capsicum pubescens
AGATTGTTATGCCAGATATCACCAGATCATTATGGATGATGAAGACGCGGAGAAGACGTCTTTTATCACACCATGGGGGACCTATTATTATCGAGTGATGTCGTTCAGTTTGAAGAACGCTGGAGCAATATACATGAGAGCCATGACCACTATGTTTCATGATATGATGCATAAGGAGATTGAGGTCTACGTGGATGATGTGATTATTAAGTCAAAAAGTCGGGCCGACCATGTTAAATATTTATGAAAGTTCTTTGAAAGTCTTCGTAGGTATAATCTCAAGCTCAACCCGGCAAAATGTGTATTTGGAGTTCCGTCTGGAAAGCTGTTGGGGTTTGTGGTCAGCCGTCGAGGGATTGAATTGGATCTCTCGAAAATCAAAGCCATTCAGGATTTGCCCCCGCCCAAGAATAGGACGGAGGTGATGAGTTTGCTTGGTAGACTGAACTGCATTAGCAGGTTTATCGCTCAACTCACAACCACCTGTGAGCCCATATTCAAGTTGCTAAAAAAGAGTGTTGCGGTAGAATGGACTGAAGAATGTCAGGAAGCGTTCGACAGAATCAAAAGATATTTGCCAAATCCGCCCGTAATGGTACCACCGGAGCCTGGTAGTCCTTTGATCTTATATTTATCAGTCATGGACAATTCTTTCGGTTGTGTCCTGGGTCAACATGATGTCACAGGCAAAAATGAGCAGGTTATTTAT
Source organism: Capsicum pubescens (assembly GCA_030864215.1). Classification (NCBI taxonomy): domain Eukaryota; kingdom Viridiplantae; phylum Streptophyta; class Magnoliopsida; order Solanales; family Solanaceae; genus Capsicum; species Capsicum pubescens. The sequence goes on from CM061538.1 coordinate 57,322,540, forward strand.
TATCTTAGCAAGAACTTCACCGTTTATGAGGCCTGGTATACTCTTCTTGAAAGGACGTGTTGTTCCCTAACTTGGGTAGCACAGAAGTTGAAGCATTATCTCTCATCATGTACTACTTATCTCATCTCCCGCATGGATTCTTTGAAGTATATCTTTCAGAAGCCTATGCCGACAGGTCGATTGGCAAAGTGGCAAATATTGCTTATCGAGTTTGACATTGTATATGTGACTCGAACCGCCATGAAAGCCCAAGCCTTGGCAGATCATCTTGCTGAGAATCCCATCGATGAAGAGTACGAGCCATTAAAGACATATTTTCCTGATGAAGAAGTGTTGTATGTCGATGAAGTCGTTATAGATGCTGATCCAGGTTGGAAGTTGTTCTTCGATGGAGCTGTCAATATAAAAAGGAGTAGGAATAGGTGCGGTTCTTATCTCTGAATCGGGACAACATTTCCTGGTAACAGCACAACTTCGATTTTACTGTACTAACAATATGGCAGAGTATGAAGCCTGCATTCTTGGTTTGAGGTTAGCTGTTGATATGGAAGTCCAGGAATTATTGGTGTTGGGGGATTCGGATTTTCTCATCCATCAAATTCAAGGCAATTGGGAGACGCGAGATTTGAAGCTCATCCCGTATTGACAATGCTTGTAGGAGCTATGTCGACGGTTTGTGCTAGTAAAATTTAGGTATATTCCAAGGGTTCATAATGAAATTGTTGATGCTTTAGCCACTCTGTCTTCAATGCTCCACCATCCTGATAAAGCCTACATCAATCCAGTGCATATACAGAGTCATGATCAACATGCTTATTGTAATGCGGTTGAAGAAGAGCTCGATGGAGAACCCTGGTTCTTGGATATTAAGCAATACATTCAGTCAGGAGAATACCCAACATATGCCACCAATAATCAAAAGAGGACTATTAGGCGTTTGGCTAGTGGATTTTTCTTAAGTGGGGGGATCTTATATACGAGAACCCCAGATCTGGGACTTTTGAGGTGTGTAGATGCAAGAGAAGCCTCGGCAATCATGGTTAAAATACACTCTGGAGTATGCGGGTCGCATATGAACGGTCATGTCTTGTCAAAGAAGATTCTTCGAGCAGGTTATTACTGGCTTACTATGGAGAGGGATTCTATTCGATTTGTTCGAAAGTGTCATCAATGTCAGGTACACGGTGATCTGATACGTTCTCCTCCTGCTGAGTTGCATGCAATGGCCGCTCCATGGCCATTTGTGGCTTGGGGAATGGATGTGATTGGACTGATTGAGCTGAAGGCATCAAATGGACATAGATTCATTTTGGTAGCCATTGATTACTTCACAAAGTGGGTAGAAGCAGTAACTTTCAAGTCAGTGACAAAGAAGGCTATGGTAGATTTTGTTCATGCCAACATCATTTGTAGGTTTGGAATTCCTAAGATGATCATTACAGACAATGCTGCCAATCTCAATAGTCATTTGATGCAAGAAGTGTGTCAACAGTTTAAGATCGCACATCGAAATTCTACTCCATATCGCCCAAAGGCCAATGGTGCTATAGAAGCCGCCAATAAGAATATAAATAAGATACTGCGAAAAATGGTACAAGGGTCTAGATAGTGGCATGAAAAGTTGTCGTTTGCATTGCTAGGTTATCGCACCACTGTTCGCACTTCAACAAGGGGCAACTCCATATTTATTGGTGTATGGGACAGAAGCAGTCATCCCTGCAGAAGTTGAAATTCCCTCTCTTCGAGTCATTGTAGAAGCAGAGATTGATGATGATGAATGGGTCAAAACTCGACTGGAATATTTGAGTTTGATTGAGGAAAAAAGGCTAACGTCTGTGTGTCATGGCCAGTTGTATCAGAGGAGGATGGCTCGAGCGTATAACAAAAAAGTCCATCCCAGGAATTTTGAGGTTGGTCAGTTGGTATTGAAATGTATCCTTCCTCACCAGGTTGAAGCGAAAGGCAAGTTCTCCCCTAACTGGCAAGGTCCCTTCGTTATGAAGAAAGTGTTGCCCAATGGAGCCTTATATTTGACAGATATTGAAGGAAAAATGGCAGAAATGGCTATCAATGCTGATGCGGTCAAAAGATATTATGTATGATATTTTATCCTTTGTTGATTTTATTGCATGTTTAGTACTTGCATTTTTGAAGATTGATATGATGAAGGCATTTTATTCTTCTATCCAAACATTGTGTCATCCTTTGTTACCCGTTTGAGCTTCGTTTTATTTTTCTTTCATATTCCTCTTTTGGAATCAAAATAGAGTCAAAGATAAATGTCAAGAAAATAAGAATAAAAGAAAGAGTTCGAAAATAAAAGAAAAAAAATCAAATCAAAATAAAGAACAAGCTGATGGAACTACGTGCGACCTGATTCTCCTCTCTCGGGAGTGAGATACGTAGGCTGCCCTATTTCGGGCTCGGTCCAACCAAATAAAGATTTTAGAGTCACCCAGTCAAAAAATTGAGGCATGAGTTAATGCGTTGTTTGAGTCGATTCAAAAAGTTATAAGCCCCCCCATTTCAAGTGTCGTTTAAGCCTCTTGCCATCCCCTTTCTAACCTTATCCAAAAGCCAGGTTACAACCAAAGAAAGTCCTTCAGATCAATTCTTGATAATGTTAAGGCTAGGCATGCAATGGATATGATGATACATTGTTGGGTACTACTCGTCTTCCTTAGCATAAGAAATCGGAAAGAAATACAAAAATGAGAGAGTCTTATTGGTGAAAACCCTCGTAGGCACCATAAGGCGATGGTGAGTGGAGAGAAATAAAAATGAGAGAGTCTTACTGGTGAAAACCCTCACGGGCACCGTAAGGAGATGACGAGTTCAAGAGAAAAGTGAAAAGTGAAAAGAAAGAGATTTGTTGGAGAAAGTCTTTTAAGATGTCGTCGATTGAATGAGATATATGGGTCCAATGGATTTGAAGAAGCGGCTCAGCGGTAAAGGCATGAACTTAACAACAAATGGGAAGTTTGGATAGGAAGATCAAGCAGCTTAATCCAAAATGCATGTCATACTCATTGGAGTTAGTGGTTGTATTCAGATAAGTTTTCTTTTTGAATAAGGGACATTGCCATTTTCTTTCATTTACATATTCATGATTTTTGTATTTTTATGTCATTTATCAAAATAAAAGTCACCATCATTTCTTTACATTTTAAGTCAAGTCTGTGTCAAAACAAGCGAGAAAGGATTTCAAAATTTACTACCAGTCTTTCCAATTATATGAGAAAAAGCCAAGGACCAGCACATGAAAGAAATATGATCATAATTCAACACGAAGCAAAGGAAGTCTATCAACCGACAGGCTGTTGGATTCGTGGAAGCATTCAGATTTGGGAAAAAGGGTGTTTCTCAGAGGCATGGTAAAATGGAAACCCATTGTTCAAGTCAGAACTCATTTCCCTCAATCTGTATCCGGGTTAATAATGCGGAAAGACAGGGCAAGTGTCAGCGATTTGGAACAAAGATGAAAGGAACGAGTGCTGGGGCAGATACCTGAGAAGCCAAGTGCTGCAAGCCACCACTAAGTTTTTAATTGACAAATTTTCTTTGTTGAAACAGGGGCAAATTCACTTCACTTAATTCAGCTACCATTGGAAATACATATCCGTGGGATTCTACTTTATGCTCAGGGCCCTCCTGAAAAAGAGGATTTTACTTTCTGTTCAGGACCCTCCTGAAAAATGGGATTTTACTTTATGCTCAGGACCCTCCTGAAAAATGGGATTTTACTTTCTGTTCAGGACCCTCCTGGAAAATGGGATTTTACTTTCTGTTCAGGACCCTCCAGGAAAATGGGATTTTAGTTTATGTTCAGGACCCTCCTGAAAAATGAGATTTTACTTTCTGTTCAGGACCCTCCTGAAAAATGGGATTTTACTTTCTGTCCAGGACCCTCCTGAAAAATGGGATTTTGTTTTCTGATCAGGACCCTCCTGAAAAATGGGATTTTACTTTCTATTCAGGACCCTCCTGAAAAATGGGATTTTACTTTCTGTTCAGAGCCCTCCGGAAAAATGGGATTTTACTTTAGGTTCAGGACCCTCCTGGAAAATGGGATTTTACTTTTTGTTCCGGACCCTCCTGGAAAATGGGACTTTACTCTCTGTTCAGGACCCTCCTGGAAAATGGGATTTTACTTTCTGTTCAGGACCCTCCTGAAAAATGGGATTTTACTTTTTGTTCAGGACCCTCCCGAAAAATAGGATTTTACTTTCTGTTCAGGACCCTCCCGAAAAATGGGATTTTACTTTCTGTTCGGGTCCCTCCTGAAAAATGGGATTTTACTTTCTGTCCAGGACCCTCCTGAAAAATGAGATTTTGCTTTCTGATCAGGACCCTCCTGAAAAAATGGGATTTTACTTTCTGTTCAGGATCCTCCTGAAAAATGGAATTTTACTTTCTGTTCAGAGCCCTCCAGAAAATGGGATTTTACTTTAGGTTCAGGACCCTCCTGGAAAATGGGATTTTACTTTCTGTTCAGGACCCTCCTGGAAAATGGGATTTTACTTTCTGTTCAGGACCCTCCTGAAAAACGGGATTTTACTTTCTGTTCAGGACCCTCCCGAAAAATGAGATTTTACTTTCTGTTCAGGACCCTCCCGAAAAATGGGATTTTACTTTTTGTTCGGGTCCCTCCTGAAAAATGCGACCACGCTTTCAAAAATGAAATACTGCCTTATGATAATCTTTGTGTGGGATAGTTTTAGTTCTAGTTTTGATTTTGATTAATTTTCGTTCTAGTTTTGATTTTGGTTTCAGGAGCCCGACTGAAGAATAGGGTGATGAAATTAAAAGTCAGGAGCCCGCCTGAAGAATAGGGTGATGAAATTGAAAGTCAGGAGCCCTCCTGAAGAGCAGGGTGATGAAATGGCAAGTCAGAAGCCCGCCCGAAGCACAGGACGAATAAATGGAAAGTTAAGCAACAAAGTGAAGCAATTGAAGACCAAGAAACAAGTGATAAAATTACAAGTCAGGAGCCCGCCCGAAGAATAGGGTGATGAAACTTAAGTCAAGAGCCAACAGAAGTTGTATAGATAGGATTTTGTAATTTCATTTATGTTTTAACTTGTAATTTTCATTTTTGATGTAATGACAGAGCCACGGACCGGAACCTCGATGGAACCTCACTCGACTCTCCAACTCGGTATAGTCCACTTCTCTTCCAACCCTTTAAGATACTTGTGACTTCCTCATGACTTGGGTAGATAGGGTGTCCGACAGGATTCGATTGTCCTTCTTTATTTTACTCCTCTCTTTGAATAATAATCGGGATAAAATTCGGTCTTGTTGTTTACTTCTTAGTTTGAAAACACTGCGTGTTTACATTCAAAGGGAGCATGATGTAGACACGTAATTTCGTCCCTCCCCGATATCGTTTTACTCATTTTTACCTTATCCTATCCATGTAATTACATCCCACAAAAATACAAAAAATAATTCTCAACAAAATCCCTAACAATCTTTTATTCTTTTTAACATCCTAACAACCCTTTCAATTAAAATAAGACACATTACCTATACCCCTACCCCCAACACCCCATACCCACGTGACCCTCTCCCCCTCATATTTCTTGTCCACAAAGACAAAAAGGGATAAACATTAAAAAAGGGCCCCACTAGGAAACTTTCATAAAAGGGACAAAAGAAAGGACCATTTTCTCGATTTTTTTTAAAAAGGACCATATATACATATCACATTCTCACACACAGGGGAATTCCATCATCCTCACCATAGCAGATCTCACTCACGAGAAACCACCATTAACGCACACACTACACAGATACAGACCACAAAGAATAATAACACAGTGAGATGGCGAGAAGAGAGTAGATCAAGAGAGGGCGGCGAAGAGAGAGAGTAGAGTACAGTAAGGGTAAATTGAGAGGATGAAGAGAGTTTGAACAAGGTTTGGTCAGTTTCTGGATATTCTCTGGCGAAATCTCACTGGAAGTGACCCGTGTTCGTCGTTGCTCGGTCTAAGCTCGCCGGATTTGGCCTCGATCTCACCGGAACTGGTTTCTCTTTCATCGTTTGATCGTTCCCATCAGGAAATTGCCAAAAACTCTTTGTTTTTCTCCAATTTTTTGGGGTGAATTCGGTCGAGATGTGTTAGGGGGCACCGGAATTGGTTTTCGTTCTTCAATCGGATCGGTTTAAGCCCCCCCAAAACACCAAAACTAGCGTTGGTTCTAGGGATTTCTATATGGGTTGGCTCCTTTGGAATTCAGTACAGGTACCTCTCGTTTCTTTACAAGACTAACCCCGTTTGGTTCGATATTTCTTCTTCATTTCTGTTCGAAAATTGGGTTTTCAATCGGACTACGAGTTCGAAGTAGATATCGAGTTGGGGGTTGTCGTTTAAGGTTCAATCGGGGCATTTTGAATCCGGCTCCATTTTCTAATCACACAATCCGACATATAAAAGTTCATTTAAGGTCCAACTCTATCTCTTCTAATTTTACTTTACTATACGTGTTTGATTTGAATGATGTGTGGTTTAATTTTGGTGACATTAATTTGGTGTTCGATTTCGTTGAATAGATGGTTGTGGATTGTTGAGATGACTGTCTTGAATCGTTGGAATTTGGTATAAAAAAATGGAATATGGGGTTGGATGGTAGGAATTGATAAAGAATGAATATTATTTTGATTTATTGTCATTGGTTATTTTGAAGCAAATACGAATGTTTGAATGGGTAGTATCATGATGCGCCGATTGGTTTAGGCAAACGTAGTTTGGGTAGGCAAATTTTATAATTTGTGATTTTATTAAACGTTTGAAATATTGTTTGAATGATTGAGATTTGGGTGAATGATTTGGTTTTCTCGTATTGAAAAACTGTATTCATTTGGACGGGGAATGCCTCGAAGTATTTGTATTAATTTGTTCGGGGAATGCCCCAAAGTATTTTGTATTCGGAAGACGTTCGTGACGAAGGCCCGAGGCGTCGGGTAAAGCCGGGGAGCGTAGTTAGGATTAATATAGGTTAGATAGGATTTATTTTCGCATTTTTATTTATTTTGGGGTTGTAATAATTGGACTGAATATTATTTTGGTTTTGAACTTTACTTGATTTGCTTGTTGCTTGTTTTTATGTGGTTTATACATTTTATAATGTCAAAGTTAGCCGATACACTCCACCAAGCGACTGTGGTCGAACCACGGGATCGAGGGGTGCCTAACACCTTCCCCTCGATCAACAGAATTTCTTAGTTGGAATCTTTGTTCTCGGATCAGTTTTAGAGTCAAAACCATTTTGAAAAGGATTTTCAAAGGTGACTTGGCACACCAGATTATGCCAAGTGGCGACTCTGAGTTTTGAATGTAAAAATAATCCTTTTTAAAAATAAAAATTCTTCTTTTGTCACTTAACAATAAAACCCTTTCGAAACTTACAATACAATCTTTTCGGGAGTAAGAAAAAGGGGTGTGACAGGTGCATCTGTTACGTTTATATTATTATCTAATAATTATTTTGTCATATATCCTATCCATAATTGTATTTTTTTTTTCTGCATCTATTACACAATCTAAGTCTAAAAAGTTATAATTTTTATTAACTATTTATTTTGGTGTCCAGTTGTCATATTCATCTTTTAGATTATATCTTTTAAACTTATTCTTATAATATGTAGGTTTTCTTATTTCTGATGTTCTAGGTATTATATTTTCATCTTCTTTTTTATTAAGAGTATTTATTTCTGTATTTCTATTTTCTAAGTTTTCTTCATTAATTACTTCTTGTTTTTCATTGATTTCTAAATTTTTTATATCTGTTAAGATTTTTGTATATGTTTCACTATCTTCTGAGTCATAATTATCTGTTTCTTCAATATCTATTGCATTTATTTCTAATTTTTCTTTAAATTGATTTATCTCGTTTAATAATTTTTGTTCTATATCTTTTTCTTCTTTTTCTTTCTGTCTTTTTTCATACAAATCTTTTAGCATTTGTAGTTCTTTTTCTAATTCAACAATCCTACTATTTTTAGTTTCTTCTATTTTTCGTATTTCTTCTGTAATTTGTTGTTTTATTTTTTCTATTTTCTTTTTTCTATCTATTTCTTCATTTTCTTTTTCTATTCTTACCATAACTGTCAATTTATCTTCTAATTTTAATTCTTCTTTTTCTAACATTAAATATAAATGTTCACCTATTTTCTTATACCTTCTTCCTAGATTAGAAAATACTATTTTTATTTTTAATCCTTCATGGTTTTCATATATTTTTTCATCTATTATAAATTCTTTTTGTTCATTTTTATTTAATTGTTAATAGATCATGTTGGTATGTATATTCTAGACTATCTATTGTTGATTCTAAATTTGATATTTCTTCATTTTGTGCATTTATTGAGTTTTTACTAACTCCGGCAATTATGTTATATTGTAGTCTTTCTATCCTTATTTTTAATTCTTTATATTTTTGTACTTTATTCATCAAAAATTAGTTTTATCAAATAAGTCAGTCATAATTAATAAATTAATCAAATAAATCCAAATATATACTACTTCCGTAACTTCCGAGCTTCTTGATTTAATAAAATCAAATGCATATTTATCCAAATAAATTATTTTGATAATAAATTATATTAAAATCAAGATTTTAATCATTATATTTATTTTCAAAATAATCTTTAATTAAAATCCAATATTTCATAGAATAAATATTTAAGTAATCAAATTATATAATCTCGTATAACTGAACACGATAATATATAATCGTTACTTAAAATTATAAATTCACATACAAAAAATATTTTGAAAATTTTTTATTCGGCTGAAATAAATATTTCAATTTTATTAAGAACTGAAGAAACTCAAAATTAAATTTAGTCGTGGAGTACAAAAATTAGGTGTCAACCATGAACACCATATGTAGTCCTTTTTCCATATATTTCTTCACCAATCTCCTAATATAAATGGCTTATGTAGCCGATCGGCTTGACAATAGTTCATATTGGCTCTCAGAAATGGATTTCTTAGACATTTTTTTCATGGCAACTCAAATAAAAAAATGAAGATTATGATAAGAAAGTTGATAAACTCACATCTTTTTACACCACAAATAATCGAAAATAAAAAAATGGATCACCTAAAATTCAAGAAAATTCATATTTTTTTTAAGATGGTAAGCATCAAATTTTTACTTTTATTGTAGAGACAAATCTTCTTGATGAAAAGTGTGAAGTTTGAGATAATTTCAGCTGCCATTATTGAAAGAAATTAGCTTTAATTTAGGGTTGTCATTATTGGAATAGATTAGCTTCAATTTGGAGGCAAGTAATGATGAAGCTTTTAAAGAAGATGGGTCACATGACTTTAGGAATTAAAAGTGTATTTAAGTAAAAAAAAAAAAGGACATTTAAGAAAAAAAATGATGAATAATTAAAAAGAAATAAAAAAGAATTAAAAAACTAATGATGTGGCACTTACAAGGCTATAACGTGTTGCATGTGTAATGCACCCACATTATGAGAGTGATGTTGTTATCTTAGGATGGTATTTAATTCACTTAAAAATTGTTTAAGGAATATTTAAATGCTCGTAGAGTTAAAGATCTAAAGTAAATTTATCTGATAAATTTAAGGGAGTTTTTATGTCTTTTTTCAAAATATATTGATATGTTGAATTCATATTTACTAAAAATTTTATGCTCATAATCATACATATTATGAGACTGATCATGTCTATGTGCAATATTTTTTAAAGCTGGTGATTCATTTAAAACAATTTACTCATGCATAAATATCCCTAGAGCATACTCTAGTCTATACATAGTTGGTAAGAGGACCAAACAATCTCTTTGTATGTAAAATAACTTCCTCATGAGCAAAACAATTTAATCATGCATAAATATCCCTATATTCGTTTGGTTGCAAAAGAGTTATTTTGGATAGTTATTTCGGAATTAGTTATTCCACCCTATATCTGAAATAACTTATTTCATCATTATGGTATAAATGGTGAGATAAATAATTTCGGTACTAACTTATACCTCACACCAAACATGAAATAGAATAATTCTTCATTTTATTTTGAGACTATTTTATTCTTTATACCTCACACCAAATGACCCCTATGTCTATACATAGCTGGTAAGTGGACAAGCAATTTCTTTGGATGTACTACATGCAATTTAGCAAGCAAAAGCTTTTGCCTAGATGAATATTTTTTATGATGAAAAAAATGAGTATTTTTTTTGTTTCGTTTTACTTGGTTCTTATTGAGTTGACACAATTCTTAACAAAAAATTATTTCGTTTTACTTGGTTCTTATTGAGTTGACACAATTCTTAAAAAAAAATTATTAGATGTATATTTTACCAAATTTACCAAATTAACTTTATTAAAGTTGCATTTTATCATATTAATCTTATTAATGATGCTTTAAAATTTTAAATTTGCTTATTATTACTTTATATAGTTATTTAATACTAAGAATAATATATATATATAAAAAAATTTAATTTTATAAATTAAATAAGTAAATTAAAATAATTATTTATGATATTGGTCCAAGTAAAATGAAACTAAGGAAGAGTAAAATGAAAAAAAGATTGTTTTATATATTGACTAGTATATGCGCGGAATCACTTTAAATCGTAATATTTTGTTCGAACAAATTATCATATTATGTTAAGAAAATAAATTTATTTTTCCTTAAATGTACAACGACCCTCTCCCACCCTCCAGACACACACCAACATCATCACGATCCCACAATCAAATCAAGCTTTTACGTTTCATATTTTTCTTTATTACTGTAATACCCCGTACTTTTTTTTCCTAGCTTAAAATTGTCCCAAGAATGTTAGAAGCTTTCTTTGAAAGATGAATCCACTTTTGTACACGTGGAATTTTTAAGATTTTCACTTTTTATCATGTGAAAAATTGAATTAGCTTTCCAACGATACCAATTTCGTCTAAATTCGGTATCGGATGAAAAGTTATGGACGTTTTACCGAGAGCGGTAAGAATCGCCCAGGTGCGACGGCCAGGTTGACGGACCGTCGATCTAGCGACGGACCGTCGCAGCCAAGGCAGTGAGGCAACCTTCTGGATAAGGTGCAACGGACAGGTTGACGGACCGTCGAATTTGCGACGGACCGTGGCCCAAGCCATCGCTACTTAGGCAGTGAGACTTTTTCCTGGTCCACGTACGACGGTCGAAACGACTGACCGTCGAGCCAGCGACTGACCGTCACACCCACCATCGCACATCCCGTTCAGTTATTTTTAAGTCATTTTTAAAGGGGATTTTTGGTCTTTTACGACCCGTTTATATACCTAGTAATATCCGACCAAGGCTCTAAAAAATCATTATTCTTCCACAACATCAAAAATTAGGGTTTTCTTCCTACGAGCAATCCTTAAGCAACAAAATCCAAATCTTCTTCAAGAACTAAGAGATTCAAATTCTTCAAGTTCAAGAACTTCAAGAAACTCACTACCAGGTATGCCTAGTGTTCATTCATGGACTCCTTTCGTCCATGAAGCCCAAGAATCTCTTTTCAAAGTTCAAGTGTATGGATTTCTTTATAAATTTCATGTTGGGTTTGCTTTTGTTCATGTTGATAATGACCAATTGAATTCTAATCCATGTTGGGTGATCAATTTTATGTGGAATTTATTAGTATAGGTGTAGATTTATGTGAACCTATGATTAAACCCTTGGATGATGAAATTAAAGTTGAATCATGATGTTTATTTATTGTATAAGGTTGCCTACATATACTATGCTTACAATGTGTTTGATTAAACGCCTATGTGAAGGAAAAGTGCCCAACTAGTATGATATTATGCAATCCTCATGTATGTACACGTTTATGCATATCACATGTTTGATGAAATGCCTCAATAAATGAATTATGGATGGTGATGTTGGTCATGTATTCAAGAAAGTTATGCTTTATCAGTTTCTTTCTATCGAGTCCTGGGGGTACTTGTACCTGACAATTTAGTTACGTGCCTAGAGCCAGTGTCATGTTTTTACGATATCCTCAGTCAAGCTATGTTCAGTAGAATTCAATTAGTCATGTGACTCTGGAAAACTCAGTAAAACTCAGAAAGCTCAGTAATACAGAAATCTCTGTAATATTTCGTCAGTCAACAAAACTCATTTAACTCAGTCTAGTTCAGTTCGGTAATTCATGTATAGTATCTATTAAGATGGGAGTAAAAATTAGCACCGAGTGAACCCAAGAATGGCAACACACACTGTCAGATGAGGGTGTGATTCTTAGAAGTCCTCCTTACGTTCCAGAACTATGTAGCCAACATAGGTTGAGACATCAACACTGTCAGATGAGGGTTGATGAGGTGGATAAGCACTGTTAGATGAGGGCCCCACCATTTTGTTTTAGGGACACTGTCAGATGAGGGTCACTCATAGCTTGTCCTTACCGGTGGCGCGGTATTGACACCCTTCCAATTGGGGTTACAGATTGGACCCCAACTCAGCTATAATGTGTTATTTGGGGCATGTCAGTTAGATAACTACTTCCCACAGTTTCAGCTACAGAAATCAGGACTGTCAGATACAGTCATCCAGTCTTAGTAATAGAACTTAGATAGTTCTACAGAATTTAGGACTGTTAGATACAGTCAACTCAGAACAGTACGAAACTCAGCTAGTTCTATCAGATTCAGGACTTTCAGATACAGTCCTTCACGTTATCAGTTATATCAGTCATCAGAACTCAGTTACCAGTCATGTTAGTTATCAGTAAATTCATGTTATCACGATCTCAGTTATAGTTACTATGTATTCATGCATGCATTCTCACATTCATATTAGTCAGTTAGTCAGTATTGTTCATGCATATGAACCCCATGCGTTCAGTCTACCTCACATGCATACCAATACATTCAAAGTACTGACGCATTTGCACTATGGTGTCTTATACCATAGGTTCAGAGACACGAGCTCTAGAGCATCAGTAGATTCCAGTCTCAGCAGTCAGAGTTAGCAGTCAGAGTTAGCAGTCAGTCCTCATCTTTTGAGGACATGATCATTACTTTATTACCTCATTAATTTATTTATTAGTTGGAGTTATTTAGGGACATGTCCCATCAACTCCTTATTCAGATAGTTCAGTCATGATTTAGAGGCTTTTCAGACTACAGTTTATTTCAGTTATTTTGGGTATTTCATACCCCACCCAGATGTTATATTTTTATCAAAAATTATATCTCAATGTTGAACCTTATGGCCTTTCAGTTCATGTTTCCTCATTATACAGTATATTATGCAGTATACAGGTACAGATATCAGTCATGGGTTAGCTTGTGGTCCTTTGGGATTATGAGCACCGTGTAGCATTTCGGGTACCAAATTCGGGGTGTTACAAACTTGGTATCAGAGCCTAAGGTTCAATAGTATCCTAGAAAGTCTAAAAGCCGCATCTAGTAGAGTCTTGTACATGGGTGTATTGCGTGCCCCATTTATGTGCAGGAGGCTATAAGATGTTTTAGGAACAGTTTCTCTTCTTTCAGTATTCATATTGTGCTAGTGAGTATAGTCTCAAGTTAATCTCTCAGTCTAATCCGTTTCTCGTTTTCTTCTACAGAACATTCCTCCAAAAAGAACCCGAAGTACCTCTGGGCGAACATGTTTCTCATGCAGAGTTCAGAGCTGCATTCACTACTCTTACCCAGTCAGTTGCTTCTCAGAATAAACGAACATCTATCATTTCATCCAACCCAGTGGCAAATTCAGCTACATCCAAGATTCGGTACTTCACCCGAATGAATCCTCCATCTTTTCTCGGGTCTAAGTTAGATGAGGACCCTCAGGAATTCATCGATTAGTTTTAGAAGGTTACTGACATTATGGGGGTGTCAGTTGTTGAGAGTACTGATCTAGCTGCATATCAGTTGCAGGATATTGCTCACATATGGTACAAACAGTGGAAGTCAGAAAGGCCAGATGATGCAAGGCCTATTGAGTGGAAGGAGTTTGTCACCGCATTCTTAGAGAGGTTCTTTCCCCTAGAGCTGAGAAAAGATAAAGTGTTATAATTTATCAACATCAGGCAAGGCAACATGACGGTGAAAGAGTATTCTCTTAAGTTTACTCAATTATCTAGATATGCTCCTCATGTGGTTGCAGATAGCAGGGCTAAGATGAGTAAGTTTGTTTCTGGGGTGAATGATAGTGTGGTCAATGAGTGCAGGTCCGCAATGTTGAATAGTGACATGAACATAGCCAGGCTTATGAATCATGCTCAGCAGATAGAGGAGCAAAAGATTAAGATGAGAGAGAAGCAGAATAAGAGAGCAAGGATAGGTAGTTTCAACTTTGCTCAGCCCAAATCATAAGGATAAAACCATTCTCAATTTCGTCCTAAGTCAGCAGTTCCAGATCCTTCTTCATCTAGTGCTTCAGCTTCGAAGTTCAGGGATGGTAATAGAGATAGGGCACCAGGCTCAAAGTCTCAGGGCAGTGTCAGCAATACCCAAACTAATTCCCTTTGTCAGACTTGTGGTAAAAACCACAAGGGTGCTTGCAGAGCTGGTAGCGATGTCTGTTTTGGATGTGGAAAGCCAGGCCACAGAGTCAGAGATTATCCCCAGTCAGCTTATCAGGGTTAGCAGAACTGTTCCTCAGCTCAGTCCGGTCGCCCAAACCAGTAGGGTGCCTGCCACCTCCAGCGCTACTAGTGGGCAACGCCCAAACAGTCTTTATGCTCTCCAGTCCTAGCAAGATCAGGAAAATTCTCCTGATGTGGTTACTGGTATGTTACAGATCTTTCATGTTCATGTTTACGTTTTGCTAGATCCAGGAGCTTCTTTGTCTTTTGTTACTTCCTATATAGCAGTTGATTTCGGAGTCAGTCCCGAAATTCTAGCAAAGCCCTTTTCAGTTTCTACCCCAATAGGTAAAACTATCATAGCTCGGCGGGTATACAGGAACTGCCCGATTATGATATTTTAGAAAGTCACTTCACCAGACTTAGTCGAATTAGAGATGACTGATTTTGATGTCATTCTCGGCATAGATTGGCTTTATTACTACTATGCCATAGTCGACTACAGAAATAAAATAGTCTAGTTTCAATTTTCGAATGAACCTGTCCTAGAGTGGAAGGGTAGTACTTCAGATTTCAGAGGTCAGCTTGTTTCCTATCTTCGGGAAAGAAAAATGATATCTAAGGGATGTGTCTATCATCTTATTCGAGTTAATGACACTAGTTTCAAAACTCCCTGTCTTGAATCAGTCCCAGTAGTGAATGAATATTCAGATGTCTTTCCTGAAGATATTTTAGAAATTCCTCCTGAAAGGGAAATAGACTTCGGCATTGATCTTCTTCCAGACACTCAGCCTATATCTATTCAGCCATACAGAATGGCACCAGCAGAACTCAGAGAATTGAAAGAGCAGTTGAAGGATCTCTTAAATAAGGGATTCATCATGCCCAGCGTATCCCCGTGGGGTGCACCAGTTCTCCCAGAATGTGTATTGATTACCGTCAGCTCAATAAAGTCACGGTCAAGAACAAGTATCCTCTTTCCAGAATCAATGACTTATTTTTCCAACTTCAGGGGGCTAGTTATTTCTCTAAGATAGACCTCATATCCGACTATCATCAGCTCAGAGTCAGAGAATGTGACATCCTGAAAATAGTTTTTCGTACTCGGTATGGCCACTTCGAGTTTCTGGTTATGTCCTTTGGTCTTACTAATGCCCCAATAATTTTCATAGACCTGATGAACCGTGTGTTCAAGCAGTACTTGGACATGTTCGTCATAGTCTTCATAGATGATATTCTGGTCTATTTTCGCAGTGAGCGTGATCATGTAGACCATCTCAGAATCGTACTTCAGACTCTCAGAGATCATCAGTTGTTCACCAAATTCAGTAAGTGTGAATTTTGGCTAAGGTCAGTAGCATTCCTTGGTCATATCATTTTCGGTGATGGCATTAGAATAGATCCTTAAAAGACCGAAGCGGTAAGAAACTGGCTCAGACCTGTCTCTCCATCAGACATCAGGAGTTTCTTGGGTTCGGCTGGCTATTACAGACGATTTGTTGAGGGATTTTCTTCTATTGCATCCCCTATGTACAGATTGACTCAGAAGAAAGTTAAGTTTCAGTGGTCAGATCCTTGCGAGAAAAGTTTTCAGGAGTTGAAGACTCGACTCACCTCATCTCCAGTCTTAGCTTTTCTAGAAGGTTTAGATGGTTTCATAGTGTATTATGATGCATCCAGAGTAGGTTTGGGTTGTGTCCTCATACAGCATGGTAAGGTCATAGGCTACGCCTTCAGACAGCTTAAACCCCATGAGAAGAATTATCTTACTCATGATCTCGAGTTAGCAGCCGTAGCTTTTGCCTTGAAGATTTGAAGGCATTATCTATACGGTGTTCATGTAGATGTGTTCATAGATGATAAGAGCCTTCAGTATGTCTTTCTCAGAAAAATCTCAATCTTCATCAGAGAAGGTGGTTAGAGCTCTTGAAAGATTATGACATGAGTGTTCTTTATCATCCGGGCAAGGCCAATGTTGTGGCTAACGCTCTCAGTAGACTATCCATGGGTAGTGTTGCTCATGTTGAGGACAGTAAGAAGAAGTTAGCTCAGAAAGTCCATCAGCTTGCAGACTAGGCGTTCGCTTAGTCGATTCAAAAGAGGGTGATGTATGGGTTTAGAGTAGTTCAGAATCATCTCTAATTTTCGAGGTGAAAGAAAAGCAAGATAGAGATGCCAGACTAGTCAAGTTGAAAGAGTCAGTCAAGGATCAGAAAGTAGAGGTTTTCTCCCAAGGGGGAGATGGTGTTCTTCGTTGTCAGGGTCATCTGTGAGTTCCATGTATAGATGACTTAAGGCAGCGAATTCTTACAGAAGCGCATGGTGAGCGTTAATCTATTCATCCAGTGGCCACAAAGATGTACCGTGACTTACGGGAAATCTATTAGTGGAGTGGGATGAAGAGATATGTTGCAGAGTTTGTGGCTAAGTGCTCTACATGTCAGCAGGAGTTCAGTATTCCTATTTGGAAGTGGGAAGAAGTGAATATGGACTTTGTGATGGGTTTGCCTCGTACTCGTCACCAACATGATTCAGTTTGGGTCATTGTAGACAGGATGACCAAATCAGCTCATTTCTTTCAGTCCATACCTCTTATTCAGCTGAGGATTACGTTAAACTCTACATTAGAGAGTTGGTCAGATTGCACTGTGTACCTTAAATGTTAATAGAGGAGATAAAACTGAATATGTCATATCCTTCCTGCATATAAAAATAAAAAAAATATTAAATAAAAATAGTCTTTGAAACTAAAAAATATACATATATATGAGACAGGGAGGTAAGAAGTTAGCATTTCATTCAAATTTAAATTCCATTTAATTCAAATTCAAATTCCATTTAAATTCAAATATCATATAAATTAGTTAGAAGAAGATTAGTTTATTATTCTTCCTTATCCCTAATTTTTTTCATAATATCTTTATCTTATTATTTATAGTTTCATCATAAAAAAAATAAATCATATAAAAAATTATATATTTCCAAACTTAAAAAGTGCAAGAATTAGCATTTTATTAGGAACTCAACGCATTTAATTGGTTTAAAAAAAAATAAAAAAAAAGAGACATTCTTTTTATTTTTTATGATATTCTTAAGGAAAAAAAATAAATGCCCAAACGAGTGAATTTAGAAGAGAAAATTGAAGGAAAGGTGTCTTTTAAGTCTTGAATGAAGGATTGGTGACATTGACCAACAGATAAGGTCAAACATCATTAGGAAACTTGATTAAGTTAATTGTGAACTTGATTAATATTTTTAAAACTTTCTAATCATTTCAAAAATACAAATTAACCCAACCCACACCCCTCGTCAATCCAAATCAACCACTCTCTCCTCTCTCTCCAGCTTCTCTCAACTCTCTCCCAACCAACAGTTCTGCAAAATTCTCCCTTCAACCCCCGACGACTTCTACCTCCGACGATAAATAGTTGGGCTTCGAGTTCCCCTCTTTTCTCCCTTCAACCCCCGACGACTTCTACCTCCGGCGAAAAATAGTTGGGCTTCGAGTTCCCCTCTTCAATTCAATTAACCTGTCTATCATCCCTCTCTCGACAGCTTCTCTCAACTCTCTTCCAACCAACTATTCTGTAAATTTCTCATTTCAATCCTCGGCGACTTCAACATCCGACTATAAATAGTTGGGCTTCGAGTTCCTTTTTGATTTCAACCTTCAATCGACGTGACAGCCTTGCTCTCCAGCTACAACAGCTTCGAATTCTTCATCGTTCCTTTTCTTCTTTCACAGGTAAAAATTTATGGCCTTTTTAGTTTTGAAGAAAAGGAGGAACTTGAGCCAACTTCTCTTATAGTATTGGTTAACAATTTCAATATTTATTGCACTAATTTGAAATACGGTCTGAAATGGCCTTTTTATTGTTTGTGTTTATAAAAACAAAACGATAATTTGGTTTGATTTGTTTTGTTCTTGTTCTTGGTAAAAATGGTGAAATTGTTGTTTTTTGTTAAACAAAATCGTACTACTATTTTTTGTTTCCTCCAACAGATTACCCATCTGGTACAACATATTAACCATCTGATGCAACAGATTTATTATATGATGCACCAGATCAACCATCTGATGCACCAGAGGAACCATCATATTACAATTCTGATGCAACAGATTAACTATCTGATGTAACAGATTTACCATATGTTGCAACAGATTAAGCATCGGATAAAAAAATCTGATGCAACTAATTAACCATCTGGTGCAATGGAAGAACCGTCAGATTAATGATCTGATGCAACAGATGAACCTTCTGTTGGATAAAATCCCATCAACTTTTCCTACAGGAAATATCCAAGACTTGATTGTTCCAACTGGTCATTCATCTGCCATGATAGACGACCCTATGTTGGAAGAAATCTAAACAATATTGATTGTTGATAACTGTTCCAACAGATCACTAATGTGTTGCAAAAGATGTGTGACTTATTGCACGGACCATTCATCTTTCTTAACAGATGAGTGATATGTTTTGTATTATCATAACAGATTACTCAGTCGTTGCTGTAGGTTAGTTAACTGCTCTGACAGATCACTCATATGTTGCAACAGATGTGTGATCTGTTGCATAAACTATTTATCTTTCTCAACAGATGAGTGATATATTTTGTATTATCACAACAAATTATTTAACTGTTCCAACAGATCACTCATATGTTGCAACAGATGATGTCATAATAGTTGTGTGATCTGTTGAACAGACCATTCATCTATCTTAAAAGATGAGTGATATGTTTTGTATTGTTACAACAGATTACTCATCTGCTGCAACAGTTTGGTTATATGCTGCAACAGATATACTACCTGGTGCAATAGATCGGTGATCTATTGCAACTGTTATTTTACTGTTTTGCTTGTTTAATTTACTGTTATCCTTTTTTAACGATGCATTAATCAACAATAATATATTAGTTTATGTTCCTACTAATTTTAGATAATATGGCTCTCAAAAGAACAGAAATCGGATCAAGTCCAAGTAATGGAACAAGTGAAGCAGATAGGCTACATCCACCACTCTATGAGCTTGCTTTACAAACGTTATCTCAATCGGGAGAAGAATATGATGAACATGAGGAAGAGGGATATTTCAAAAGAGATGATGCAGATGCTAATAGCTCTTCCACCGAAGAGCTGGTCAAAGCCTTCAGTATTGATCGTTATCCTGTGAGAATGCAGTGCAATAGTGCCGCAGATTTAACGGGTGATTTCGTGGTTACGTCAGCCATGGGAAAATCTTTTGACGCCTTTAGAAAAATACTTCGATAACAAAAATTGGATGCTTATTTCAGGGACACCTGCTTTGAAAAATATCTTGATTTGCCGGAGGACAACAATGCTCATTTCCAAATGAAAATGGTATATGAACTACTCAAGCGTAGGTTTATGTACGAAAACAAAGATAAGATGGATGAGGTGTGGATAAATTACTGTGGCATGCCTGTTTGTTTTGGTTGGAAGGAGTTTGCCATAGTTACTGGACTAAAATGTTATCCTCCTTCTCAAGTTATACCTATTCTAACCCAAAAAAAGCACTCCGAACACCCAAAAAAGGCAAAGACAAGTCGTGTGATCGTGATGACCTGGTATCCATTGTTGGTCCAAGCTTCAAAAACAAAAATTTGATAGAAGCATTGAAAGGTAAAGGACTTTCAAAGAATCACAAGCACTCATTGTGCTTGGTTTGGTTTGTACATAATATTCTTTGGGCGAGAGACGTTAACAACAACATAAGCCTCGGTTTAATAAAGCTCTCTGAGGATCTTGATGCATTTAACAGCTATCCTTGGGAGTATGAAAGCTTCAAAATGACTATCAAATATTTGTTGACTCCGTTAGCGCCAAAGACAGTCAACTTATATGGCTTTCCATGGGCTTTCATGGTAAATGTTACTTTCTTCTATTATGATATCCTTCATTTTTTTTGCTCAATAATGATTTTGATTTATTTGCGTTATTTTATAGGCTTGGGCGTTTGAAGCCATTCCTTATTTGAGACAACAAGTGAACTACCAGGAAGGAGTTTCTTGTCCAAGAATCTTGAGATGGTTGTCGGCCAAAACTGATAAAAGTGCAAAATTTCTTGATCTCTTCAACCCCTCGAAAGATACAGTAAGTATAATTATAATTAATTTTTTCTTTTAATTAATGATTTTTTTTAATGATCTAATCATCATTCTAATATATGTAATGATTTATGTTAGATTGTGCATCCGTGTCTAGTTCCGATCAATCGAGAGTTGAAGATGCCATTTTTTCTTACTTTACAGTCTGTGCAAACTTTATCGGACTCTAAGGTCATCGACAAAATAAAAATGAAATTATTTGGAGCAACAGCCGTTACAAGAAAAATAATTTTGGAGGGTGAGCTTGTTGTTGTTGTTGATGGTGTTAGTGGTGATGGAGTTGTTGGTGGTGGTAGTGGTGCTGCTGTTGGTGCTAATGATGCTCCTTTTACAGTATTTAAAGCAAACCATTATGAGTATGATCATACTAGTTATACAGATTTTGCCTCTCCGAGCGAATGTTCTGCATGCAAATGTCAAGACTACAGGGAGAAACATGATGTAGTGATTAATGCTATTAATACATTAACTGCTTCTGTAAATAAATTGACATCTAAGAGGGGTCTCATTCCATCAAAGAGAATTTTATTTTCATCCGCTCCATTAGAGATTAGGGCTAAGAGGAGAAGGAGAGTGATTTCCAGGGCATTATTAAGCATCCAAAAAAGCAAAATTGCAACTCCTCTATCTGTGTATTGCACTGAGCAATATACAATGTCCAAAGGAGAGCAGTACGAGCTGAAGAAGGTGAATATATTATATGTCTTCCAACTGACAAAACAAACAAACACATATCTATTTCAATAGATAATACATTTGCTGGAAATTATCAAACAGATATATAAATATATTGCAACAGTTGACTAACCTATTTCACCAGATACTTTATCTGGTGTAACATATGTCTCGTCTATTTTAGCAAATCGAATAACTCTCTGTAACACTTTTATTTGAACCAACAGACTACCTATATGCTTCAACAGATGATTCATATATTGCAATGGATGGTTCATCCATTGGAAATTTTCACACAGGGTCTTTCTCATGTAGAAATTTATCCCAACAGTTGATTCATTGTTGCAACAGAAATATAATCTATTTAGGAGAATTTAAAATGGGAGGAAGACCTGTTTGATTTGCTAGAAGAGATGAGTTATCCTTTTCCATTTTGTTGTATCTCCGTGATTAGCATTGACCAATTCTGGATTTTCAGGTGGATGTAGAATAAGTTATTGCTGAACAGCATTGACAATATGCTACTCTTTTTATGGAAATACGGAGAACAAAAGGCACAGAAACCGTACGTAAGCGACAATAAAGATCCACGACGAGCAAAGCCGAATTCCATAGCACCGAATGAAGAACAACTTTCCCATACTGAGTAGATCTTTATAGTTTGAGCTTGTCAAATCAAAGCAATCCTTGACAGTATACTTAAATTGTTGTTGATGTATTTGTTGAGATCTGTACCCATAATAATTTTTTACATTTCATTTATTCGTTGACTTATTTCAGCTAATTTATGAAGGGTTCGATTTATTTTATTTTGTCTACAAATTTTATTTATTCCTTAGATTTGAACTTATTAATTGAAAAGGAATATTAGATTCAAATATTGCAACAGATAATATATTTGTTGCAACAGATAATATATTTGTTGCAACAGACAACACATCTATTGGAAAAATCGAACAGATTTAGACATATGTTGCAACGGGTAGGTGATTTGTTGGAATTTATCAAACAGGTCTTTTCACTGTTGCAACAGATGGACTTTAGATAAAAACATCGAGATAATGCAATAGATGACCAACCTATTGCAACAGATAAATTATATTTCAGAACAGGTAGGATAACTGTTACAACGGGTGGAGAATCTGTTGCATTATAAAAATTCAACTTTCGTTGGACATAAAAAATTGCCACTACGTGTAAAAATGTTAAAGTGAATTGAATTGAAATAAAAAAGGTGCAACCTATCGACGATGTTCAGTTCAAAATCCTAAAATAATATAGGCATCAAGTAGACAATGTTCATTTTAAACATGTAAAATAAAATAGGCATCAAATGTGTCAGTGTCAGTCTGGCATATTTCGCTGACTTGCCGTCACTTGGCCCCCAACGGTCATTCTTTTTCCCCCCATTGTCTTATATATTCATCTTTCTCCTAAAATTTAACCCTAAATTCCCAAATCTTCTTCTTCATCGTCATTTTCTTTTATCTATTCAAATTATTTCTTTTCTTTTTTCCAACTGAGCTTGACAATGTCGAGCGCATCTTTCACTGTTTTTTGTGATAAAGATTTTTGATATTGTAAGTGCGGTCATGAAGCTCTGTTAAAGACTTCTTGGACTCAATAAAATCTGGGTCGTAGGTGTTTTACTTGTAAGATTTCAAAGGTAATATTTTTTTTATTTAATTAATTGATTAATTATTGACTTGTAATTATTTTTTAATTGTGTTTTCTTTTTTATAGAAATTGGGTTGATGCGATTACTTTGATTGGAATGAAGAACGACACCCTTCACAAAAAAACTGTGTAATCTGGGGTTTGTTGAACAAAGTCAAGGGTTTTGAAGAGAAACAAAATCGAGCAAGAAGATACTACATTGTTGTCGTTATTGCTACAGGTTTGGTGTTGTTGGGCACATGGATATTCAAGCCTAATTGCTGAAATTTTCATGGTGGTATGTATATTTGCTACTGGTTTGGTGTAGTCGAGCACATGGATATTCAAGCGTAACTGTTGGAAAATATCAAAAAGATTTAGGCATATGTTGTAAAATTTAGGTCATCTGTTAGAAATTATCAAACAGGTCTTCTCACTGTTGCAACAGATTAGACTTAGATTATTAGATTATTCATAGAAATAACATCGTCGTAATGCAACAAATGACCAACCTATTGCAATAGATAAACTATCTGCCAGAACGGATTAAAGATATTTTACAACAGATTTACAATCTAATCTATTGCATTATAAAAAACTCAACTTTCATCTACAAAAAATTATTGTCACTACATGTACATGTAATAAAGTGAAGGGTGACTTGAAATTAAAAATTTCTATTTCACAGGCTCTTCTATATACACAGGCTTCAAGCATCCAGTTCTCCAGTTAGTACCCCATAAGCCCAGACCTCTTGCAGGTTTGCCACAACGTTGTCGCACAGAAAAATCATTGGCTCGGCCATTTTTGTGCTGGTCATCAAACATTCGATGTGTGCAAGAGCGTGCGAGCCACTCGCTTTAGCGGCATCATCTTTTGGAAGGATCATTCCCCTATTTCGACCTTCAAAATCCCATGATTTCTTCATTAACACTTCCTTTGGCAAATGATTCATCAGTTTACTCTCCCTCAACAAGATGGGCAACAACACCATCAGTGGCTCCACAAGGAGAAAAAAATCGAAATCATCGACGAGAGGTACGTTGGATTCATAAACATTAATCTTTCCCTCCTCGAGTAGTATCTCAACAGACTGATAATGTATGTCGTTCATGCTAATGGCTGCAAGAATCCTTTTTGCCTCGGTCCAACTCTTGCCGTGTGAATTTGGCCTGTCCCCTCTAATATATCTTAATGTTTCTTCTTCATCCAAGACCAACGTAGGAACTAGGAAATCAAGTCCCACGCCAAGGGCTGACGCCTCTCCATTGAGTTGATCGTACCTATCCTTGAGCTTCTTGCAGAAGTTGAGGTCCATTATCCTATCGGCAGCGTCATAAGCTTCCCGGTACGTTAATTGTCTTTTCCTCATGAGGCAGAGAATTATGTCAACATGCTGTGAGATAAGAAGTCAATTTTTAAATAGGTTAGTAATTGTAAAAATGCAGCAGATGGTCCATCTGTTGCATAGGGTTCTCTGAATTAATAATCCAACGCAACTTATGTAACAGATGGATAATAAGTTGCAACAGAACTACTACTAGTTGCACCAGTATACCCAGATATTGCAACAGATGTGAAATCTATTGTGTAGCTTCTTCTTCATGGGGTAAATTATAAGGGCAAGGTTAGGAAAAGTAAACTTGCCTTATCCTCGTACGGCATACGCATATTAGTCATAGTATGGAAGTCTTGGGGGGGGAGGGAGGCCTGGGGTAATCTGGTGCGCCTGGCTTGGCATTCTTGGCCTGTCGCAGATCCCTCTTCTCTTTGGCGCCAAGTTCCACGTATAGGTTCACCTTCTTGACTGGCCTCTGAACTTCAACAGCTTTTGGAGAGAGAGGAATTGCAATTTCTTTTG
Source organism: Capsicum pubescens (assembly GCA_030864215.1). Lineage (NCBI taxonomy): Eukaryota > Viridiplantae > Streptophyta > Magnoliopsida > Solanales > Solanaceae > Capsicum > Capsicum pubescens. The sequence continues at coordinate 57,347,411 of CM061538.1, forward strand.
ATTTTCGAGCGGAGAGTACGTCTCTAATTGCTCTTTTCTTTCTCCTAACCAACAGTGTAGGAGTGTGTGGCTCCCTCACCTTCTTGGATGGTATGAAACACCACTTGAATTTAAATTACTCGATAGCTTTAGAGATAACCTCTACTTTTTCAAAGAGTTTATCTTATCTGTCCTTGCACTCATCGCATTCGCAACGAGAACAAGAGGGTGAAGAGGGGTGAGAGGGACCTGTGTAAGGGCGAAAATGGGTGTTTTCAAACATATTTATTCTTTTTGAGCATCAAAATACTCATCATTACGAGTGGTAGCAGCATCAGCATGCCTGCCACCAACACTAACAACTCCACCAGAAGAAGCACCTGGATCTGCCTTTGTAAAAGGTTGGTCATGAAAAGCCTCAACATTAGGCTGACCTTGCCTAACTGCTCTTCTTATGGCTGTTGCTCCAGCCAATTCCTTCTTTATTAACTCCACCGTTGGGTCTGCTATAGTATCAACATGACCTAGAGGAATATAAGAAGTCATCACCGACTACTCCTCAGTAGGCACGATCCATGGATGCACAACCTATAAAAAAGAAAAAAAATAGATGCATTTAAATCATATAATATAATAATTTTCACAGTTGGGCTACGTTTTAAAAAAAGACCCATCTATTGCATAGTTTGTAGTATATGGTTAAAATCTGTTTGAGTCTGGTTCAGAGAAACAGAGCAACGCATGGATAATTTGATGCAAAATATCAATCATCTATTACAACAGTTGCACAAGACGGGTAATCTGTTATGCAACAGATGATCTGTACGTCGCAATAGATAAACAATATATTATCAGATTAAATATCTGTTGCATAATTTGCAATAGATGGTTAATCTTTTAGTAGCCGGGTTCAGAGAACCAAAGCAACAGATGGGTAATCTGATGCAAGATATACCCTGTCGTAACAGATGTCCCATTTGGTGCATCAGATATAACATCTGTTGCACCAGATATAACATCTGTTGCACCAGATATAACATCTGTTCAATATCTTTCTTATCTTTGAGTAGAATTATTTTACTTGATGAAGACGTACTGCATCATCCGGAGGGTTAAAGAGATCAGCCTCCTTAATATTGGTGTTTCTCTTTGCAGCCAACCACCTAAACATCCTTGGATGAGAAACCTCATCCGGGTAATCCATTAACTGCTTTCGGAGGGGAGGAATGGCTTCAAATGCCCAAGCCTAAAAAATGTAAACAGGAAGCAAGCAAAAAAAAATCATAACAACTATATTCAATATAAATTAATGGATGAGTAAAATTAGTGATTAATTTTATCATGAAAGCCCAAAGAAAGCCGTATAATGTGGTTGTCCCTGAGGATAGCTTTGTCAGTAAATACTGGACAGTCAAGTAGAAGCTATCATATCCCCAGGGATAATTGTTGAATTTATGAAAATCCTCAGCACGCGCCAATAAATCATCTTCTATGACCTTGTTGACGTCTCTTGCCAATATAACCGAATAGGAAAACCAAACTAAGCACAATTTCTCCCTGTACTGCTCTGGTAAGGTTTTATCCTTGAGATCTGTCAACAAATTCGACGCTTTGTAACCACGTCGAGCAATGTCAAACAACCCATCTATTTTTTCCTTGTATTTTCTTGCCTTGGATTTTTGCGGGGTGGTGGTCCTTCTGGACGATGTCATCTCAAGCCCGTCACTATGGAAAAATCTTGCAAGCCAAAACAAACAGGCATGCCACAATAGTTAATCTAGATTTCATTCATCTTCTTTTTGCCCCCTTCTCCGAATCTTTATTATCCCCCACATACTTGATCCTGCGCTTGAGAAGATCATATACCATCATCATAGGGAAATGGATACGGGCAGAGGAGTCCTCAGGTAGCTCTAGAAAGCGTCCAAAGCAGCTCTTCTTAAAAAGTCCGCCTATGTTTTCGTTCTTCATAATTTTCATAAAATGTTCAAAAAATTTCCCCATCTGACATTTAAGTACAATTTTACCAGTTAGTTGTTTTCCTTCTGGGTCATTTATCGGCATCGCAACTTGAAACCTGTCAATACTAAAAGTTTTGACAGGATCATGCTGGGATGTCGATATTAACTCATGCCCCGTCGGTGATCCATTATCATCATGTTGATGATCATCCTTTTTCTCTTTTTGACTCTCTAATTCCTCTTTTTTCTCACTTTTATTTTCTTCATCACCATCTATGGACCCTTGTCCACCTCCCTCAACGTTGTTTTCATATCTCTCCTCAGCTTCACTTTTCCCTGACTGAGATTGTTCAGGAAGCTCCTCCAAATCCTTATGTACTGTAGCCTTTTTTTTTGAGTGGTCAGACGTTGATTCAATTTCACTTTCTTTTCTTTTGGGAGACATGTTTTACCTACAGACAAAGAAAAAAAAATTGTATGCATAGATTTTAAAAAATACATTACAAATGTCACGAATACCGACACACCAACAGCCACCACCACAAACACCACCAACCAATGCCAACAAACAGACAAACACCATGAATACTGACACAACCACAAACACTACCAACCAATGCCACCACCGGTGCAACTACGACGACCATAAACACCACCACCACCAACAACAACAACAACACAAACACCATCCAACTATACCACGACAGTCAACGGAACACTGCGACGGAAACTAGGGATTTCTCGAGTTCTTCCTATGATTTTCCATTAAAACTCAAAATTATAAACCCATTCTCGAAGATAATACAACTGAAAGTTTTATTTTTCATCATTAACTTAAAAGACCTTATTTTTTAGAAAAAAAACAAACAAATATAGAGCTCTTCTCGAAATCTATTGCCTACGAAGACAAAGAAAACGACTGATACAAGCAAGAATGAAGTCAAAAATAACACCTATGTGGTCAAAAATGAGAAGAAAAGTGATCTGTTGTGGAGGGTTGAGCAAATTTGTTGAGTAGTTGTTGTTTGTACTGTATTGTTGAGTGAGAATGAGAGAGAAAGATCAAGACCTCGAGATTTGAAATGATGAAACATTTTGTATGGGTTGATTTGTATTTTGGATTAGAATGACAAGTAGTTTTGAAAATGTTAATTTGGTCCGAAATGATCTTAATTATTTTTAAAATCATAAAATATATGCGTAATTTTTAACCTTCTCATCATGCAATTGCCAAAAGGGTAATTCAGTTGAAATTGTATAAAAACAATTGAAGTTGTAGTTGACCGAGTACACTAGGAGGTAACCCTATGAAAACTCACCCCTGGTCCTAGATTAATCAATTTAGGTACTATTAGTCTAACATATGAACTCAATTGAAATTGTAAAAAATAAATGTTCAACATATTGCATCAGATTTCTCATCTGTTGTAAATTATCAATCAGATTAGGTAACAACAGATTACGAATCTGATGTAAATTATCAAACAGATTAAGTCATCTGTTGCTACAGATTACCCATCTATTGTAAATTATCAAATGGATTGTCATATGTCACAACAGATTACCAATATGTTATAAATTATCAAATAGGCGCTGCCATCTGTTGTGGCTGACCCTATGAGAACTCACCCCTAGTCCTAGATTAATCGATAGTTTACCCTATGAGAACTCACCCCTAGTCCTAGATTATTCAATTAAGGTAGTAGTACCCTAGTCCTAGATTAATCAATTATGGTATTAGTCTAACATATGAGGTAGTTAGAATCGGTTCGGCTCAGAGTGATCGATCGATGACTCTGTCAGGAGGAACGCAGTACCATCTTATTATGCAATTGACAAAAGACTCAATTGAAGTTGTAGTTGACCCTATGAGAACTCACCCCTAGTCCCAGACTATTCAATTAAGGTATTAGTACCCTAGTCCTAAATTAATCAATTAAGGTATTAGTCTAACATATGAGGTAGTAAGAATTAATTCGGCTCAGAGTGATCGATCGATGACTCTGTCGGGTGGAACGCAGTACGTCTCATTATGCAATTTCCAAAAGACTCAATTAAAGTTGTAGTTGACCCTATGAGAACTCACCCCTAGTCCCAGACTATTCAATTAAGATATTAGTACCCTAGTCCTAGATTAATCAATTAAGGTATTAGTCTAACATATGAGGTAGTAAGAATCGGTTTGGCTCAGAGTGATCGATCGACGACTCTGTCGGGAGGAACGCAGTACCGTCTCATTATGAAATTGACAAAAGACTCAATTGAAGTTGTAGTTAACCCTATGAGAACTCACCCCTAGTCCCAGACTATTCAATTAAGGTATTAGTATCCTAGTCCTAAATTAATCAATTAAGGTATTAGTCTAACATATGAGGTAGTAAGAATTGATTCGGCTCAGAGTGATCGATCGACGACTCTTTCGAGAGGAACGCAGTACCGTCTCATTATGCAATTGCCAAAAGACTCAATTAAAGTTGTAGTTGACCTTATGAGAACTCACCCCTAGTCCCAGACTATTTAATTAAGGTATTAGTGCCCTAGTCCTAGATTAGTCAATTAAGGTATTAGTCTAACATATGAGGTAGTAAGAATTGGTTTGGCTTAGAGTGATCGATCGACGATTCTGTCGGGAGAACTGCAGTACCGTCTCATTATGCAATTGCCAAAAGACTCAATTAAAGTTGTAGTTGACCCTATGAGGACTCACCCCTAGTCCTAGACTATTCAATTAAGGTATTAGTACCCTAGTCCTGTATTAATCAATTAAGGTATTAGTCTAACATATGTGGGAGTAAGAATCGGTTCGTCTCAAAGTGATCGATCACCGACTCTGGTCGGGAGGAACGCAGTACCGTCTCATCATGCAATTTCCAAAAGACTAAATTGAAGTTGTAGTTGACCCTATGAGAACTCACATTCAATTAAGGTATTATTCTAACATATGAACTCAATTGAATTATATATAAAAAAATGTTCAACCTGTTGCAACAGATGTCTTTTCTGTTGGATCAAATCAAACAGATTATGTAATCTGTTGCAACATATTATCCATTTGTTTAAAACTATCAAACAGATTAATTCATTTGTTGCGACAGATCACAAATCTATTGTAAACTATCAAACAGATTAAGTCATCTGTTGCAACAGATTACCCATCTGTTGTAAATTGTCAAATAGACGCTGTCATCTATTGTAGTTGACATTATGAGAAATCACCCCTAGTCCTATATTAATCAATTAAGGTATTAGTTGAACATATGAGGTAGTAAGAATTGGTTCGGCTCAGAGTGATCGATTGACGACTCTTGTCGGGAGGAACACAGTCCCGTCACATCATGCATTTGCCAAAAGACTCAATTGAAGTTGTAGTTGACCCTATGAGAACTCACCCCTAGTTCCAGATTATTCAATTAAGGTATTAGTTGAACATACGAGGTAGTAATAATCGGTTCGTCTCAGAGTGATCAATCAATGACTCTTGTCGGGAGGAATGCAGTACCGTCTCATCATACAATTGCTAAAAAACTCAATTGAAGTTGTAGTTGACCCTTTGTGCTCATTCATCCATCCCTAGTTCCACCTATATCAATGTAGGTACTATTATTAATCTTAACATTAAGTTAATGAGATCACATTTCAACTCAGAGTGATCGATCGACAACTCGAGTCGGGATGAACACAATACTAACACCATGCAAATGCAATGACTCAATTGGATTTGTAGTTGACCCTGTAAGCTCATTCATTCATCCCTTGTTTCACCTAGATCAATGTAGGTACTATTATTAATCTTAACACTAAGTTAATGAGGAGCTCATTCTTTCATCCTTAGTTCATCCTAAATCAATTGCAATGAAATCTGTTGCAACAAACAACTGAGCTGTTGGAGAATTTCAAACAGATAACAATATCTGTTGCAATAGATGACATTTCTTATTTAGTTATCAAATAGACATTTGTATCTGTTATGACGGATGACTGAGCTGTTGGAAATTTTCAAACAGATATTGATATTTGTTGTAACAGATAACGTTTCTAATTTAGTTATCAAATGACATTTCCATCTGTTGTCAGAGATGACTGAGCTGTTGGGATTTCTCAAACAGATATCTAAATCTGTTGCAACAGACGACATATCTATTTGAAAATCTTTTTGTTTTCTTTTAATTTTAAAGCAAGCTACTGTCCGAGTAGATAAAATAGTAGTACTACTAAAGGCGGTAAAAATATTTCTTGGATAACTCAAAAATCTCATTGAGTAGTCTTGTCCTGTCTTTTCAATGTCACCCGTTTTCTTCCTCGTGCCCCTCAGATTATTAGTGAATATTAATTAATGAATATTGAAACCCCTAATACTTCTTCCGTTTCATATTGACTTGGCACTCCCATCAAAAAAATATTAATTAGGGGTTTATTTTACTACCAAATCAACCTTATTAATTATGCTTTGAAAATATAAATTTGAATAAATACACTTTGTTTAGTCATTTAATATTAAGGGTAGTACATGTAGAAATTAGAATTATCTCATCTCTCATCTCCTCTCCTTCAACCCTAAATCTCTCATTTTTTTTCTTTCTATCCTCTTTAGGGTTATCACAGCCTTTTTTTTCTCTCCTCTTTCTTAAAAATTTTCGTTTAGATCTAAACCGGTCGATATCCATATCTTAGATTCCTCGACTGAAATTGTTGTTTTGATCCCCTTTTGACATTAAGGTATGATATGATTCACTATTGCTCTTTCATTCTCGTCTTCTTCTTGTAACTTTATTTACATCTTTTTGTTTATTTAATTACCATTTTTCCATATCATATTTATTTAAAAAGTTTGAAGAATTGTTGAATAAACATACCGAGAATTTTTATTATAAGATGCGAAAAAAAGTCATCTGTTGGGAGAAGTTTAAAAGCCTTGTTGGCAGTATCATTTTTTTATGTATTTTATTTATTTCTTTGTTGTTGATGCTGTTATTGATGTTGTTGGTGGGGTTGGCGTTGTTGGAACTTGTGGTGTGGTGTGGTTTAGACGGTGGGTGCTTCTTAGCTTAAAAATAGGGTAGTCCGAACAATCAACACAAGGAGTAAGGGAGATAAAAATAAAAAGTTTAAAGTGAATAAGAAGAGAAGAGCTGGTTACCAAAATTAAAAAAATATGTGCTGAGTGGGAATTGAACTCAAGACCAAAAGAAATAAATAGCCTTAAGCACCCATAAACAACAACTAGGCTAACCAAACAACTCTTACTATGGGTGCTCACTGATTAGATTATATACGTTTTTTTCTTTATTTCCACATACATATATAAAGTTCGATACGAGTTCAGTCTGTGCTCATCACCCAGAGGACTCCATATGGGTCCGTCCCTTGTTGTTGATGGTGTTGGAACATAGGATGTATGCTTCTTTGTTGTTGATGATGTTGTTGGAATAAATGTTGTTGTTTTCTTTGTTGTTGATGTTTTTTATTTGTTGTTTGTAGTTTATGCTATTGTTGATGTTGCAACAGACAGAGCAACTGATGGAACAAATCAAACCACTAGCAAGGTTGCTATGAATTACAACAAACTCCATATCTGTTGCATCAAACTCCATATCTAATGCAACAGACTCCACATCTGATGCAAACTATTCGAGATTTAATGTAATATTGCTGAAACTATCCGGGATTTATGTGTTGTGTGTGTTACTTAAATAAAACTGGTGACTTTATTAATATATAAATTAAAAAAAATGGATCTAAATACAACATTTTATCTTTTTGTTGTATTTTCAAAAGAGGCAGATTGGTAATTTGTTGCAAAATATATTCCACCTGTCAGATAACTTACAACATATGGACAATCCGTTGCAACAGATGGATTTATTAGTTTGCTTTTCCATCAGCTGTGGCGTCTGTTGGAACTTGCTAGTCATCTGTTTATTCAATTTCATCAAGAGCAATAGATTTTTCCGAACACTTCATGGCTAAACTCAATTTTTGCTCTTGGATTGCTTCTCTTTTTTTCTTTGCATCCTTCAAGCTGGCCTCCAAATTCAATTTTTTCCCTCAATTCAATAGCAAAAATTTAGTTTGGTTAAAGGATGATATATATATGATGATATGATTTTTAAGAAAAAAGTTAATGAATAGTCGTGACTGTGACTTTTGTCTAAACACATTCAACAAACAAACAAAAACAAAAAACGTTTCTGATGCATCAAATTCCTCATCTGTTGCGACTTATGAATCAGTTAGAAGAAATAAAAAAAAACTCCTTAAACAGATGGTCGATTTATAGCAACAGATGGTATATCTGTTGAAACAGATGGGTTATCTGATGCAACAGATATACAATCTGTTGCCATAACTCAATTAATAAAAATGATTATTAAAGAAATGGAACGGTTATTGAAAACCAGGTGTATTCGATTTTTAAATTGAGAAAAAGGTTATTTAAATTTAATAAGCTGAAAAGTCATGACTTGTCACAATAATAAAAAACTCACCACCAGCTTGATTTAATTAAGTCATTTCTTTTCACAGAAAAGAATAAGAAAATAAATGATAAACACAATTTAAACCGTAAAACAAATCACCAGAAATATTCTTATTTTTAAATCTTCTTTATTAATTTATATAATTAAAAATTCAAAAAAATTGGATGTCATGAAGATAATTTATTTTTTTTAAAAGATATATATATTATATGTTGCAACAGATATATTATCTGATGCAACATGTTAACTATTTGTTGCAACGGAGTATATATCTGTTGTAACAAATGATTTATCTGATGCAACAGATATATAATCTGTTGTGCAACTCAGTGTAAAAAATAAACGGTCGCTGAAAAGAACTAATTATTTTAATAATTATAAAGCTAAGTTTCAAGCTGAAAAGTCATGACTTATCACAATATTGCTTAATTTAATTAAGTCATAACTGTTTACAGTATTCAAGAATGTCATTAATAAATGGAGGTGAACAGTAGTGCCTTTAAATCTGCTTTATTAATTTATATAATTAAAACGTCATAAAATTTGGATGTCATGAAGATAATTTATTTTTAAAAAAATATATATATATTATATGTTGCAACAGTAATATTATCTGATGCAACAGGTTATCTATTTGATGCAACGGGTGATATAACTGTTGTAACAGATGATTTATCTGATGCAACAGATATATTATCTGTTGTCCAACTCAGTGTAAAAAAAACGGTTCCTGGAAAGAACTAATTATTAATAATAATAAAGCTGAAAAGTCATGACTTATCACAATATTGATTAATTTAATTAAATCATAACTTTTTACAGTAATCAAGAATGTCATTAATAAATGGAGGTGAACAGTTGTGACTTTAAATCTGCTTTATTGATTTAAATAATTAAAAAGTCAGAAAATTTGGATATCATGAAGATAATATATTTTTTTAAAAAAATATATATATATTATATGTTGCAACAGATATATTATCTTATGCAACAGGTTATCTATTTGTTGCAAATCATGATATATCTGTTGTAACGGATGATTTATCTAATGCAACAGATATATTATCTGTTGTCCAACTCAGTGTAAAAAAAACGATTCTTGGAAAGAACTAATTATTAATAATAATAAAGCTGAAAAATCATGACTTATCATAATATTGATTAATTTAATTAAGTCATAACTTTTTACAGTAATCAAGAATGTCATTAATAAATGGAGGTGAACAGTTGTGCCTTTAAATCTGCTTTATTAATTTATATAATTAAAAAGTCAGAAAATTTGGATGTCATGAAGATAATATATTTTTTAAAAAAAATATATATATTATATGTTGCAACAGATATATTATCTTATGTAACAGGTTATCTATTTGTTGCAACGGATGATATATCTGTTGTAACAGATGATTTATCTGATGCAATAGATATATAATCTGTTGTCCAACTCATTGTAAATAAAAAACGGTTCTTGTAAAGAATTAATTATTTTAATAATAAATCTGAAAAGTCATGACTTATCACAATATTGTTTAATTTAATTAAGGCATAACTTCTTACAGTAATCAAGAATGTCATTAATAAATGGAGGTGAACAGTTGTGCCTTTAAATCTGCTTTATTAATTTATATAATTAAAAAGTCAGAAAATTTGAATGTCATGAAGATAAAAAAAAAAAAAATTAAAATATATATATTATATGTTGCAACAGATATATTATCTGATGCAACAAGTTATCTATTTGTTGCAAATCATGATATATCTGTTGTAACAGATGATTTATCTGATGCAACAGATATATTATCTGTTGTGTAAAACAGTATAAAAAATGGTTCCTGGAAAGAACTAATTATTATTAATAATAAAGCTGAAAAGTCATGACTTATCATAATATTGATTAATTTAATTAAGTCATAACTTTTTACAGTAATCAAAAATGTCATTAATAAATGGAGGTGAACATTGCGATTTTTTGCCTAACTCATTCAAGTTTAATCCTCTATAAATAGGTCTCTCCTTACTCAATCGTTCGTTCTACTACACATTATTTATTCCTCGCTCTTGTTACACCTTCAACTACTTTCTCTTCAAGGACTTGATAGCTTTTTCCTGTCTCTGGTAAGTTTTTTTCTTGATTTTTGTGTAAATATACGTTGTATTACATTACATTCGAATTCTTTCTTTTCTTTACTTTTGTGTTTACGTGCGTGTTTTGTCAACTTATGCGTTTTTTAGATATGGTTGATCCTGTGTGGGATGTCGTTATTTTACGAGACACCATGAGAAAACTACAGAAAGAGGTTCATGACCTACATTGGGAGTTGGCCGCCGTCAGAGTAAGGATGCTGCGGGAGATCCACAGGCTGCGGAGGGCGCTGCTGCTGCCCTTTGAAGATTGGCCGGCTGGCCATACAAATAATAATGATGTTAATAATGATGATAATAATTAATCTTTTTTTTTTTCTGTTATCTATGTATTTTTTTTGTTTGTTTTATAAAAAATTATGTTTGATGCACTTGACTTTTTATTTCTTATTTAATTTTCGTGTTGTCTATTTCTACTTCTTAACGAATGACATGTCTACAATTAAGGAATAATTTGATTCCAATATCAATAGCAAGAACATATGAGTTATCTGTTAGGTTTTGTGTGTGACAGGAGCTGTATCTGAATTTTGTTGTTCGAAACATATTAGTAATTTGATGAAACATATTATTTATCTGTTGAAACAGATTACTAATCTGGTGCAATAGAATACCCATCTATTCGATTCATATTACGGGCACCTAAAACCCTTAAACATGAATCCATCCAACATGAGTCTACTGTTACAACAGAACATTTATCTGTTGCCGCAGATAATGGATCAGTTTAAACTGATTGCTCTTGTATTGCATTCATGTTCGCGTGCAAGCTATTGTTGAAAAAACAACACATTAGCAGTTACCCAGATTCAACTAAAAAGCATAATCTGACTTACCAAAGTCTCCTCTCAAGTAAATTCCAAAGTTGAAAGTGATTTACGAAATAAAATTTGACATAAGAATTTGGTCAAAGAGCAGCAGTTGGGGTAACAATAACAACAACAACAATGGTCAACAAGAAGAATACGAAGATGATAATGAAGTATGAGATGATGATAATGAATCAGAAGATGATGAATAAAGCAACAACAACAATGAACAACAAATATCGCGAAGAGAGAGAAAATAACAATGGATGAGGAGAGAGAAAAAGACGTCTTTTTTTCTTTCGTTCCCCGTTATATATTAACTAACATTTGGATCAAAGTGTAAATTTAAAAACTTGTGGTTATTTTGAAATTTTCAAAACTTTCTTAAACCATAATTAAGTAATTGTCACCTCTACTCAATTATTAAGACTTGTGTTACCTACACCTCATTTTAAAACTTTTCTGTCACCTGTGGCCCAAACCCCCCATTTAGTCTGACTTTTTATGAGGGGCTTTTTCATTTTTTATTATTATTTAATTTTGTTTAAAAAATTATTTAATTATTTCTGTTTTTAAAGTTTGTAATCATATAATTTCTTAACGATAAGTTGTACAATTGTCAATTTTGTGTAGGATTTTGTGAATTTACAGTACTAAATAATCAACTTGTATTTTTTCATACAAAATTTAAATAATATATTTATCATTTAAATAATTGTTACTGTAATTATCTTATTATTTTATTTATTTAGAATGCATAAAGATTTTTTTATCAATTCAAATTTAAAGAGGATCTTTGTCTTTCAATTTAAATTTAAAATTAAAAGAGATAACTTTATGAAATAGTAAGAGTTCATGTAGAATTCTTCAATCTTATGTTCCTAACTTTAAGCTACTAATAATTCTTTTGTTAAAAGAAAAAAAATTCTAATTCAAATATTTCTAAATCATTTATTACAAATTATTAAATTTGTCCTAAAAACTGCCACATGGCTTCTTATTTTTTATGATATTTTTAAAGAAAAAAATAAATTTCCAAACGTGTGCATTTAGTATGACTTTTTATGAGGGACCTTTTTATTTTTTTATTATGTAATTTTGTTTCAAAAAATTATTTAATTATTTTTTGATAATTTATTTTAAAAGTTTGCAATCATGTTTTTAATTTCTTAATGATAAGTTGTACAATTGTCAATTTTGTGAATTTGCAGTACTAAATAATCAATGTGTATTTTTTCATACAAAATTCAAATAATCTATTTATCACTTAAATAATTCTTACTTTAGTTATCTTATTATTTTATTAATTTAGAATGCATAAAAGAATTGCTTATCAATTCAAATTTAAAGAGGATCTTTATCTTTCAAGTTAAATTTAAAATCAAAAGGGATTATTATTATTAGTAATAGTAGTATTTTAATAAAATTTTCATCTTTCATTAATCAATGACAAACCCAGTTTATTTCATTAATATATAAATAAATTATATTTAAATATATTTTATAGCATTTGAATTTTGAAGAGAAAAGTTCGAAATAGCAAATATCTATTAGAACTCTTCAATTATGGCTTTTATTTTTGAGATAATGAATATCTTTTAATAAATATATTTCAAATTCAAATATCTAATCTTTCAATTCAAAACTTGATTTGAGTCCAATTAGAACTCTCTAATGTGATAACTAACTATTTTTAATATATAATTTTAGTTTATAATTATTTTAAATTTAAAATTAATAATTCATTAGTCTTAATTACCTTGTGATAGTTTAACCTCTTTTTTTTGCACGTTTTTTTTAAAAAAAATTCTTTCCTTCTTTTTTTTCTTTCTTTCTTTTGTTTGTTTGTTATTATTGTTTTTATATAAAAATAAATAGACAACTTAGATATATAAAGGTATTTAAAATAGATATATACGTTGAATTTAGTTATTAAATTTTAATTTATATTTAAGATTTTAAAATAATCACAAAGAAGAATAAGCACCACAAATATATTATTTATATTTATCAATGATAATAATTATAATATATTTATCATTATATTTGATATAGATAAGTTTATGTAATATAAGAGTTCATTTAGAACTCTTTCATTGTTGGTTTCTATTTTTAAAATAATTATTAATAATAATATCTGTTTAAAAGATAATGTATTTTCAAATTCAAATAATTATAAAAATCTTATTACAATACTATTAAACTTGTCCTAAAAACGGACACGTAACTTCTTAGCAACTTGCCACTTGGATTCTGATGCTTCGTTCTCTGCTTTATAATATATATAGATAGTGATTGTAAATCAAAGCACGTGGATAATGGTACAACTCAATTAAAAGGGCCCATAAGTAGGGAAATTAATGGTTCAATTGGGGGAATTAATGATTATCTTGAAAATTTTGTACTACTTGCCTTTTTTTCAAATATGTTTATTTAAAATTAATTGTTCATTTTTGCAAATTAAAATTGTTTTGTTACTTTTTTTTTTATATTACTTTTAGTATTAAATAAATAAGGAAAACACTTGTCATTTTTAATTAATCAAAAAAATATAAAAAATAAATAAATCATGTTTTACCCGTAACATTAATTACTTATTCTCTAAATAATTTTTCAATAACACTAAATATCAATTAATAGAGATAATATGGTAAAGTCTCATGTCAAAAAATGACAAGTAAAAGCGGAGATAGTAATAATTAGATTTAAAATTTTAAAATATTAAGATTAATTTTATAAAATACACTTCTAATTTCTTAAGATGTACCAAGTAAAAAAAAACAAGTAATATGGAAGGAGTATTATATTAATTATTAAGTTAATTTAAAATTTCAAAATCATCTTAATTATCTTGATATCTTTCAACATCATCTAAGTTAATTAAATTTTGTTATTTTTGAAGTGATATACACTCACCGTTCATTTTAATTGTTATTTCCTTCATTTGTTTTTATTTGTCCACTTTTTTATTTTGAGACATTCAATAATACTCATTCAATTTATAAAATCAATAAATAATTTATCTAGTTTTATCCATTTTATTCTTAATATTAAATACAATACATCACTCATTACATTTTTTCAAAATAAAAAATTTATTATATTTAAAGACTGTTATAATAAAATCACCCCTCTATTTATTATTTATTAAGGTATGTGTCAAGTCAAAAGTGGACAAGTATTTCTAGACGAAGGGAGTATCCATGGTTAAGAATTCAAAAGATAACTAACCACTTTTTTTCAACTATATTTATATCTAATTAAGATTAAATAAGGTCATTAGTCAATTTGCACCCCTTGTCAATTTCTCTTTAAGAGTTATGCAAAAAGCAAATATGTCAAGTAATTTGAGACGGAGGAAGTACAAATAATCGATCCAAATTAATTATCATTTTAAGAAAAAATCAAGATACGGTTAAATTGTAAAATAAGGGTATCTCTGTCTATAATAGATTTTTATAGTTCGATCCTTCTCGAAACCCTGCACATAGCGAAAGTTATAGTGCACCTAACTACCCTTTTAAGATATTATTAAATAACCAACATGAGTTGTGTTGCAGTAGATGAAGCTGCTCCATCCTTAACCAGAGGTCGAAGGTTCGTGACCCTGGGTATGGAGAAAACTCTGTTGGGAGCGCTGCCACCTTAATGGGCCTTGCAAAGCGTGATTCAAATTAGTCGGGGCTCCAATGCGGACACCGAACATCGAATGAAAAAACAAAAAAATATGAAGTAGTGGTTTTCATCTTTATCTTTACTCGATGAATATGAAATTTTGAGTTTAAGGAAAAACTAAGAATAATTTACATAAATTACATAGCTTTTAGTTAATATTTTCTTTAAAAATATATATAAAAAAACATGACAAGACAAATGAAATGGAAAAAATTATCCGAAATAATGCCTAATTTGATTTGATTCTATGGTTAAAATTGGTTTTCGAACATCCATTAAAATTAACATACGTGGATGATAGTGAAGGAAGTCTTAAACTAGGGGGACTCTTTTGTTCATTTAATACAACATTTATTTTCTTCAAATCCAAAAGTCTTAAAACTTTTTCCAAAATCTGAGTAATCAGAGTACTTAATGTCTGCTATTAATATGGACCAAAATTTGGCAAATAATTTATTTATATTTATAATATATTAAAAGTATAAAGACCCTTAGAAAAATAATTTGAATATTTTATCCTTCATTAAAATATTTTTCTTTAGACAAAATCATCTTTTTAGTATTTTTTAAAATTATAAATATATACAAATACTAATAATATATATTTTTGGAAAAATAAAAAATCACCCTTATTAAAAAAAGTCCTAATTATAGTACCTTATATTTGACAAATAAATATAATCATAAAAGCAAATATTAATAATTTATATTTTTGAAAAAATTATAAATTACGTGTACTGTTTTTAATATTAAACAATGCAAAGCTAGATATTATTCGGCTGAATAAATCCTCCGGCCATTAAGTTACCAAAAGAAGGTTATCAGAATATGTGCTACAATTTTTTTTTTCTTTTTAATATTCATTTATGATACTTGAATTCATGTAAGTTGATCAAATTTTATATAGGAAAAAGGCACAACTTGGAAATTTGGTTTTTAAAAATTGCTTATAATTTATATTTTTGAAAAAATTACAAATTACGTCTACTGTTTTTTAGTTAAGGTAAATCAATTTTCTTTTCTTATTTTAATAGGGATGTGTGAAAGTAGTATAATTTGTTTAGGTATAAAATTTCATTAGTATTTTTAGTAAAGATAAATCATTTTTCCTTCCTTATCTCTAATATACCATAGTTAGAATTCTAAAATATATATATTACTCTACCTTATATTTATACGAAGAGATGTTTATGGAGATTCTTACTTTTTTAAATTCGTGTTTTGATTAAAATATTGTTTCTGGTTATATATATATATATATTACTTCTACTATATTTTCTTATTTTGTTTTCATTCAAGTCGTCCCTTTTGATTAGGTTTAACTGTATTGTTTTAATATCTCTATTAGTGTATTATTTTGTCATAGTTTACAAGTCGTAAATGATAGTTTACATGTCGTAGATGAATGTTGAACAACTTTGAGGAATTTTGTGTGTAAAAGTTAGGTCTAATTGTATTGTTTTGATATCTGTATTATCATATTTTTTTGTTATAATTTACACGTGGTAGATAAATATCGACTTACTTTGAAAAAAGTTTTTAGGTAAAGATTAAATTTAATTGTATTGTTTTGATATCTCTGATTTGAGAATTTTTTTGTGTAAATGTTAGGTTTAGATGTATTGTTTTGATAGATGAATGTCCGTCGGCTTTGAATTCTTTTTTTTTGTAAAGGTAAGATTTAATTGTATTTTTTTTATGTCTCTATTATTATATTATTTTGTTATAGTTTACAAGTGGTAGATGAATGTCAATCGGCTTTGAGAATTTTTTTTGGTAAAAGTTAGGTTTAATTAAATAAATTCTTCATCTTTACGTATTCAAAAGATGTTGAATTTAATTATTATACACATCTTTATCAATTTAAACAAATATCCTATTTAGTGTAACATTTGAATTAATTAAAGTGAGATACGCGCGCGAAGCGCATACACCTAAACTAGTATAAGGAAAATTTCTTTTGGCCACATTTGATAAAATATAGTTTTGTATGACTCATTATTTCGATGACTAAAAGATTTTGATCGGTTATACTTTCTGTTTATTTATTCTCCATTAACTTCACACGTCTTAAAAAAAAAAAATAGAGGTAATTTTACGGTATCTTTTTTTTAAATATAATAAATTTTATGCTTTAAAAATATATTGGGTACTTCATTTGTTCAATAATTATTTACTATACTAAAAATAGATATTGAACAATATTTGTTCATTTTGAAAAATTAATGAATAATTTATCTATTTTTTCCCATTTTACCGTACTATTAAATACCATTCATCATCTAATGCATTATTTGAAATAATATATTAATTAAATTCGAAGAAAGATGTGGTAAAAATACCTCTATTATGCACCTAAGGGTGTGGCCTAGTGGTTCGATGAAGTTGAGTTGAGCATCATGAGGTCTCAAGTTCAATTCCGAACAGAGATAAACACTAGGTGTTCGTCTCATTTGTTCTAGCCTTGGTGAACAAAGTTACCTAATACCTATTGTTGGTGGAAGGTCACAGGTATTTTGTGAAATTAATCCAGGTGTACGTAAGATGGCCGAGACACCACAATTATAAAAAAGTAATACCTCTATCATTTATTATTTCTTAACTTGTGTGTCAAGTCAATTGTGGACAAATATTGTTAGACGGAGGAAGCAATGGTTAGTAAAGGTAGAAATGTTGTTTCCAAAAGACCCTCAACTCTACTGCAGTAAATCCAGGTACAAATAAGAAGATAGTGAAAGAACTGTTAGGGTTTTTGCCCTGATTTTCTTACTATATTTAAGTTTTATTTTTTTAGAAGGAAAAAATAAAAGTTACCATAAATACTTTTACTTTTCCTGAAAGAAAAAAAATATAATTCTTTTTCATATTTGGCTAACCTCTTTCTTGGAGGAAAGGTTTTGGACATCTATAAATAGAAGACCCCCTTCTCATACCATAACACAATAGCATCCACAATGTAGTTTTTAAAGAGTCTCTGTTTAGGGGGAGATTTCTCCCAATAAGTTTTAGGATTTTCAATTTTATTTTTAATATGTAGGCCGTTTGGCCAAACCATATCCAATAATATATTTTTAGTTTAATTTTTCATGTGTCGTCTGATTTATCGTCTTATGGTTTGCAAACTAAAAGCTTCCGCATGACGCCCTCTCGATTTCAAACCCAACAAGTGGTATCAAAGCTTACGGTTCAATGGTCCAATGGTGTGGTGAGACGAGATTAAACAGGTTCAAAGCGGTTTCAAAATCAAGCTGCAACCAATTTGATGATAATGAAAATATATGTCCAAAAACTATATGTGGAGATAATTGTCAATCATATTTTCAACAATCCTGCTATCACATATTTGAAAATAAAGCTCACTTTTAACACTGCAAAAGGGCTCCAATATTTTTAAACCGAAAAGGGCTAATATATTTTTTTAACCCCAAAAGCTCCATTTTTAAACATGCCAAACAACAGTGATATATGAAGAATATATATGAAGAACGAAAATCATGCACAAAAAGAAGGAGGGTCAAGAATATTTTGAAGAAAATCAAACCAAAAAGGGGAGATTTGTTAAGGTTTTTGCCCTGATTTTCTTACTATATTTAAGTTTTACTTTTTCTTAGAAGGAAAATAAAAGTTACCATAATTACTTTTACTTTTTCTGAAAGAAAAAAATATAATTCTTTTTCATATTTGGCTAACGTCTTTCTTGGAGGAAAGGTTTTGGACATCTATAAATAGAAGACCCCATTTCTCATACCATAACACAATAACATCCACAATGTAGTCTTTAAAGAGTCTCTATTTAGGGCGAGATTTCTCCCAATAAGTTTTAGGATTTTCAATTTTATTTTTAATATGTAGGCCGTTTGGCCAAACCATATCCAATAGTATGTTTTTAGTTTAATTTTTCATGTGTCGTTTGATTTATCGTCTTATGGTTTGCAAACTAAAATCTTTCGCATGATTCCCTCTCGATTTAAAACCCAACAAGTGGTATCAGAGCTTACGGTTCAATGGTCCAATGGTGTGGTGAGATGAGATTAAACAGGTTCAAAGCGGTTTCAAAATCAAGCTGCAACCAATTTGATAATAATGAAGATATATGTCCATGTAACACCCCATATTCAAGTACGTGTATTGGCGTATTCAAGTACGTGTATTGATCTTATTTATATGAAATTAATTTTTTTATTTTATTTATACTGGAATTTGCCCATCGATGGTTCCATGCGAAGGTTATTGAATAAGCTTTCCAACGATATAAAGATTTCCAAAAACGAATAGGTTTCAAATATAATCGAGCACGTTCGAAACTATAAAACGGTGGCCGGGATATTTGGGAATAGTAAATGTGCAGGAAAATTTCCTGCACACAAACTACTGAGGCCAGCCGATTTTTTGGGTCAACTTCGAACGATCATAACTCCCTTAATATAATGAACTGGGAGAGCTGCGACCTATGAAAAGAAATATCTTTGAGTATTCTTTCCAATGCAATTGGTTTCATCCAAATCCAACGTCTAAGTAAGGGGTTATATTCGTTTTATTTCAGCCTATCAAAACAGATTTTTAGGGTCAACTTCAAACGACCATAACTCCTTGTAAAGGACGAACTGGGTGGCCTACTTTATATGAAATGAAATCCCTTTGAATTATCCTTCCAACGATACCAATTTAACCCAAATACGATATCGGAGCAAAGAGTTATGGTCGATCTACTTTAGCTTATCAAAACAGTCCACCAAAGGACAGATTTGACATTATTCAAATTTTAAAGGCATTTTGGTCATTTCCTATTATATTATGGACGGGAATATGTGTATATATACATGTATATGAGTTCAAAAACTCATTTTCATCATCAATCATTGAGAAAGAACAAACCCTAGCCAAATTTGACCTTTAAATTACTTTTGATTCAACCGTAGAAATTCCAAAGTAATCCGATAACTGCGTTTGTCATCTCGAGAGCTTCGAACGACACCTATTATTTGTGCAAACAGGATTGCATAATCAAGAGGTGAATTCTAAGGTATGAATATTGTTTGCCTTTGTTCTTTTCCATATGTATATGTGTGATAGAGGATTATATGTATTGGTTGTTATTGAAAGGTGATGGAAATAGGGTTATGGACTATTTTGCATGGTTTGGTTGTATTGAATTATGGAAGGTGGATATGGTAATTGAGTTATGGAAGGTGGATATGGTGATATACTATTGAATTGATGATTATTTATGTCCATGGCTCAATTTGATTTAATGGATTGGTTGGAAGGATAAATGAATTCAAACTTGATATTGGAGGATGTTGTATGAATATGCATGGCATGTGAATGTAATTGGAGTATAAGAGGGTTAAAGTGACACCCTTTATGGTGTAATTAAGGCTTACTACTTAACCACTAGTTTGGTGAATTCAAATAATTGAATTGTGACGTTTGGTTGCTAATACTAGATTGATATATATGTTCATTGTAGATAAGTAATCCGAAAAGACGGGAAGTCCATTTGGGACTAGTATTGAAGGTTGAAGTCAGGTATGTAAAGCATACTTTATACCATATCTTTGGCATGAAAGTGAACAATTGTTCTATTAAGAAAGTTTCCAAAGTTATTCAATAACATGTGATCCATAATGGTTTTGTATGATGTCCTACATTACCAATGAACTTGTTTCCACCTACAAGATGTCAAGACATTCCAATACTTACTTGTTTTCCAAATCTTTACATGTTTATTGCACTAATGAATGTCAGAAGGTATCCGGTTACTCAAACAAGATCCATGTGCTATTAATGACTCCAAAACGTTTCATTGATATACCAATAAGTTTCTACTTCATTGTTATGACATTGATGATTCCAAAACACTTCATTAATGTGCCAATGAGTTCTTACTTCATTGTTATTGCATTGATGGTCTATTTATATGTCTCTTGTTGATATATCATTTTTTCAAAGTATCAAAAATGCGGTGGCGACCGAAATAACAATCTCAAAGATTAATTGAACTAAGTGATGAAAGTTCTCTCTTATCGGGTGGTATCCCAGGGGCATAAGCCTATCATGGGTCGATCCCTATTTATGTATTTATGGGTGGTATCCCAGGGACATAAGCCTATCATGGGTCTATCCCAGTTGATATGTACTGGAGGCAGCCTAATGGTCACAGCACAGTACAGTAATGATTACAAAAATGGTAAGAACGAAGGTAAAGTGATTGAATAAATACTATGTACAGGTTGTCACAAGTTCTAGTAAGTGTGGTCCACTCCTATTACGATTTATTCACTTGTTTCTGATTTCTATTGAGCTCCTATATCATATGTGATTATCTACAGCTTTACATACTCAGTACATATTTCGTACTGACGTCCCCAACGGGGGACCTGCATTTCATGTTGCAGGCACAAGTACCTCAGCTCATATACCGCACAAGTAGGAGCTAGGATATCCAGTTGTTTTTGGTGAGCTCCAGTTTGCTTCGGGGCTTTCCGTGTCATATCCAGTCACTTTTGGTATTATATAGAAGTTAGTTATATGGCGGGGTGTGTCCCAACCTTAGTTAAACTCTGTGTATTGTCTAGAGGCTTTGTAGACCTAATGTACAATTAATGTGGTGTTTTGTTAATAGACGTGATGGCTCCAACGGCCAAGTATTGTATATACATATATATGTATGCTCGAGCTTATACAAGTGATTATTTCCTTTTATATGTGACATGATATTGTCCGAATTTTGGGTTGTCATAGAGGTATGCATGGGAAGTATAAGGTTATGAACTGGTTCTCACAGGCCTCCTCGGTTACGGGTGCTAGTCCGCCCCAATAGGATTTGGGGCGTGACAAAAGTGGTATCAGAGAAGTTCGTCCTAGTGAGTCTACAAAGTCGTGTCTATGTAGAGTCTTGTTTATCGGTGTGTCATGCACCGCATCTATAAACAGAAGGCTATGGACATTTAGGAATTGCCTCTTTTCTTTATGTCTTAGATCGTGCGATAGAGCCTATATTGTATATGAAGTCATAGTTGACCACTGAATCCGTTTGTTTCTCTTATTATAGTAATGATGTCGGCTACCAGAAGCAAGAATACCGGTAAGCAAGTAGATGAGGCTGCTGGAGAGGGGACTAGTAAGTCACCCACTATACCAGCTAATCAAAGTGAGGCTCCAGCTGAGCATGCATCAGAAACTTCTTCCACTTCGGAAGAAATAAGGGGAAGGAGAACTATATCCCCAGAGCCACCTATTAATGTTGCTAATCAAGATCTTAGAAATACAGTGCAACTTTTGACTCGTATAGTTGCTGGGCAAGCTCAAGGATAAGCCATTCCTACCACGGGTCCTAGTGGTACAGATAGGGCGGCTAGCCTTCGAACACAGGATTTTCTTAAGATGGATCCTCCCACTTTTATTGGATCTGATCTTAACTAGGACCCACAAGACTTTATTGATCAAATTTAAAGGACCTTAGATGTTATGCATGTAACGGGTAGAGAGACAGTGGAGTTAGTGGTGTATAGATTCAAAGGGGAGGCTATATATTGGTACGAGGACTGGAAACGATCTAGGGGTATTGATGCACCCCCAGCTACTTGGAAAGAGTTCAAAGAGGCATTTCTTGATCATTATCTTCCATTCGAAATTCGTCAGGCCCGTGTAGATCAGTTTTTAAATCTTCGTCAGGGGAATATGAGCGTAAGGAAGTACAGTCTCCGATTTAATTCCTTGTCGAGATATGCTCCTAATATTGTAGCTACTATGGATGACAGAGTTCATCAATATGTGGATAGGCTGGATCCATATCTGGTTAGAGATTGTACTATTGCCGCTTTGAACAAAGATATGGACATAGCGAGGATCCAAGCTTTTCCACAGAAAATGGAAGATTAAAGGCAGAGGAGAAGAACACAGGAATTAGAAAGAGGATATTCCAAGAGGGCCAGATCTACAGGGCAGTTCATGGCATCCCAAGGAGGGTTCAGACCACATTTTTCTGCTAGACCACCTAGGCCATTATCTTCTTATTCTGCAGCTAGTGCCCCACCACAGTTCCAAGGGTCTAGAGGAAATCAATGTGGGCACAGAAGTGAGAGTCAGAGTTTGCGAACAATGGGGTACCAAAGGCAAGGGAATATGAGCCAATCGAGACCTCCTCGAGAGCCATGCAATAAATGTGGAAGGTATCATTTGGGCGCATGTCGGCTGGGGACCAATGTTTGCTTTTGGCGCGGTATGTCGGGGCATATGATGAGAGAATACCCCACGAAGGGTCATAGGGGGTATGGCACGACCTACGGGGTTATTTGTTGCATCATCATCATCTATGCCTTATTCAGGAAAGGGTGCACAACCAATGGGTCGTGTTAGAGGTGATAGAGGAGCCACGAGTTCTAGCGGGGCTCAAAATCGTATGTATGCTCTAGCGGATCGACAAAATTTAGAGGCTTCCCCAGATGTGGTTACGGGTACGTTGTCTATCTTTTCATTCGATGTATATGCCTTAATTGATCCCGGTTCTACATTATCTTATGTTACTCCATTAGTTGCTGGAAAGTTCAAAAGAATACCCGAACTGTTAGTTAAGCCATTTGAAGTGTCCACACCGATCGGGGAATCTATTATAGCTAGAAGGGTTTACCAAAACTGCATAGTAACTGTTTGTGGTCGTGATACGATGGTTGATCTTGTGGAGTTAGAAATGGTAGATTTTGATGTTATAATGGGTATGGACTGGTTGGCGTCTTGTTATGCCACAATTGATTGCTGCACGAAAAAGGTATATTTCCATTTTTCAAATGAATCAGTCCTTGAATGGAAAGGTGAAATTGTCGCGCCAAGAGGTAGATTTATTTCTTATTTTAAGGCAAGAAGAATGATTTCCAAGGGATACATATATCATTTAGTTAGAGTAAGGGATACAGAAGCGGAGCCACCAACTCTTCACGTTGTTACGGTGGTAAATGAATTTTCTGATGTATTTCCTGAAGATCTTCAAGGTTTGCCTTCTGAACGAGAAGTAGAGTTTGGTATTGATGTAATACCAGGAACCCAACCAATCTCCATTCCTCCATATAGAATGGCCCCAGCAGAATTACGAGAATTGAAAGAGCAATTGAAAGATTTGCTAGAGAAGGGATTCATAAGGCCTAGTATGTCCCCCTGGGGAGCACCAGTGTTATTTGTCTGCAAAAAGGATGGCTCGCTAAGGATGTGTATTGGTTATCGACAATTGAATAAGGTGACTATTAATAATAAATATCCTCTCCTAAGAATTAATGATTTATTTGATCAGTTACAGGGCGCCAAGTGTTTTTCTAAGATTGATTTGAGGTCAGGTTACCACCAAGTGAGGGTCAAAGAGAAGGATATACCCAAGACAGCTTTCCAAACACGGTATGGTCATTATGAGTTTCTAGTTATGTCATTTGGGCTAACAAATGCACCCGCAGCTTTTATGGATTTGATGAATAGTGTGTTTAAGCCATTCCTGGATGTATTTGTGATGGTTTTTATAGATGATATTCTAGTTTATTCTAGATAAGAAGAGGACCATGCCAATCACTTACGACAGGCATTGCAGACTCTTCGTGATTGTAAGCTTTATACAAAGTTCTCTAAATGTGAGTTTTGGTTAAAGTCGGTGGCATTTTTGGGTCATATTGTATCTAGTGAAGTAATAAAGGTTGATGCTCAAAAGATAAAAGTTGTGAAGAACTGTCCAAGGACCACAACGCCTACGGAGATTCGTTGTTTTCTCGGGTTGGCCGGTTATTATAGAAGGTTTGTTGTAGGCTTTTCTTCCATTTCAGCACTCTTAACCAAGCTAACCCATAAAGCATCCAAATTCCAATGGAATGCTGCCTGTGAGAAGAGTTTTCAAGATTTAAAGAACAAGTTGATTTCTACAGCCGTGTTAGTACTTCCAGAAGGCACCGAAGGGTATACAGTGTATTGTGATGCTTCCAGAATTGGTTTAGGATGTGTATTGATGCAGCATGGTAAGGTAATAGCATATGCTTCTAGACAATTGCGGCCACATGAGAAAAATTATCCTACACAAGATCTTGAGCTGGCAGCAGTTATTTTTGCTTTAAAGATATGGCACCACTACTTATATGGGGTTCATGTCGATATATATACTGACCATAAGAGCTTGCAATATATTTTTAATCAGAAGGATCTAAATTTAAGGCAGTGGAGATAGCTTGAACTATTAAAGAACTACGATGTTTATATCTTGTACCATCCAGGGAAAGCAAATGTGGTAGCTGATGCGTTAAGTCGTAAGGATATGATGGCGCCTATAGAAAGGCAAGGGATGATTACAGATCTTCACCAGTTAGCTAGTTTGGGAGTTCGCCTTCTTGAAACTCCGGATAAAGAGGTTATCGTACATAATGATGCGGAATCTTCATTAGTAGCTGAAGTGAAAGAGAAGCAATATGCAGATCCTATTTTATTACAGCTTAAGGAGAACGTTCAGAGTGGTGCGACCAAGGCATTTGAGCTTACGCGAGAAGGAGTACTTCAGTGCCAAAACCGATTGTATGTGCCGGATGTAGACGGGCTAAGAAAGAAGATTATGACAGAGGCACATTGTTCAAGGTATTCCATTCATCCAGGATCAACCAAAATGTATCAAGATTTGAAAGATATGTATTGGTGGAATGACATGAAGAAGAGCATTGCAGAATTTGTAGCTGAATGTCCAAATTGTCAAACAGTTAAAGTTGAGCACCAAAAACCCGAAGGTTATATGCAATGCATTGATCTTCCAAGTTGGAAGTGGGACATGATCAACATATATTTCGTTATTGGTTTGCCTCGTACATCCCGGAAGTTTGATTCTATATGGGTGATTGTTGATAGGCTTACCAAATCCGCACATTTCCTACCAGTTAGGACCACTTACACAGTTGAAGAGTATGTGAAACTGTACATTAAAGAGATAGTTCGATTACATGGAGTGTCAATCTCTATTATATCAGATCGGGGAACCCAATTTACGGCAAACTTTTGGAAGTCTTTTCAGAGGTGTTTGGGAACACAAGTGAAGTTGAGTACAACTTTTCACTCTCAAACAGATGGACAAGCAGAACGTTCCATCCAAACACTTGAAGACATGCTACGAGCTTGTGTAATAGATTTTAAGGGCAATTGGGATGATCATTTACCTCTTATTGAGTTTGCCTACAATAATAGCTATCATTCAAGTATCAAAATGGCACCATATGAAGCTTTATATGGAAGGAAGTGTAGATCACCAATAGGTGGTTCGAAGTAGGTGAAACTCTTTTGTTCGGACCGGATCTTGTTTATCAAGCCATAGAGAAGGTTAAAGTAATTCAGCAACGACTGAAAACAGCCCAAAGTCGACACAAGTCATATGCGGATAGTAGAAAGAGAGGGCTAGAGTTTTTTATAGGTGATTGGGGGTATTTTTGAAGGTATCACCAATGAAAGGGGTAATGAGATTTGGCAAGAAAGAGAAGTTGAGTCCACGTTATATAGGCCCGTATAAGATCACTCGAAGGTTTGGACAAGTTGCATATGAATTAGAGCTACCCCAAGAGATCTCATCACTACATCCGATATTTCATGTGTCAATGCTTCGAAAGTGCATCGGAGATCCATCACATATCACTTCTACTGAGGATGTGCAAGTTCCGAAAGATCTTACCTATGAGGAAGTGCCTATTGCTATTCTAGATCGCCAAGTTAATAATATGAGAAATAAAGAGATAGCATCTGTGAAAGTACGTTGGAGAAATCGTCAAAGGGAAGAGATTAAATGGGAAGATGAGGAAGCAATGAAATCTACGTACCCTCATTTGTTAAAAGATGAAGAGGAAGTTCAAGAAACGGAGTTAGAACATTAACAAGTAAGTTTTTTTTATATATGCATAGTATTTATGTGATGATGTGAATATTAATGATGGACTTGAACTTGTTTCGGTTGAATAACTACGCTAACATTTGAGGACGAATGTCCTAAAGGAGGGAAGGATGTAACACCCCGTATTCAAGTACGTGTATTGGCGTATTCAAGTACGTGTATTGGTCTTATTAATATGGAATTAATTTTTAAATTTTATTTATACCGGAATTTGCCCGCGATGGTTCCATGCGAAGGTTATTGAACAAGCTTTCCAACGATATAAAGAAGGAAAATAAAAGTTACCATAATTACTTTTACTTTTCCTGAAAGAAAAAAATATAATTCTTTTCCATATTTGGCTAACCTCTTTCTTGGAGGAAAGGTTTTGGACATCTATAAATAGAAGACCCCCCTTCTCATACCATAACACAATAGCATCCACAATGTAGTCTTTAAAGAGTCTCTGTTTAGGGGGAGATTTCTCCCAATAAGTTTTAGGATTTTCAATTTTATTTTTAATATGTAGGCCGTTTGGACAAACCATATCCAATAATATATTTTTAGTTTAATTTTTCATGTGTTGTTTGATTTATCGTCTTATGGTTCGCAAACTAAAAGCTTTCGCATGACGCCCTCTCGATTTCAAACCCAACAAGTGGTATCAGATCTTACGGTTCAATGGTCCAATGGTGTGGTGAGACGAGATTAAACAGGTTCAAAGCGGTTTCAAAATCAAGCTGCAACCAATTTGATGATAATGAAGATATATGTTCAAAAGCTACATGTGGAGATAATTGTCAATCATATTTTCAACAATCCTATTGTCACATATTTGAAAATAAAGTTCACTTTTAACCCTGCAAAAGGACTCCAATATTTTTAAACCGAAAAGGGCTAATATATTTTTTTAACCCCAAAAGCTCCATTTTTATACATGCCAAACAACAGTGATATATGAAGAATACATATGAAGAACGAAGATCGTGCACAAGAAGAAGGAGGATCAAGAATATTTTGAAGAAAATCAAGCCAAAAAGGGGAGATTTATTACGGTTTTTGCCCTGATTTTCTTACTATATTTAAGTTTTATTTTTTCTTCGAAGGAAAATGAAAGTTACCATAATTACTTTTACTTTTTCTGAAAGAAAAAAATATAATTCTTTTCCATATTTGGCTAACCTCTTTTTTGGAGAAAAGGTTTTGGACATCTATAAATAGAAGACCCCATTTCTCATACCATAACACAATAGCATCCACAATGTAGTCTTTAAAGAGTCTCTGTTTAGGGGGAGATTTCTCCCAATAAGTTTTAGGATTTTCAATTTTATTTTTAATATGTAGGTCGTTTGGCCAAACCATATCCAATAATATATTTTTAGTTTTATTTTTCATGTGTCGTCTGATTTATCGTCTTATGGTTTGCAAACTAAAAGCTTCCGCATGACGCCCTCTCGATTTCAAATCCAACAAGTAGTATCAGAGCATACGGTTCAATGGTCCAATGGTGTGGTGAGACGAGATTAAACAGGTTCAAAGTGGTTTCAAAATCAAGCTGCAACCAATTTGATGATAATGAAAATATATGTCCAAAAACTACATGTGGAGATAATTGTCAATCATATTTTCAACAATCCTGTTGTCACATATTTGAAAATAAAGCTCACTTTTAACACTGCAAAAGGACTCCAATATTTTTAACCTGAAAAGAGCTAATATATTTTTTTAACCCCAAAAGCTCCATTTTTAAACATGCCAAACAGCAGTGATATATGAAGAATATACATGAAGAATGAAGATCATGCACAAAAAGAAGGAGGACCAAGAATATTTTGAAGAAAATCAAGCCAAAAAGGGGAGATTTGTTAGGGTTTTTGCCCTGATTTTCTTACTATATTTAAGTTTTATTTTTTTTTAGAAGGAAAATAAAAGTTACCATAATTACTTTTACTTTTCCTGAAAGAAAAAAATATAATTCTTTTCCATATTTGGCTAACGTCTTTCTTGGAGGAAAGGTTTTGGACATCTATAAATAGAAGACCCCCCTTCTCATATCATAACACAATAGCATCCACAATGTAGTCTTTAAAGAGTCTCTGTTTAGGGCGAGATTTCTCCCAATAAGTTTTAGGATTTTCAATTTTATTTTTAATATGTAGGCCGTTTGGCCAAACCATATCCAATAGTATGTTTTTAGCTTAATTTTTCATGTGTCGTTTGATTTATCGTCTTATGGTTTGCAAACTAAAAACTTTCGCATGATGCCCTCTCGATTTCAGACCCAACAAGTGGTATCAGAGCTTACGGTTCAATGATCCAATGGTGTGGTGAGACGAGATTAAACAGGTTCAAAGCGGTTTCCAAATCAAGCTGCAACCAATTTGATAATAATGAAAATATATGTCCATGTAACACCCCGTATTCAAGTACGTGTATTGGCGTATTCAAGTACGTGTATTGGTCTTATTTATATGGAATTAATTTTTTTATTTTATTTATACCGGAATTTGCCCGTCGATGGTTCCATACGAAGGTTATTGAATAAGCTTTCCAACGATATAAAGATTTCCAAAAGTGGATAGGTTTCGGATATAATCGAGCACGTTCGAAACTATAAAATGGTGGC
Source organism: Capsicum pubescens (assembly GCA_030864215.1). Taxonomy (NCBI): domain Eukaryota; kingdom Viridiplantae; phylum Streptophyta; class Magnoliopsida; order Solanales; family Solanaceae; genus Capsicum; species Capsicum pubescens. The sequence continues at coordinate 57,376,948 of CM061538.1, forward strand.
CGGGATATTTGGGAATAGTAAATGTGCAGGAAAATTTCCTGCACACAAACTACTGAGGCCAGCCGAATTTTCGGGTCAACTTCGAATGATCATAACTCCCTTAATATAATGAACTGGGAGAGCTGCGACCTATGAAAAGAAATATCTTTGAGTCTTATTTCCAATTCAATTGGTTTCATCCAAATCCAACGTCTGAGTAAGGAGTTATACTCGTTTTACTTCAGCCTATCAAAACAGATTTTAGGGTCAACTTCAAACGACCATAACTCTTTGTAAAGGACGAACTGGGTGGCCTACTTTTTATGAAATGAAATCCCTTTGAATTATCCTTCCAACGATACCAATTTCACCCAAATGCGATATCGGAGCAAAGAGTTATGGTCGATCTACTTTAGCTTATTAAAATAGTCCACCAAAGGACAGATTTGACATTATTTAAATTTTAAAGGCATTTTGGCCATTTCCTAATATATTATGGACGGAAATATGTGTATATATACATGTATATGAGTTCAAAAACTCATTTTCATCATCAATCATTGAGAAAGAACAAACCCTAGCCAAATTTGACCTTTAAATTACTTTTGATTCAACCGTAGAAATTCCAAAGTAATCCGATAACTGCGTTTATCATCTCGAGAGCTTCGAACGGCACCTATTATTTGTGCAAACAGGATTTCATAATCAAGAGGTGAATTCTAAGGTATGAATATTATTTGTCTTTGTTCTTTTCCATATGTATATGTGTGATAAAGGATTATATGTATTGGTTGTTATTGAAAGGTGATGGAAATAGGGTTATGGACTATTTTGCATGGTTTGGTTGTATTGAATTGTGGAAGGTGGATATAGTAATTGAGTTATGGAAGGTGGATATGGTGATATACTATTGAATTGATGATTATTTATGTCTATGGCTCAATTTGGTTTAATGGATTGGTTGGAAGGATAAATGAATCCAAACTTGATATTGGAGGATGTTGTATGAATATGCATGGTATGTGAATGTAATTGGAGTATAAGAGGGTTAAAGTGACACCCTTTATGGTGTAATTAAGGCTTACTACTTAACCACTAGTTTGGTGAATTCAAATAATTGAATTGTGACGTTTGGTTGCTAATACTAGATTGCTATATATGTTCATTGTAGATAAGTAATCCGAAAAGACGGGAAGTCCATTTGGGACTAGTATTGAAGGTTGACAGTCAGGTATGTAAAGCATACTCTATACCATATCTTTGGCATGAAAGTGAACAATTGTTCTATTAAGAAAGTTTCCAAAGTTTTTCAATAACATGTGATCCATAATGGTTTTGTATGATGTCCTACGTTACCAATGAACTTGTTTCCACCTACAAGATGTCAAGACATTCCAATACTTACTTGTTTTCCAAATCTTACATGTTTATTGCACTAATGAATGTCAGAAGGTATCCGGTTACTCAAACAAGATCCATGTGCTATTAATGACTCCAAAACGTTTCATTGATATACCAATAAGTTCCTACTTCATTGTTATGGCATTGATGACTCCAAAACACTTCATTAATGTGCCAATGAGTTCTTACTTCATTGTTATTGCATTGATGGTCTATTTATATGTCTCTTATTGATGTATCATTGTTTCAAAGTATCAAAAATGCGGTGGCGACCGAAATAACAATCTCAAAGATTAATTGAACTAAGTGATGAAAATTCTCTCTTATCGGGTGGTATCCCAGGGGCATAAGCCTATCATGGGTCGATCCCTATTTATGTGTTTATGGGTGGTATCCCAGGGGCATAAGCCTATTATGGGTCGATCCCAGTTGATATGTACTCGAGGAAGCCTAATGGTCACAGTACAGTACAGTAATGATTACAAAGATGATAAGAACGAAGGTAAAGTGATTGAATAAATACAATGTACAGGTTTCCACATGTTCTAGTAAGTGTGGTCCACTCCTATTACGATTTATTCACTTGTTTCTGATTTTTATTGAGCTCCTATATCATATGTGATTATCTACAGCTTTACATACTCAGTACATGTTTCGTACTGACGTCCCCCACGGGGGACCTGCATTTCATGTTGCAGGCAAAGGTACCTCAGCTCATATATCCGCACAAGTAGGAGCCAGGATATCCAGTTGCTTTTGGTGAGCTCCAGTTTGCTTCGGAGTTTTCCGTGTCATATCCAGTCACTTTTGGTATTGTATAGAAGTTAGTTATATGGAGGGGTATGTCCCAACCTTAGTTAAACTCTGTGTATTATCTAGAGGCTTTGTAGACCTAATGTACAGTCAAGGTGGTGTTTTGTTAATAGACGTGATTGCTCCAACGGCCAAGTATTGTATATACATAAAGATGTGTGCTCGAGCTTATACAGGTGATTATTTCCTTTTATATGCGACATGATGCTGTCCTAATTTCGGGTTGCCATAGAGGTATGCATGGGAAGTATAAGGTTATGAGCTGGTTCTCCCGGGCCTCCTCGGTTACGGGTGCCAGTCCGCCCCAATAGGATTTGAGGCATGACAGTTCAAAAGCTACATGTGGAGATAATTGTCAATCATATTTTCAACAATCCTGCTGTCACATATTTAAAAATAAAGCTCACTTTTAACACTGCAAAAGGGCTCCAATATATTTAACCTGAAAAGGGCTAATATATTTTTTTAACCTCAAAAACTCCATTTTTTAACATGCCAAACAGCAGTGATATATGAAGAATATATATGAAGAACGAAAATCATGCACAAAAAGAAGAAGGATCAAGAATATTTTGAAGAAAATCAAGTCAAAAAGGGGAGATTTGTTAGGGTTTTTGCCCTGATTTTCTTACTATATTTAAGTTTTATTTTTTCTTAGAAGGAAAATAAAAGTTACCATAATTACTTTTACTTTTCCTGGAAGAAAAAAATATAATTCTTTTTCATATTTGGCTAACCTCTTTCTTGGAGGAAAGGTTTTGGACATCTATAAATAGAAGACCCCCCTTCTCATACCATAACACAATAGCATCCACAATGTAGTCTTTAAAGAGTCTCTGTTTAGGGGGAGATTTCTCCCAATAAGTTTTAGGATTTTCAATTTTATTTTTAATATGTAGGCCGTTTGGCCAAACCATATCCAATAATATATTTTTAGTTTAATTTTTCATGTGTTGTCTGATTTATCGTCTTATGGTTTGCAAACTAAAAGCTTCCGCATAACGTCCTCTTTATTTCGAACCCAACAAGAACAACTAATAAGAATGAAACAATAATGATAATAAATTAATCCGATAATGAAACACTATAATAATAGACGATGATAGATGTCAAAAGCAAGAACTGCAAGAATACGAATAGTACAATGGCAAACACTAACATGCCTATCCCCCAAAAAACAAGATAACACTGCACTACCTACTAACCTTCTACCCTAACGCATGTTATCGCTAGCCTAAAGATGCGCCATGTCTTATGTAATCACCTCTCCTCAATAATTCTTTGACTTACCTCTACCTCCACCTCACATCATGCCTACGGTATCCAACATCTTGCATTTCCTTATTAAGGTGTATGTGTATCTTTTTTTCACGTGTTCAAACCATCTCAAGTTCGTTTTCCTCATCTTTCCACCATCAAGGTTAATTCCACCTTATTCTGAATATCTTTTTTTCCAATCTTTATTGTTGTCGGTATGCCACAAATCCATCTCATCGTCTTCATTTTTGCAACATGCATCTTTTGAACATGAAAGTTCTTGATTGGTCAGCATTTGTCCCCATACAGTAATGTCGATCTAATCACCACTTTATAAAAAATACCTTTAAAATTTGGTGGTACCTTTTGATCACACAAGAATCTAGAAGCAAGTCTCCACTTCATCCATGCCACACCAATATGATATGTAACAACATTATCGATGTTCCTATTTTCCTGAATAACAAACCCAAGATATTTGAGACTATCTCTCTTGGGGATAGACTGTTTCCAAGCCTCACTTCAATACTTGCTATCTCATCTGTATATAGCATACACCATGACACCTCATCTTAAATACATCGTGTTAATTCATCCATCACCCATGCAAATAAAAACATGCAAAGAATTGATCCCTGATGCAATTTTATCTTAATTGAAAGTGCCCTGAGTCTCTTTCTATCGTCCAAATTCGAGTCTTCACTCCATCATGCATATCCTTGATCACCCTAATGTAAGTCAATGGTATATTTTTAGCCTCCAGACATCTCAATGGGCCTTTCTTTAGGACTTTATCCTAGGTTATTTCAAGGTTAATGAACACCATATGTAAGTCTTTCTTCCATTCTCTATATTTCTTCACCAATCTCCTAATATAAATGACTTATGTAGTCGATCACCCCGACATGAGTTCAAATTGGCTCTCAGAAGTGGAGACACCTCTCCTCGCCCTCATCTCTGTCTCCTAAATTTTTGTAGTGCGACTTTGTAACTTGGTACTCAGGTCACCCTTGTTTTTGTACAACGAAATCATTATACTCCTTATTTTTATCGTCTTAAAAATGATATTAAGCAACATAGTTAATCATTCCATACCATCATGTGTGCTCTTAAAAAAATCCACTGAAATCTTATCTGGTCTGATTGCTCTTCCCTTCTTCATCCTACTAATAGCATGCTTAAATTACTCAGTTAATACAACTACAATACTCAAAAATTCATACAACTACAATACTCAAAACTTCCTCTGAGTGTTTCAATCACCCAACATAATGTCCTTATCCCCATCTTCGTTCAGGAGTTTATGAAAGTATGTTTGCGATCTTCGCCTAATAAGGATCTCTTCCACCAATTTGTTGTCTTCCTCATCCTTTATTTACTTCACTTGATAAAGGTCTTGGGCCTTACTCTCTCTCGCCTTTGTGAGCGTGTATAATGTCTTATCTCCGTCTTTGTCTCCTAGTTCAACATATAGGCATTTGAAAGTTGTCATCTTTGCCGTTGTAACCATTAACTTAGCCTCCGTATTCGCCGCCTTATCTATTTTCTTGTTCATCCACTTCTCCTCATCCTTACACTCCATCAACTTTGCATACGTAAACTTCTTTGCCTGTACTTTGCCTTGGATATTTTCATTCCATAATCAATCCCCTTGATGACCACCAAACTTACCCTTCAACTCCCTTAGCACTTCTCTGGTTGCATCCCTAATGTAGTTAGATGACTTATCCGCATGTTGTCTGTGTCCACACTATTCCTCCAAGTCCCTCATAACCATTAACTTCTCCTCTATCTCCCAAGAGAGGCCATGGGTCTCAAGCCACCTTATTTAATCGTCGATCGGTCATATAAAGTCTTTTTCTTCTTCTTCTTCTATCACTTAACCTTTATATCCCTCATCAAAAGTTTATGTTGGATAGTAAGATTCTCACTTAAAATAATCTTGCAATCCTTAAAAAAACATCTACAACCCTTCCAAAAGAGTAAACAATCTATCTGAATTTTCCGCGTTAAGATTCAACTAATTTAAATTCATAATAAAAAAATTTACTCGGAGTAAAACACTCACTATCAAAAAACTTTATTTTCAAGGTCAAGATCTCCAAATTGAAGGAGTTCACTTAACAAATCGTGCAAATTTTAAGAGACTATCTAGATATTTGGCCATCTTTTTCCTTTTTGATTTTGTTTTTACCCAAATGATTTTTTTTGGGTTAAAATGTCATCCGCCGTTAGTTACGCTTCATCGACTCTAGTTATGGTTCATTGAAACATAAATATGTTGAATTCAGTAGGGGAATCAAAATAATTTTAAATGTTGATTGAACCGACCAATTTTAACTTAATTGAATTAAATTTAACTTAAATCCTATTTTTAATAAATAATTGGTGATTATTAATGATAAAAATAGTGTTCAAACGTGTCTTTATAAAGTATTTACTATCCTAAATATTATCGACAATAGGACGAATATCTACTAATATATCCCCTTCTATTATCATACTATAATTTTCCTTTTAATTTTTCAACATGTAAGAAAAGAACAAATATGTTCAAACTAAACAAAATAATATATATATTTGTTCAAACTAAACAAAATAAAATATTTGAGATCAGAGGAATCAAACAACTTGTCCAAGTAGACAAATGTTAATATAATAAAATAATACCACTAAATTTTCAATTTCTTTAAAAATTATGTGTGGAGGAGACAAAACCAAAGAGAAAAAAAAAATATTCTAACTAATATTCTATTATTTTTTAGTTGCCAACATAGACTATGGTGCAATTGTATAACTGGTTCATCCTTAATTAGATATCTCAAATTTAAATTTTTGATAGGGAAAAATTCTTATTTGGAGTGTCACACCCAAATGGATCTTACAATGTGCAGTTAAAATTGGGCCAAACAAACAAATCCTCATAGTTTGGAACTTAATGATAGACAATCTTGATATTTTACATAATTACTGAAAATCTCAATTTTAAATATGTCGAGATACATAATTAGCTCCTGATGCATCCAACAAAGATATTTTTTTTTTTATAAAGATACATAATTAGCTCCCAATATATTTATTTCATTTTGGATCTATAGATACATAATACATCAAATAAAGAATATTTGTTCCCTTGTAAAGATACATAATTAGCTCTCAATATATTTTTTTTGATTTTAAATCTGTCAAGATATATAATTAGCTCCCGATACATCCAACGAAAATATATAAATAATTGTGATTTTTGTAATTACTTTGTAAAGGTTAAAATTTATGTAAATATAATAAGTTAAGGTGTATATTTATATATTTTTTTTCATTAAAATTAATTAAAATTCTAATAAAAATATCATGGAGTAAAAAATAAAACAATATTTTCTAGAGCTTCACAAATTACAAGGCACTCAAATAAAACACTTCTTTGCCGCTTGACATTTTCATCCCACCAAGATTTGATCTTTTCTTTAGTCACGTGGAAACTCCTTGTTAGGGTGTTCATGGGTTTGGTTAAAAATCAAACCGAATTGTAAATCGAATAAAAATGATTACAAAAATTAATATTTAATTTGGTTTAGTTAGATTTAATTTTAAATTTTTAAAAATTGATATTATTTAGTTTGATTATGATTTTACTTAAAAAAATTGTGAAAATAATCAAATCGAACCGATAAATTTTATATATATATATGTTATAATTATTTATATATAATTTATGAATAAAATATAAATATTTTATTAAATTTAATCTAAAACTAAATTTTAATCTAAAACTAAATTTTAATCTAAAACTAAATTTTAATCTATGCCAATACTTTAGCCCAATTGCGCAAAGACCCAAACTCAAGCCCAACTCTACCTACTATTACTAATAAGTTAACCCTACGGTCCCTACCTCACTTTTTCTACTTCATCTTTCATAATACGAGTTACCATGGTCCCTGGTTCAAATGGTAGTTTTATATCTCCTTGTTTATTTAATCATTTCCCAATATGATTAGCTCACCTAGCTAGTCTATAAAGTAAACAGATAACTCAGGTTTGCCCAACCCTGTCTCTTCTTGCAGTACACTGCATTAGAATACTAAGCTCTGTTTTACAATGTACATGTATGTGTTTGTATGCTGTTGGATAATCTTAGTGCCTACAATACAAAACTGATACTTTTCATCTCAATGTTGGTTTTGTTTAATGTGTTTGTTCTGATTTTTAAGAGCTTATAGTGTCATTTGTCCATCACTGTACAAATATTTCATGAAAAATTGTTCAATATGATACTCTTTTCTATGGTTAAAAAAAGGAGTTTATTCTAGAGATGATTGGAGTAGGCTAGTCAATAATCGAAAAATCGAACCAAACCGACAAGAACCAAACCGACAGTTATTTTCTTTTTGTGGTTTGGTTTGATTTTAGAAATTCAAAAATCGACTAAATTGATTTTGGTTATGATTTTAACCACTAACCGATCCATGAACACCCCTACTCCTTGTCATACCCTACCTAACTTTGTCTACACTAAAATTTGTATTTGTTGCTTTTGTATCATTTAACTCATGAAATTTATTTATTTTTATTTTTTTGTTACATTAGAATAGAGGAGTATTATTAAAAATCAATTAATTTTCGACGGATGTTCTATCAATAAAGTACTCATCAAAGATTTTTAGTGAGTAGTTTAATTTTTTTTAATGAATTTTTGATGAATATATTTGAAAAATTGATTGATTTTCAAGGAGCGAGGTGAGCAGGAAAGGGCGGGAAATCGTTGAGGATGACTTCTTTGTTTGCATGCCATATTTAGCAAGTTCTCACATTCCCAACCTTTTATAAAAAAAGAAAAAGACCTCGAACACCACGCTATAGATAAGGTTTGAAGTTTCAACCTCTTGTCTCAACTAAAGAAGATAGAGAACTCAACGCCCAACCTCTTTGGAGGAAATTGATTCAAAGAAATGACATAAATTTATCGTTGTTAGTTTGACTCATTGTACTGTTACCATTATTATTTTAGCTCAAAATTGTCCTTAGTTAATTAAGATTGAAAGTAATTAAATGATTTGATCTTCCTACTCATATTATACATAGATTCTAACACAGAACTTGGATTGATAAACAATTTTATTCTCTGAAAATTAAATTCTAAAAACCTTTAATTTGAAAGGTAAGCTTTGATTCTTTTTTCTAATTTAAAAAATAATATGTATCCAAGAAAAAATGTAAAGAGGCAAATTGTTGTAAAATGTAATACTAGTTGAATATGTAGGGATTACAGGCAACAATCAACAAGAAGATTTAAGGGGGAAAAAAAAAAAAAAACTCCCAAGATGTCATACAAATCTTGTTTTTTATATACTCCTCACGTTTGTTTATCTTGTTTTTTCTTCAACTAACTTTTTTATTTAAATTTTTTACTTGGCATATTTAAAACGATAAAATTTAAAAATATCTTTGTATTTTTTACAATCGTTCATCTCATTTTACTTGATATTTATATTAAAATAAATATCTCACTTTATTTATTCATTTAAGCAAATTAAGAGAATTTATTACTTTTTCTCATAATATATACTTCCTTCGTTCCAAATTGAGATGATACATTGATTAAGAAAAATAATTAATAACATGACTAGTTTACCATAGTACCTCTATTAAATGATGCTTACATTTTAATTTGAAGAAAAAGTAATTAATGCAAAGGGAAACATGAAAAAAAAAAATTGTCTCTTCTTGATTAATGAAAAAGACAAGTAAAATGAAAATCAAATTATGAAACCTGCCAATAAGAAACCTATATTACCTAGCTTTTCTTGGATCTATAAACACCTCCACTCCATATATGATAAACCATTGCTCCAAATGTAGCAGCTACCAATTCTTTCCTGAACTTAGTTCAATGCTTCTGCCCAATGGTGAGGGTCCATGTGACGGTCCGCCAATGGTGTGACGGGTTGTCGCTCTCATCCAGTGTGTAGTCCCCCTTGGCCTTCACTTGATGGTCCATGCGATTGTCAGTCACTAAAGTAGCGGGTCGTCGCTCCTTCTGTCGCTCCAAAACAGTGGGGTTCTTGTCATTTTGTCTCCCTCACTCAATCTTCATCACTTGGAATCCTTTTGTAAGCATAAAAGAAAGCTCCAAGCTATCTTCCAAACATGGAATTGCTCTTTTTGTATGCTCAAAATGGTCTCCCCATGCATATTTTTGTGCCCTTAATATGACCAAGGCTTGATTCTTCATGTATTGGCCTTGAATGACATATTCATGGGTATTGATGCCGGCCAGGATCGTATCATCCTCCCCTTCTTGAAAAGGATTCGACCTCGAATCCAAACCTTGCAAAGCCAAAGAAAGGATAAACAAGCACAACATCCTCATGGCATGAGGGTTAGGGCTAGTACAATAAATCACATCATCATGCCAAGTGGTACACACTTGAGATATAACCACGAATCCTTTATTTTAATCATCAAAAGCTTAGTAAAAATGTCACAAAGGGAGTGGCTATAACAATCACCAAGAGATGAGAAAACTACAAAGATCATAAGGGCATCAATAATCTCCAAAGGTAAGAATACCTTCCTATTAGGAGGCCAATGACACAATTGTTTCTTCATCTCTTTAGGAGACTACACCAAGACTGGTGGCACTAATGGTTCACACATCCACAAAGGTTTTACGGGGTCAAGGATATGAGTGATCCTTGTAGCATTATTACTCAACTAAGTGGACCAACCAAGAAACTTCCTACCTCCAAATAAAGCAATTCCAAGACTAGCATGGACATCATCATAAGCAAAAAGGTAGTATAGAAAGGAATCTAACATAGAAGTTTCTTCCAAGGTGCTATTCCTAAAAAGATGCCAATGGCCACAAGATTCTTAGCGCATAATGCACTGAAGGATGGAGTCAAATATTATTGGCACACCATGATTCTTCCTTTAGGTCAATTCATGTCGACATCCAAAGTAGATTTAACAATATTATGAATAACATCATATGCATAAAGGTAATGGAGAAATGTACTAGGGACACTAGTCTCATAAAAAATGTGCTCACAAGTAGGAACACACAAAGAGAGAAAGAGACATTGTAAGATTATAGGGCCTCTCCTTCTCAAATAACTTACCAAAGAAAGGAATTTCATCAATGGAGTCATGCCATTAGGGAGAATAGAGAACCTACTATGCAATAAACTAATCCAAGACAAGTAGTTCTCCCAAGAACTTTGTTTCCATCTACTAATGATATTAAGTATGCTCCCAAGAGTCCCACAAGATACTTCAAATTGTCTAACCCTATAAAGGTGGCAAGAAGCCTTTAACATCCTTAGACTCTTCTACCAATAAGAATTCAACTTAGCATCCACAAGTTGTGGTCCACACAACTTAAGCTCAAGTGTGTCAAACATGGATGCAAGTACATAAACAATACCCCAAAAAGGCAATGATACATTTGCCTTAGGGTCCTCAATCATGAAACTACCTTTGAGAAAGGGGCCTCCCATCATAACCAAGTCACAAAGAAGGGTATCGTATGAATGGAATTCATCTAAAGTGTTTTCAAGAGGGAACTCTCTCCTTGACCTACAAGCTGTGATACTTTGGTCAAGAATGGAAACACTTAAGGGTGAACTCTCTTGGAGTTTTTCATTATTCCCCCTTTTTAATGGACACTTGTCTTTGTTGGAACTACCCCTCATGCACAACTTGGGTGTATCAAGTGGGTTGTAAATCCCCAAGAAAGACTTTCCATCATAGGGAAGGATACCAACATTCACAACAAACTTTGCTTGTCGTATTGACCAAGAACCAAGTTGGGAGAAGTAGCCAAGAACATGAGTCAAAGATATACTCACTTTTCCCTAAGGTGCCATCCCCAAAATTAGGCACCCTCTATACTACCATTAATAATATCATGAGCAAACAAAGGATAGAGAAAGGTGTCACACAAGTCAACTTTAACTATGATGTCCTCATGCATGTATTCACTATTAGTTTCACAATCATCACCATAAGTATGCTCAACATAGGAACCAGACAATTAACAAGTAGATGGAATTTCTAAACAAACACCACCTTCCCTTTCAAAGGAGCAATCCTTAAGTAGACATAAACCACCATTAATATCAAAGGGATCACAACTTAAGTTATCATAAGGATCAAATAATTCATCCCTATATTTATCAAACAAAGGTGGGGCGTCATACAAAGGATCACAATCAAAATTATTTTCACAAGAACAATCACTAATTGGGTTTCTTAAACATTCAAGCAAGTCAAAGTCATCATAACCCAATTGATCATTCTTTTTCACAAGTAAGAGATTACTATCAAGAATTGGATGGCTAGCATAATCTTCACTTAATCTTATATCCTTAATGGATTTCTAGAATAGGATAATATGTGAATCTTAAACATACCACCTTTCCTTTTAAACACACCATCTTGCACTTCACTAGGGGTTATACAAGGAGCGATCTCACTATTTTCACACAAGACATCTTGCTTTGAGAGAGATTCACTGTTCAAAGGTATGGAGTTTAAGCATACAAGTTCACTCTCACAAAGGCATATGTCATTCTTCACAATATTTTCATCCATATGATATCTTTGAGCAAAACTAATAATAAGGCCTTCATCACACAATATGCTTATAAAATCATCTTCATTCTCATGATCAACTCAATCAACATCATCACTAACTTGAGACTCATCAAGCACACCATACACATGCTCAAGTAGTGGGTTAATTCATGAGTAAGTTGATCATTATTCACGCCTTCACTAGTTGTTGGCAACTCACATGCCAACATAGACTCACCTTGGTTTTCACAAGGGTCAACTAGTGTATGACTACTCTCATCACTTGGAAATGAGACCTTATTCAAGTTACAAGTGCTAGCACTAGGTGGACGTAAACTTGTCTCACGAGAAGAATCAATTCGATCATCTATCGGATCAACTAGTGCTTGTATACTTACAACAAGAATTTGATCGTCATGCAACCTAGAAATATCAAAAGTATCACAAAAGAAAGACTCATACAATTCTCCTCTAGGCAAACCACCAACTACATTCACTTGGCTACTACAAGCCACATCATAATATTCTAAGTTTATAGGAGTGTAGGAGATAGTATTATTACCTTGTAGCTCATATGAAGTATAATCTTCACCTTGGTTGGTTCCATGGGAGCTCACTTTCTCCTTTGGGAAGCTCTCACCACAAGGAAGTTTTTCAAGACTTCTTCCTTGAATCATCTCTTCATCACTCTTCCCAAAGTTGGAATTCTTAGCCAAGAACTCCGTTAGATCATCGAGCATGTTTTCATAAGGATATATCCTTGGATCCTCCTTTGGAAATATATATTCTTGAACCTGCACAAAATAAGGGTTGATACTAGGTAAAATACTAGTATCAATGTGAGTGGGTAACAAGGAGTTAGTGTTGACAAATACCACAACTAGGTGTTCCTTGTCCACACCTTTCAAGCAACCATTTGGCTCAACATTCTTAGTCAATTCTAGTTGTTCTTGAGCTAAGTTATTCTTTTCTTGTTCAAGGGTTAGTTTTCTTTACCTCTTCTCAACTTCCCCCTCCTTCGCTACTTCCCGAAATCCTTCTATGGTCTCACATTCCCTACTCACTTGCTCATCACCTCCTTCTAAGGTTATAAAGTTTGGCTCACGGTTTGGGGTATCTTGAATTGGACCAATGGGTAAGGAATTCTCTAGGTTCGATAGGCTACCATCCATGGCAATTAGTTGACCTTCCATTCTGTCCAAGAATTGGTTCAAGCTTTTGATCCTTTCAAATATAGATTTCATCATGTCTCCTACCATGGGAATTTGAGTATCCTGTTTCATAGCCATTGTACCTAGCAATTATACACATCAACAAAAACAACAACAACGTTAGCAAATAAAAACTCATAATCACTCATGTTCATACACCTTTGATTGTCTTACAATTAGATTGTCTAATATTAAAAATTGTTTATACTTCAGTAATTTGTAAGATGTCAATTGCTACTTACGGCCGGAATGGATTTTTGGTTAAAACGACTCAAAAAAAATATGTACGGACTTGAGCCAAACAACTACGATGAATTAAAAACTAGAAAAACACCAAAGAAATAGAACAAAGAAGAAAACAAACTCAAGCATTAATCACAACTAAGTAGGTTGATTACTAATTGTTAATTAGAGTTTAGAATCAAAGAAAGAAGTTTAAGAATCAAAGAAAGAAACTAAGAATCTAAAATTGAGCTTACAAGAATTTTCTGAGATGAACCAAGTTTCTACCCTAATGTGACGGGTGGGGTGACGGGTCTTCAACTTTGGGATGATTTGTCCCTTTATATGTCACACCCAAACCAGTAAATGGGTGTTAGTTGCTCCTTGGCGACGGATGTCTTGGTTGGTTATCTATAACTTGACTGTTCATCAAGATGTCCGTCAGCTCCAACTAGTAAGCTCTACTCACTCCACAGACACGACGGATGGTGGAACGGGTCGCCACTAGCTTAGTTATCCATTCATGGACCCGTCTCTTATTTCCAGATCATGTTCAAACCTTCCTCTTGTGATTTCTTGAGTAATGATTTACCAAAAACGTAGAGAATCACCAATGTAAACGTCTCAATAATTCAAGAAGTGGCTAGAAACTTATCGTGTGAAGGATTGGTGTGTAGGATTGTCAAGTGGTTGAAAATCACCTAGGAATTTATCAATTTGCTCCTTCTCCAACTTCTTGTGTTGTTGAAACTGCTATGGACGAAAATGCTAAGATTTAGGGCTCTTCAATTGAGCTTTCAAGCTCAAAAAAGCTTTTGAATTTCTTGTGGTCCCCCCTTGTACTTCTATTTTTTCCCTTCCTCTTTTGGAACAATTCTTCTTGATACCAACTTGATCCTTTCTCTTTTTGAAAGATTGGAATATTCCCAAGAATAAATAAGTACAACACCTTTTCCTTGGTTCATTTTGGATCAAACACACTATTTTTTAATGTTCTTCTTTAACAATATTTGAAGAACACGAGAACATTCAAAAATTGACCCTTACCCAAATGAACCTAGAATCCGATGAAATTCAAACTCCAAGCTCACTTCAACCTCCCGAGCACAACCCACACATTTTTAAGCTCAAATTATCACCAACAAAAGTTCGATTTGAGAACCCACCTTAAAGTTTCTTCAAAATCAAGCTCCAATAATGGTAGATTACTCAAATCTCCTTGGATTAAGCTTAACTCATAGATTTAGACTCTGGTATTAGGGAACAAGAATCTAGTACTAGAAATTCAAAATGACACAAAAATCAAAAACTCAAAATTTGAAAACCCCCTAAAAATGTGAACAAAATAAGTTTTTTTTTTTATTTTCAAGATAACAAACCCAAGACTAAAATCGTAGGAACAATCCTAAGCTTGGCTAAGGTATCAAATGATATGTTCCAAACCATGAGGACTCAAATCTAAGACAGAAAAATAAAGATAAAGGATAGATAGATGATAGATAAATAGATAGACACAAAGAAGATGAAAGAATCAAGAACTAAAGAGCATATTAAGCTCTAAAATCCTTAATTCAATCATCCACGAGAACCTAACTCATACGATGACCGTAAGAGAATCGATCGCCTTTATAACCACCGCTTCTAAATGAGATTTAACATTTGTTTTTCCAAACTCTTAAGACACTCTCAAAAGAGTTCATCATAATCGATATTCAAAAACAAGCCAAGGAACAAAATGACCTAGGATTATCTATTTATAGTCTTAAGCTAAGATATTACATTAGACCTAAAAGTGGACCATAAACCAAGTGGGATGAGATGGAAAAGGTCTAATACAAAATGACCAATCTGTCCAAGGGTGACGGTCCGTCAATGGTGCGATGGGTCTTCGTTCCTTTCATCGCTCCCATCCAGTGTGTAGTCCCCCCTTGGCCTTCATTTGACGGTCCATGCAATTGTCATACACTAAAGTGGCAGGTCGTCGCTCCTTCTGTCACTCCAAAAAAGTGGGATTCTTGTCATTTTGTCTCCCTCACTCAATCTCCATCACATGGAATCCTTTTGTAGGCATCAAAGCAAGCTCCAAGCAATCTTCCAAACATGGAATTGCTCTTTTGTATGCTCAAAATGGTGTCCCCATGCATGTTCTTGTGCCTTTAATGTGACCAAGGCTTAATTCTTCATGTATTGGCCTTGAATGACATGTTCAAGGATGTTGATGTCGGTCAAGATCGTATCACACTCACAATCATCAAATAGATATAATGCAGTTTCATTACTATCAGTAGCACATTAATCACAAGAGTTGTCCTCTTTTCGCATTCCAATATGAGTTATTCTATTCTTAGTCAGTAGCCTATCCCGGTGAGCCAACCACAGAATAAATCTGTGTATTGATAGTACAATCCTTTTTAAAATCATTTCAGCAACTTTCAATCTTTGAGTATGGCCAATCAATGGCATGTAACACATTAACATTGAATACTTGTCATTAGTAGTCAGTCAATGATGATCTTGAATGTACTAGCTTTGCATTTTTAGCTTCAACTTGTGCAACACCTTCCAATACCAATTACAGTCCACAAGAGGTGATTTAGTACAGAAATTATCCTCATTGTTCATATAAATGCCATTTACCTATTTGACCTAGAGTGTATCCTTCTTTTCCATCAACATCCAAATAAGCTTGCCAACAAAAGCCATATTCCAGTACTTACATATCTTGATGTTTAGGCCTGAAGATATCATCCTAACCCACCATGGTTAACTTCTTCTTCCTTTCAGTACCCCTAAAGGAACTCCCTATATTGCTTATCAACTTTCTTAAACACACCATTAGGAAGCAGGAACACAACACCCCAAAAATTATGCAAGGTGAACAGGATAGAGTTATTGATTTGCAGTTTGCCAGCATAATACAAATTTTTAGTTGAAATAATTCAATTTTGTTGGTAAGTTTTCAACTTAGTTGATGGTATTCAAATTGACAGTGGCAACACCAAAGTTAGATGGATCGTTATCTACCCTTCTATGATCTCTGTTCCAGATACTACTATTGATCTTAACAAGATCCTTCATTTTACCTTGAAATAAGACCGTCTGTATTTACTTCAAAATTCTTAACCTGGTTCTGTTGAGGCCCCTGCTGTTGCTTAGGAACAAGCTTCCCACAGTCCTCTTTCTTATATTTATATTTATGGCAATGTGCACATAAAGAAGGTTTCCAGTCATATGTTACCTTCTGCACAATGACTTTGCCTTTTTCATTTTTAATCATGACTTTCTTGGGTAGTTTACTCCCAGCCTTCACCTCCACCAACAACCTCACAAAACTTAACCCCAACTTCTTTTCAATGTGTTTATCCACTATAAGAGGTCTGTCAACTAGACTACCAATTTTGCTTAGTCCTTTAGGACTCCAGTGTTTGAAATTCAAGCCTGGTAACTTGATCCATATCAGATCGTCATCAATTCTTTTTTTTTTAAACTCCACTTTAGATGACCAAGCTTTGTCAATTAGTCGCTTATTATCAAAGTGATAAATGCCCCCTTTAAGGCTTTCAGTTTTCCATCTTCACTTTCAAGCCTCACTAATATAATACAATTTCATTCTATATAATTGCCACTTTGTTAATACCATAATTCTCCCAAATTCTTTGTATGAACACGTTCAACACTTTACATGGGGATGCCCCCCCCCCCCAATTAATCGATATTTGCTCAGATTATGCATTTAAACTTAAAACCAACATTTGCAATTATATTGATATCAAAATCCTTCCAAATCGAGTGTACCTCAAGAGATTTTCCACCATAAGTTCTCTCAGATTGAGTTTCATCTAGGTGAACTTCATCCACCCAAGAGAGCTTCGAACTCATCGTAGCAATACTATCTGTCCATTCTTGAATATGTTCCTTTGCTCTTGTAGGCTTAATTACCTCTGATGTTGGCATGATTCGACTAGATTATACTATATTGTCATCAATTGTTCCATTGTCTTTCTCGTTAATTCCACCACTCGGTTGTCCAATCACCCCATTCCCTGACTTAACTCCTTCATCGGAGCAAACATCGTCGAATTCTTAGCCAGGGTCGTGTCCGTACGCCTCCTGCCCGTGGCTGACGCACGTTAAACTAACATGCATTGGGACAACTTTAGGTCTCACAATATTGTTAGTATTAAATAATACAAATTTTTAAAATGTTCATTTATACTAATCAAGAAAACGATTGAACAAGTAAATTAAAATAATTATTTTTAGTATGAGAGCAATGCAAAATGAAATTGAGAAAGTATCTTTAGTTTAAGATCACAAACTAAAATTAAACATACTCCTTATATTTTCTTTTACTTGGTCCTGCTTACTTGGGACATCCCTAAAGAAATTTTTAATTAGATATGTATTTTATTAAATTAATCTTATTAATGATTTTTTGCAATTCTAAATTTGATTAATTTATATAGATGTTTAATACTAAGGCTAGTATGTGAAAGAAGTAATAAAATTCTCTTGGTCAGCGTAAATAAACAAGTAAAATTTTTGATAACTGTAGTGTCAGACTCAACTTTTGCACATCTCGACTTAATCCGTGAGATATCTGACACTTTTCACCAGCAACAAATGTCAGATAACTTTGTCCACTAAGATTAGGACTTGAGAATCACCTAGTTTTTTTTATCTAGACTTATATTTGAAGTTGAGACCTCAGATTCTCAATCCATTTCAATAATCACAAGACCACACCCTTAAATGAAAATATACAAATAAATTTCAACATGAATATTTCATATATTAGACAAATACGTTCTCTGTCCAATAACACTTGTCCAGCATATTAAAAATAGATGTCCAACAATACTTATTCAGTTTGAAAAATCAATAGGTTATTTATCCTTTTCTATCTATTTTACTCTTACTATAAAATATTATTCATTACTCAATGCATATCTCAACGTATTACATTAATTATATTTAAAGGGTTATATACTAAAATTACATCTATTTTTTATTACTTCTTATAGACCGTTTGACCAAACTTATTTTTCTTAAAAATGCATATTTTAAAAAATTGAAGTGTTTGATCGAATTTTGAAAAAAATAAATACCTCGCAGGAGTTAGGAGTAGCAAATATCAGTTATTCATCAATTTTTTTAAAAATAACTTCTACCCAACACACTTTTTTAAAAAGCACTTCTGAAAAAAATGCGTATTTTAGAATTTTTGATCAAACACTAATTATTACTCAAAATTAATTTTTTAAATTTATTAATCAAAAATGATTATCTCTCGCCAAATATTTTTTTTTAAAAAAAATACTATAAAAAATTGACTAAACAAACTATTAACTTGTATATCAAATAAATAATTAATGAATATTATTGAATAAAAAAATAAATTGAAACATCTATTTTCTCATGAGTAGGGAACCTAAATATGTCACCATATTTAAAAATGAATCAATCTATGCTACTGATTTAAAAAGTTACAAAAATAGATTGTTTGCACAAAATAAGTACACAATATTCTTTTTTCCGTCTTGACACCGTTAAAATAGGATAGTGCACTAAATAAGTGCACTATCCATTTTTTATATGGATAGTGCACTTACTTAAGGCACTATTCATTTTTTTATGGATAGTGCACTATTCATTTTTTTATGAATAGTGCATTAAATAAGTGTACCATTCATTTATTTTATGAATAGTGCACTAAAAAAGTACACTATAAATTATTTTTGATATATTGCACTTGTTTTGTGCATTATTTCCCTTTTTCTATAGTTTAGTGCATTTTTTTAGTACACTATTCATAAAATAAATGGATAGTGCATTAAAAAAGTGCACTATCAATTATTTTGATATCTGCACTTCTTTTGTGAGATGAAATTTTACGTATTTTATTGTGAGATAAAATTTTAAATTTTTATAATACCAAATTACAACATAACGTACAATGTAAAAAGTTACGTATTTGTATGTCAATGAATGGTGTAATTTTTTGTGAGATGAAATTTTACGTATTTTATTTTGAGATAACATCTTACAACTCATTACAAATAACGCATTACGCCAAACTTCAATGAAAAGTTGGTTTGATATTAGAAAAATAAAAAATGAGAGAATTTCAAAAAATCCTGCAAAAGTATTTGGGTGCTATACAGATTTATCCGGGAAAAAATGATATGGTCGAATTCGTCCCTTAGAAAATAAACCTATTTCTATTTATCATGATTTACAAATTGTTGGACGCATCATTGTCGGAGAAACATACTCCTCTAAAGCTGGTGATTTTATTATTTGGGGAGAAACACTTCAGTGAACTCAACTATATTCTAAACGGTGTGATTATGAGGAGTTATGTCGATGGCATGGTTTGACCGTTCCACAGGCACAGTACGCGACATTTCAGATATATAAATTCAGGGATGATGCACAAGTTATTGAACACTTGAATAAGGAAATATCAAAAATGGAAAAAGCATTAGAGTTTTTTCACGCATTAGATGATCTTATCTTTCAAGGAGCAGATGAAGAGGAGCATTGGAAAGTACTTGAAAATCAGAGACTACATCGAGATTCTACCTATCTAGTATATCCAATTGTTAACGAATGGATAGACCTTCAAAAACATTTACCCCAAACATTAAATTTTGGAGTACCATATTGTTGTATAAACCAATTGAGTTTAGTTGAGCCAACACAACATGAATTCAACGTAGTTCCTGAAACTGACGAAGAAGATATGCAATTTTTTACATTGTACGTTATGTTGCAATTTGGTGTTATAAAAAAATTAAACTTTCATCTCAAAATAAAATACGTAAAATTTCATCTCATAAAAAATTACACCATTCATTGACATACAAATATGTAACTTTTTACATTGTACGTTATGTTACAATTTGATATTATTAAAAAATTAAAATTTCATCTCACAATAAAATACGTAAAATTTCATCTCATAAAAAAAGTACAAGATATCAAAATAATGAATAGTGCACTTTTTTAATGCACTATCCATTTATTTTATGAATAGTGCACTAAAAAAATGCACTAAACTATAGAAAAAGAGGAATAATGCATAAAAAAAGTGCAATATAAAAAGAATAATTGATAGTGTACTTTTTTAATGCACAATCCATAAATTAAATGGATAGTGCACTTATTTTAAATAAGTTCACTTATTTTAAATAAGTGCACTATTCATATAAAATATAGATAATGTATTATCCTATTTTAATAGTGACAAAATGGAAAAAAGAATATTATACACTTATTTTATGTAAATAATTTATTTTTGTAACTTTTAAAATCAATGACATAAATTAATTCTTTTTAAATAGGGTGACATATTTAGCTTCCGCACTCTTTTCTCATAGATGGTAAAGTAAAATGAAACTACTTGAGAAAAGGCCAAGATATTTTTGAGAAAAACCAAGATCTAAAATGACGTGTTGAATAACCAATAATTTTCTAACACGTAAACAAGTTGAGAACTCATTACGTTTAAAGCATGCAGGTGTGTGTGTATGTGCGTGTGATATGTAAACTAGTACCTTTGCCTGTATATATTTACACCCACTCCTTTTCTATGATTCCTCATTAAAATATTCTCTCTTTCTTTCACTTAATCAGAAGAGAGGGAGAGGGGGGAGAGAGAGAGAGGGAGTGTGTGGGGAAGAGGTTGTTTTTGCTCTTCTTTAGAATCTCGAGGTAATTTTTTTTATTTTTTATTTTCAAGAATCTTTTTTTTTCTGAAAAAAATAAGTTCTTTTTGATTTGATATTGATTGATTTGTTGTGGGGTTTTCAGGGATGATTTTTTTATTCATTTTGGTGTGTTTTTGATGGGAAAGTTGATTTTTTGATTGATTTTGGTGATTTTTTAGCTCCAAGAATATCTATTTATTCATCTGCATTGTGAAATTTTGATTTCATATGGTCTTTTAATTGGTTTTTGTGTTTTTTTGGTAAAAAAAAACAGATTTTTTGGATCCAAGAATGTCCGTTTATTGTGATTTTTTTATTTTTTTCAAGAATATTTTTGAAAAAAATAAAATAAAATATTTTTGATTTGATATTGATTGAGGTTGATTGATTTGCTGTGGGGTTTTCAGGGATGATTTTTTGATTGATTTTGGTGTGTTAATGGTGGAAAATCAGTATTTATTCACCTGCATTTTGAAATTTTGATTTCTAATGGGTCTTTTTTTAATTGATTTTTGTGTGTTTATGGTGGAAGAATTTTTATTTTTTTATTTGATTAGTGCTTGATTCGTTGTGGGTATTTTCTGGGGTGATTTTTTTTGGCTACATTTTGATTGAAAAATCAGATTTTTTTGGATCCAAGAATGTCCATTTATTGTGATTTTGGGATTTAATTTGGTGTGTTTACGGTGGAAAAATCAGTTTTTTTAGCTCCAAGAGTATTTATTTATTCACATGCATTTTTTAAATTTTGATTTCATATGGGGTTTTTAAATTTATTTTTGTGTGTTTATGGTCGAAGTATCACATTTTTTTGGATCCAAGAATCTCCATTTATTGTGATTTTTTTAGATTTAATTTGGTGTGTGTTTATGCTGGAAAAAAAAATCAGATTTTGTTTTGCTCCAAGAATGTCTATTTATTCATCTCGATTTCATTGTTTTTTTTTCTCTAGGATGAAATTTTCTTTGATTTTTGTGTTTTTATGGTAAAAAATTTAGTGCTTTATTGAAATTTTTATTTGATATTGGATTGATTTTTGTGTGTTTATGCACCTAAATTTGATTTTTTTTAAAAAAAAATTGATTGATTGTGTTTATTTTATGGTGAAAAATCAGATTGTTATGCTCCAAGAATCTCCATTAATTCACCTGTTTTTGTGGGGGGTTTTTTGGGATGAATTATTTTTTTTATTATTTTTTTGTGGAAAAGTTAGCTGTATTATTGTTTTTATCATCCAGATCTGTAATGGGTATCACTTAGTACTGCAAAAAATATGAATGGCATCTCTAAATTCTTACTATTAAAATTTTATTTATTGTCCTTATGTATGAATTTTTGCATGCATGAGCCAATTGCGTTTGTTATTTGTTTGGGTGATTGGTATAATATTTTAATTTTTTTTGGTCTAATATGAGAATTTGAGTAAGTTAATAGGGGTACAAAGTTGAAAGTTTCAACCATTTGTGGTGGCTACTATAGTCCAAATCTAAATATTAATTTATGCCAATCATAGTCATTGATAGTGGAAGATGGTGTTAAAAAAAAATAAAAAAAAATCACTATGTATTTATTTGACTTCTTTGTGATTTGTTTGCTTTAGATATTCCATTTTCTTTAATCATTTAATTTGGACTTGAATTGATTTTGATTTTTCCAAATCTTTGTATTGGTTGTTGGGATTTTGACATAATCTTTCTTTTTTTCATCTAAAGAGAAAAAAAAAGTGTCACATAATTTACAAAGTTTTCTACTTTTGAACTTTTTTTCTATTTCACATGAATCAATTGATACTGTACCTGTTAGTGGATTGAAAAGTTATTTGGTGTAGGAAACATTCCGTGTTGGTAGGATCCAGTAAGTAAAGGGTCACTGCTTCCACGGCTCAAACTAGTATTATCTTTGCTCCTAGTGTGAAAAGTAAAATTTATAATTGATTAGATTCAATGTACCCCTTTTTATGAAATGATTTGTTATTGGATAAAATTATATTTTATTTTATTGGTAGAGCCACCTAAGTTTTGCCATAGGTTCTTTGTATCTTATTACCTTAGGATGGGGACTTATGAATTTTAAAGAGTACTTAGGAATTGTCAGAGCTGTACTCCTTTGAATGGTCAAGTTGTGCTTATAGAGTGGTATTGTAGCTTGGACGGTACTACAATGGGGTTCGAATTAGTTTGTGCGCATCTTTGACTGTTCCTAGTTGTATGTGCTATTCTTCACAGACCGGGTTTTCGCCCACTTCCCACCAAGCCTTAGGCACATAGGTAAAAATCATCTTTCAATTTGGGGTTGGTTGATATAAAGCGAGTAAAGGAAAAATATTACTTTCTTTAATCTTAGGGAAGCCTTGTAGTAACTGGTAAAATTGTTGTCACGTGATTAGGAGGTCACGGGTTCAAGGCTTGAAAGCAACCTCTTGCACAAGTGCATGGTAAGGCTGCGTACAGTACACTCTTGTGCTGGACCAGCCCTTCCTCGGCCCTTGCACATCGCGAGAGCTTTAGTGCACCGGGCTGTCCTTTGTTTGTAATCTTTGAAATCTTGTTGGAATTACTCTATTTTCTACTTACCACCTTAAAAAAGATCCTTTTTTTTTTTTTCGCTCTCTTCTGCTCTATAATTAATATATGAGAGTCTATTGGTCCTAGCACTCCCCAGACCCCACTAGGTGGGAATACACTGGGTCTTTTGTTGTTGTTATCGTCTAGTGGTCCCTAGCACATCGCTAATTAAATTTACCGTCATTTTTGTTGAGTTGAACAAGACTAATTTAAATTGTTGTGTCTATGTTGTCACATCATTGTTGCACTTTGTTGAATTTTAAGTAACTGGAAAGAAAAGTACAATGACGTGTAGAAACATAAGTTACATGTTCAAGTTGTCTCAGAAAAAAAATCAACTCTACTAATATTAGATATTGGAACTTAATTAAGATGTTAATCATGTCAATTGTGGCAACTCTGATTGAAAAAATCAACTCTACTAGTATTAGATATTGGAACTTAATTAAGATGTTAATCATGTCAATTGTGGCAACTCTGATTGTTGAGTGTTGTTTGGTTGATAGTGTTGAATAAAATCGGTAGATTGATTTGTCTAATATTCTACTGAGACAATGGTTGATAGTGTTGAATAATAACCGTAGATTGATTTGTGTAATATTCTACTTACACGTTGGTTGATAGTGTCTGGAGATTGATTTGTCTAATATTCTACTTAAGACGTTGGTTGGTAGTGTTGAATAATATCTGTAGATTGATTTGTCTAATATTCTAATTAGACGTTCGTTGATAGTGTTCAATAATATCTGTTGATTGATTTGTTTAATATTCTACTTAGGATCGAGTTTGACAGTAGTATTATTTTGACTAATTATTTGCCTACAGCTAGTGAGAAAACATTAATTTTTTAGCATAGTCCATGATTGAGATGTTTTGATTTTGTTGGGGCCTAAAAGTTTGGTGAGTTGTCTATTGTGTTTTTTATGCATGTGAGGAGCTTTTTCTTGAAGGAACTCATATGCTAAAATATTGCCACATCTATGTCAGATCCTTTAAAAATACACTATAACTTAGCTCATAAGTGTATCTTTCTTGCCCAATTGTTTATATGTGGAAATTGGCCTAACATGCTTTAGGCTTTTTAGGTACAATCTACTTGATGTTTAAGTGATAACATATAAATGACTGATGCCAGCTTTCTTTTTGCCCATACTTAAGTTAGTTGCATATGTGTGTATAATATATACATGTATCTAATGTACATATGAAACATTGGTTCCGAAGGAAAGATTTATATTCGTTCGCACCTTCTTCCTATTCGATAGAAGGGCCATTGGAGGTGAGGTTAGGGGCTTTTACATACATATGCGTGTGTGTATAGATACATCTTAGCTAATTTATATATGTTGCTTTGGTCTCTCTTCGTGTGGTTTTAATCTTTATGATTTCAGACATTATAAACTTCATTTCTTTTAAGCTTATAGTAATCCGTGTCATGAAATTATAATCATCATTTTCATTCTTGGAAATTTGTGGTTATGACTAATGTTTTCGCCTTTACGCAATTACTCTAATGGTCAAAAGCGCACCTGAAGTAATCCCTTGTTTGGAGTTTCATTTATGGATTCTGTGGTGTGTGAGTTTCCTACCTGGACGGACGGTCACCAATTATCTATCAAAACACAGCTCAGCTCAGCTATCAATGTGGGGAACGATTGATAGTTGGAGATGCGTTTTGATAAATAGTTGGTGATAGTTCAGGTATGAAGCTCAAAATATCGGGGTACTTTAGGTGTGTTTTTGACTTTTTCACTCGATAAAAATCATAGGTCGTCCGGACCTACAGAGGATGGGGTGGGGGCTGTTGGGGAGAAAAGTAGAAAACAACTTATGCTGATGGAATATTTTGCTTCTTTGACATGATTTCGACTTTTATTTTCATGACTGTGACTTGACATGTTCATTTATTAGCTGTAGTGGGTTCAGAGTTTTTGTTTACTGTGTGGTTACAACTTCTTGTATTGTGCAAGTTGTGGCCTACTTTGTTATTGTGGCTTGAAGTGGTCTTTTCTCCATGTTTTACTGTTTCGTCGACGGATAGGCAGTTTCTGGCCTCAATTTTCTGTTTTGGAATTTTATGTGGACCCTGTTGCTATGGTCCTCATGTTTTTGTCAGTAGATTGAATTGTTGATTTCGTATTTATTTCCTGCCAGTGATAGTTTGGTCTCTTAAACATGCATTCATCGGTTTACTTGTATGAGATGAACCTTTCAAAGAAGCAAACCTAATGTACTGTTTGCAGGTTTGGGATTGAAGAGGCAGCGTAGCGAAAATGGGAGCCGGTGGTCGTATGTCTGCTCCAAACGGCAAGACTGAAGAAAAGACGAACCCTCTTCAAAAGGTGCCAACCTCAAAGCCTCCTTTCTCCGTTGGTGATGTCAAGAAAGTCATTCCACCTCACTGCTTTCAGAGGTCTCTTGTTCGCTCGTTCTCCTATGTTGTGTATGACCTCATTCTCGTCGCCATCATGTACTACGTCGCCACCACTTACATCAACCTCCTTCCATCCCCGTATAGCTACATTGCATGGCCTATTTACTGGATCTGCCAGGGTTGTGTTTGCACTGGTATTTGGGTTATCGCCCATGAATGTGGCCACCATGCCTTCAGTGATTACCAATTGGTTGATGACACCGTTGGGCTTATCCTTCACTCTGCTCTGATGGTGCCGTACTTCTCTTGGAAATATAGTCATCGGCGCCATCACTCCAACACTGGCTCCCTCGAGCGTGATGAGGTCTTTGTGCCTAAGCCTAAATCCCAGCTCGGATGGTATTCCAAGTACTTGAACAATCCTCCTGGCAGGGTTATCACACTCACCATCACCCTCACTCTTGGTTGGCCGTTGTACTTGGCCTTCAATGTATCCGGCAGACATTATGACCGATTTGCATGTCACTATGACCCTTATGGCCCAATCTACAACAACCGCGAGAGGCTACAAATCTTCCTGTCCGATGCCGGAGTTCTTGTAGCTAGTTATCTTCTATATCGTATTGCCTTAGTGAAAGGGCTAGCTTGGCTAGTGTGCATCTACGGCGTTCCCCTCCTCATCGTGAACGGTTTCCTTGTCCTGATCACCTATTTGCAGCACACTCACCCATCATTGCCTCACTACGACTCAACCGAGTGGGACTGGCTAAGGGGAGCTCTGGCAACCTGCGACAGAGACTACGGCGTTCTAAACAAAGTCTTCCACAACATCACCGACACTCACGTGGTGCACCATCTGTTCTCAAACATGCCACACTACCACGCGATGGAAGCAACCAAAGCAGTCAAGCCATTACTCGGAGACTACTACCAATTCGATGGAACCCCGGTTGTCAAAGCAATGTGGAGGGAGGCAAAGGAGTGCATCTACGTTGAGAAAGACGAAGCAGCAGCTCAAGGCATAGGCATTTTCTGGTACAAAAACAAGCTCTGAACTCTGTGGTATTAAGGTGCTGTTTAGTCTTTGAGTTAAAAGGTTTATTTAGCTAGTGTTTTGTGCTTTTAGGATGGGGGGGGGGGTCTATGTTTGATGAAACCGAGTATAATAAAAGGAAATCAAAACTAGAAATATATCAGAGGAACAAAGTGCATCCTCCACCTCCTTTTAGTATGTAACTTTTATGTAATGAACTGCCAGTTTCTAATTAAGTGGTTGTTTTTGTCTACTATTGGTCTTGTACTTTAAGATGCATTGTGCAAATTTTTTATGTTACTGTTTTAAACTGTGCAATAGGATATAGGAACAAGTTGTTTAAGGATTAAACATTACTAGCAAATGTTGTTTGATGGACAAAGTATTCCGCGTTAACATAGGGAACCAAAATTGATCAATAGCAAATGTTGTTTGATGCACAAAGTATTTTGCGTTCACGTAGGGAACCAGAAAGGGATCATATCCAAGTATGCGATATGAGACGATTTTACGGTTGCTTTGATTGTTTGATGCCATAACGTATTCCGCGTTCACATAAGGAATCAAAATGGACCAGTAGCAAAGGTTGTTTGATGCATAAAGTATTTTGCGTTCACATAGGGAATTAGAAAGGATCGTATCCAAGTAGTGTGATATGTCTCGTGGAGACAATTTTACGATTGCTTCGGTTGTTTGATGCACAAAGTATTTCGT
Source organism: Capsicum pubescens (assembly GCA_030864215.1). Classification (NCBI taxonomy): domain Eukaryota; kingdom Viridiplantae; phylum Streptophyta; class Magnoliopsida; order Solanales; family Solanaceae; genus Capsicum; species Capsicum pubescens. The sequence continues at coordinate 57,404,805 of CM061538.1, forward strand.
GTTCACCTAGGAAACCAAAATTGGATCGTATCCAAGTAGCGCGATATGGATTCCAAGTAGCGCGATATGTCCCACGGAGACAATTTTACGATTGCTTCGGTTGTTTGATTCACAAAGAATTTCGTGTTCACTTAGGGAACCAGAAAGGATCGTATCCAAGTAGCGCGATATGTCTCGCGGAGACAATTTTATGGTTGCTTTGGTTGTTTGATGCACCAAGTATTCCGTGTTCACATAGGGAACCAGAAAGGATCATATCCAAGTAGTGCGATCGAGACGATTTTATGGTTGCTTTGGTTGTTTGATGCACCAAGTATTTCGTGTTCACATAGGAACCAGAATAGATCGCATCCAAGTATTGTGGATAAGTCTCGCGGAAACAATTTTACGGTTTCTTCAAACTATCTTTTGAACCTTTCTTTAGTATTTGGTAATATAAATGTTTCAATTTGTTCAAGTTTGCTACGTACAAGATGAATTGGTTCATTGAATTTATAAAGGATAAACTACACAAATTTCAAACTTAAAGAGATTATAATACCTAATATCCTTTACTTTTTTAAAATTTATATAAAATCTCGATTTTCAATTTTACTCTTAATATATATTAACAAAACCCCGCATCTTATTTTTAGTCCACCATTAACTCATTCAAGCTATTTTTTTTTCAAAGATTTCCTTTCCTAAAATATCTCCCTAATTATCAACAAGTAAATCATCTTACTTCCTGATTTTTTTCTCCTCCATTAACACTTAAATCATCTTCCTTCCTGATTTTTTCTCCTCCATTAACGCCTGCAACTTTTTTTTTGCTCTCCTAAATTCTCTCTCATTTTTTTTAAATCTATTGATACATATATAAATTTATTTAGTTATTCATACATGTTTATTCTTTTAATAGTGATTCATATGAATGATAAATATGATATCATTATATGAGTATTATGGTGATTCATACAATATATACAGTTTGTATGATTTTATCGGGTGATACATATGATATTAATGAGTGATACATATTGTATTATGGTGATTCCTATGGCTGATACAATTATTTATTTTCAATTATTGGGTGATTCATATGTTATTAATGGGTGATACATTTTGTTCACACTGTATCTAAAAACGGAGCAACTATCCCCATCATTGGACCTCATTGTTCTGGTGAACCAGCGTCGGTCCACTAAAAAACGACCCACTCACCATCGGAAATCTCCATAATAGCCTATCAAAAAAACCACCCAACCGACGTCATCAATTATTGGGTGATTCATATGCTATTAATGGGTGACGGAGCAACTATCCCCATCATTGGACCTCATTGTTCTGGTGAACCAGCGTCGTCCACTAAAAAACGACCCACTCACCATCGAAAATCTCCATAATTGCCTATCAAAAAAATCACCCAACCGACATCATCAATTATTAGGTGATTCATATGATATTAATGGGTGATACATTTGAAACTTCAACCAAATGTATAACACACAACAGAATCAGTGTCACTACCGAACCAGTACCAACCATAGGTGACTTATATTTGGTGAAGTTAGATGGGAGTGGGTTGAGACTACTAACTTGGAACGCATATGAGAATGAAACTCCGGAAAGGCCATTCTTCAACTGCATTTTCTTGTTTGACAATAAAATTGCTCTGTTTTTTTTTTGGTTATCGCGGTGGGGTGAGGTGTGATGAAAAAAATGCTCATGTCAATTAGTGAAGATAGGTATGTGGATCACTATCTCAGCCTTAGAACATGCAAAGAGATGTTAATGTCCCTTGCTGCTACCTCTTCTTAGAGAATTTTAATTAGTTATGTGGTGATTAATTATTTTGTGTGACTGATTGTGACTGATTTGCTCAACAGAATAAAAGAGAATCTGTTACTTCCTTAAATAAATATCTAGTTAGTTTTAAATGTATCACCATATAATATATGTATCACCATTTTTTTAAAAAAGGGATAAAATATAATTAATAAAATAGTCAGAATTTTATGTAATATCACTTAAAGATTTAGGGATTTATGTAAGTTACCCATTTATAAATGCTATTCAGCCATGGGGTTGGCTCAAGGGTAAGCCTAGTAAATAGTTTGTTTAAGGTCCCAAAAAAAACGTTTGCTTGAGGCCTCAAAAAATTTAATATAAATTATGATTTTAATTTCACTTAAAATAATATGAAAGATCGTAAATATAAAAGGAACAAAATTTAAATTAAAAGACAAAGAAAAACTATCTACTTTTCATCAAATATTTTAGAACTTTGAATTAAACAACTTATTCAGGAGAAGGTGGGTGTGGTGTCGGTGGAGGATAAAATGCGGGAAGTGAGGTTGAGATGGTTTGGTCATGTGATGAGGAGGGACATGGATGCCCCGGTTCGTAGTTGTGAGAGGTTGGCCTTGGATGACTTCAAGCGGGGTAGAGATAGACCGAAGAAACACTGGAGGAAAGTGATTAAATGTGACGTCGAGCAGTTACAGCTGACTGAGGACATGACCCTAGATTCCTATGGAGGAAAAACATTAGGAAAGAGGGCTAAGCCATGTGGGCTAGTAGGCAGTAGTTAGGAGGGCTTTGGTTTTGGTAATGTTCAATATTTTTGGGGATGTCGTGCATATGTTATTTTATTATGTCCCATGCCTTGGATGTTTTTTTTTTGTTTGTTTGTATATTGTCCTTTTCCTGTGCCGAGGGTCTATCAGAAACAACCTCTCTACTTCTTTGGAGGTAGTGGTATGGACTGCGTACATTCTACCCTCCCCAGACCCCACGATGTGGGAATATATTGGGTTTGTTGTTATTGTTGAATTAAACAACTCAAATCTTCATATTAACAATTAAAGTTTTACAACAATATTCAAGGTAATGAATTACAAGCAAATAACTAACATCTTATTAATTAAAACTAGTATTTCCTTTTATATATAATAAAATTACTATGTGAATTAAATGCTTAATGTCTTAAAAGAATACTACATTAAACAACAGTAGTACATAAAAACAAGAAAAATAGCTTTAAATTATTAATAACAATTTTGTTATTTGCATATATCTAAGACCATATATTAAAATTTAGCTTTAAACTTCTAATTTTATTGAAATAACCTTGATCAGCCAGTTAACTATTTTACCTCGCCAAATGAATGGATTGTGTTGAATTTGACGTAGTAAAATGGATTAAAATTAATAAATTGATGGGTGATAAAATTATTTTAGGCCGAAATGAACTTAACATTGGATCCTAACATAATCACCCCAAATCTTACCAAGTTTTAAATTTTGTTTCTTTTCTCACAATTTTTCTAAACACCTAATAGAAAAATATTCCTTTTAACATAATCAGCCCAAATCTTATTAAGTTTTAAATTTTGTTTCTTTTCTCACGATTTTTCTAAGCACCTAATAAAAAAAATATTCCTCTTATTATGGTTATATATTTGCTATTTTGTTGTCATATTATTCTTGCCATTATATTTTGCTAATTATTCTTATGAGCTAATGTCTATCGAAAATAGTATCTCTACCTTAAAGTTAGGGATGAGGTATGCATACATCCTACCCACGTCGGACCTCATTTATGAAATTACAATCGTTATGTTGTTTTTGTTGTTATTATATATCATGACTAGATAATACATACTTATCAAATAGAAAAATATTTTTTGAAAAATATTTAGACAATTTATGGATTAATTTGGACTATAATCAATCTTGTATTGAAATGAATTGAATTAAGCGGGTTAAAGTGAATTGAGTTAGTAAACTTTATAAGCGAGTCATTAATTCGCCCAAATCTAAACGAATTGAACGGATCATGATTTTATAAGCTGATTTTATCACCGCTAATCATAGTGAGCTTCATATGTGTACAAAGTTAAGTTATGCAAGAATTAATCATGTAGCCTGGATATGTCGTTAAAACTAATCAAATACACTACTTTTAAAAAAGCTAAAAGAGAAAAAATAACATAAATGTACACCTTAACTTATCGTATTTATACAAATTCCTACCATTATAAAGTAATTACAAAAATCTCAACTAATTATATATCTTGGATGTATCGAAAACTAATTATGTATCTCGACAGATTCAAAATCGGAAAAAAATATCAGGAGCTAATTATGTATCTTTACAAGAAGAAAATATATCTTCGCTGGATGTATTATGTATCTCAACAGATCAAAATAAAAATAAAAATGTACCATGAGCTAATTATATATCTTTACAAAGGAAAAAATATATCTTCGTTGGATGTATCGGGAGCTAATTATGTATCTCGACAGATTCAAAATTGAGATTTTCAGTAATTATATAAAATATCGTGATTTTCTGTAATTAAGCTCCATATACTGTCGAGATTTATGTTGTTTTTACAACAAAAAATCATGTCAAAACGGATCCTAAACAGAAGCAAAGGACCTCAAACACATTAATGATGGGCCTGTTGGGCTTGGACTCAGGCTCAAAGTTGATTGGGCTTCTCTTTTGGGCTTCTATTTCATGCTTTGAGTTTTGGGCCAATGAATATACAGACAATTTTTGGGATTGCAGTGTATATATAGTTTGCAAATTTAGCTACGTCAGAATCAACTTCAAGTATACACGATGAAGTAAAAATTTTATATATTTCATCATCACGAGGTATCATGAGCGAAATAATACTTCAAATAGATTTCACTTTCCCTATCTAAAAAAAAAATATTTAACATTATTTCACTCGTATAATACAAACTAAAATAATTTTAGAGTTTAATTAGGTTCAAACTTGAAGAAAAATAAAATCGAAGATATAGAAACGACTCTCTTTAAAAAAAAACATTATACTAAAAATCATATTGTAAATTAAGCTAAGTCAACAATCATATGTTTGATGTGGACATTAATAAAATGAAAAAAATAAGTAAAAGAAAGAAAGATGAATAAAAATGTAACAATTGTAGATCCAAATCATGTGGGGGGAGATTTACCATTAATATAATATTGATGAATGATGAGACTTTTTCTTAAAATAAAGTGGAGAATTTCATTGTGGCCTTCATATCTTTTTGTATCAAGACCCATGATCTTGATATCTAACAAAATATTACTCCTATTATTTCACTCATAGTACTTTGAAAAAATAATATTTTAGGGTTGTTTTTTTACGGAGGATAAGATGAAATATTTAATAATTAAATATGTGATATAATTTATATTTTGTTTGGTAGATCATCTGTCAAATACTGTATAAATCTTCTCTCATACTTAATTCTGAGATGTCCCATCTTATCCCATCTAGTTTGAGATTTTTATATCTTATCTCTCATGTGAGATAACTTAGTGAGATTTTTATATCTTATCTCTCATGTGAGATAACTTAGTTCAGGAATTATATCAAGGACTGTAATTTTAAGATAATTTAGTCTGCATACTAATCAACCCTCAATATTAAAAACTTGGAAAAATGATCAAAAATACCCCTCTACTTTAAAAAATTGACTAACTTTACCCTCAGTCATATTTTTGGGTCATATATACCCCGCCGTTATGAAAGTTTACATTTATACCCTTCTAACTAACGGAATAGCCCAAATCACCCTAAATGACCCGTTTAAAAAAAAAAAACATATCCGACCCGCTCCATCAAAGGGGACCCAAACATTACACACTATACGCAGTTCCCCCATCTATCTGACTTCACATTACACCCATTTTTGTCCATCTGGTGTCACATGGAATTGGCAAAAGCAGTTTGTTCATAGTGGCGGTGGAGCTTAATTCAAAATCTGGTGTTACATTGAATTGGCAAAAGCAATTTGCTCATAGTAGCAGTGGAACTTAATTCAAAATTTGGTTCGTGAAGTAAATTAGGATAAACATAAAAGTGGACAAGACTTTACAGAATGTCTTTTGCTGAAAAATTCTTCAAAATCATGTCAAACAAATGTTACTATTCATGGATATATCCAGTGTGTAATGTTTGGGTCCCCTTTGATGGGTCGGGTCGGATATGGGTTTCTTTTTTAAAACGGGTCATTTAGGTTGATTTGGGCTATTTTGTTAGTTAGAAGGGTACAAATGCAAATTTTCATAACAGCGGGGTATATATGACCTCAAAGTATGACTGAGGGCAAAGTTAGCCAATTTTTTAAAGTAAAGGAATATTTTTTGACTCTTTCCCTAAAAACTTATATCTCTAACAATCTTATTTTGCTCGTTATAAATCAATCATTGATAGCTAAAAAAGAAAAATCTTTACTGATGACTAAAAATTACATTGTTATAAAATTCTTTTAGTGGTTTTTCTGTCGTTTCGTTCATTAAAAGAATACTGTAACAGTAATTAGTATATTTCTATTAATATATACTAGGGTTTAAGGGGTTCAAGGAGAGCAACACCAAGACATAATATGTGAATTGCAATTTCATTGATATAACACATAAGACTGACGTGAAAGTAAGACTTGTACATGTCATTCAAAAGAAAGGTAGTTTCAACTAGCTTGAGTATGTGATCCAAGAAAATGAAAATATCGATGGAGATATCACTCATAGTATTGGTGCAAGGTGGATGAAATGAAGGCCGGCATCCGGAGTCTTGTGTGACAAGAAGATGCCACCAAAACTCAAGCGCAAGTTTTACAGAGTGATGGTTAAATTGAATATGTTATATGAGGTTAAGTGTTGGTCAATCAAAAAATCTCACGTTTAAAAGATGTAAGTGACAGAAATAAGTATGTTGAAATGGATGTGTGGACATACTAGAAACTATCCGAGACAAGGTGAAAGACAAGATGCGAGAAACAAAGTTAAAACAAAGTTGGACATGTGATGAGGAGATGTATGGGTGCCCAGTGCAGAGGTGTGAAATGTTGACGGTAGATGCTTTTAGGAGAGGTAGAGATACACTGAAGAACTAACATTACTTGCAAAAATTATAACCGAATACAATTCGACTTCAATTTTAAAATTTTTAAATAAAATAAAAAAAATATTTATAATAATGTGTAGTAACATGGAGTCTCAATAAATTACAAATTTTTCTTCGTGGATTTAGTTTATTTTTATTTTATGAGTCACGTGAATCTCAATAAAGTTATTTGTCACATTCAAGAGAAAAAGTTTCTTTTTTACCATCCAAACTCACTTTTTACCTGCTATTTTGTCTTTATATATTTCACTTTATTTTAGTTTAGATTTCAAAATTTGATAGGATATTCATTCCAAAAATTAACTTAATTTATTTTTTGATTTGACATGTTTTCGTCATATTTATCGATTAAACCAAAGGGTAAGTAGAAACTTTTAACTTTTATGAATTGATTAATTGTTATTTGAAAAACTGTACTAATTTATTAACTGTCGTAGTTTTCCTTAAAAGCTCTTTCTCTAAAAAGAGGTTTTGTAAATGCTTTTCCGATAAGAATTAAAAAAGGAATTTGTTATTAGCAAAATAAAATAAAATTATATACACTATTAAATATTGTGAGGAGCTTAATAATGTCTTTCACATGTCATAGAAAAATATTTTTTTTAAAATAGTCTAAGGCAAAATTTTCGTGATTATTCAAGAATTATAATATTTGAATCCAGGTTTCAAGTGGCAAACCTCAGCTAATTTTATTTATGTATTTCAAAAATGTTCTCAAATAATTTTATGATATCATTAAGGATCTTACCTTAACGAAAATTAACTTGAAACGGGTGAGAATGGTGACGTCTCAGGTTTAAATTTTAGTTGAGACAAAAACACCAGGTGTCACACCCCTTTTTTCGTCCGAAGGGATCAAGTCGAAGGGTTTTTTCAATTAAAACGACAGTTTTAAATAGGAATTAATTTATTTACAGAGTCGCCACTTGAAATTGAGTTTTGGTGTTCCAAGTCACCTTTTTGAATTCCTAATCAAAAGGAAATGACTCTATGTTGGTCTGCGAAAATAGAAGACCGGGTAAGGAATTCTGTTGACCGAAGGGAAGGTGTAAGGCACCCCTCGAGTCCCGTGGTTCTAGCACGGTCGCTTTTATTGACTTACCTTGATTTAATCTACTTTGATAAATTATGTTAAGACCTAAAATCGCTCATTTTATTATTCTAAAACTTGTCTAATATTTCATATTAAATAAATCGGTGAAAATTTAAAAATATTTGTCAAGTTAATTTTAAAAAAATATTTGTCAAGGTGCATTATTGCATCCTTGAATTTTAAATATCTCAGAAAGATGTGTACGACGCATTCTTAATTGAGACGAAAGTTCACGAAAACATGTCTAAAATTTACCTGGCATTAAAGACATTGATTTGTCTTTTATAAACTCAAAATATATCTTATCTATTCATTTTTTATTCTCTTTTTCATTTTTATTATCGCGGCGAATTTGAATAAATTCTCGTAACTCATCCCACTCGAAATTTCTCTTTAAAAGTCAAATCACGAAATGATTATGCATATTTCTTTTTGTGAGAAGATATTAATAATAGAAAATAATACTGTAAAGAAAAATAGTGACATGCTAAGTCTACTACCAAATACATATAATTTATTTAAGAAAAATACATACAGAAAATAAATTTTGTCATTAAAATTCATTTTTAATAAATTAATATATCCCATGAACTTATATTTTTATCATCTCTGCTTTCTTTGGTATTATCTAAATCCATAACACTAAATGTTTTTGTAAATTGATGATCATGGAATTGTGGGGTCCACTTAAAAAACCCTCCATAACAGCACTAGCAACAACTTTTCCTTTCAATAACACACATTCATTATCCTCTTCATTATTAAAACTGAAAAGACTTAAAAATATTCCTGAACTATCCGAAATAGCTTAAAAATACCTTTCGTTAGATTTTTGGCTCAAAAATACCCTTCCCTCTAACGGAATTCGAAAAAAGGATCAAAAACACCCCTGAACTATCTGAAATGGATCAAAAATACCCCTCTGTTAAATATTTGGCTCAAAAATGTCCCTCCCTTAACGAAATTTAATTATTTCGATTATTTCGTTAATTTATATAAAATTCATCATTTAATTTATATTTCGTTAATTTCTTTAAGTGAAAATTTACATTTTGTTAATTTCGTTAATTTATATTTCGTTAATTTCTTTAAAGATTAAAAAGATGTAAAGTGAAAATGTCTTTTTAGAATAAATGTATGTTTATTTTTCAAATCAAATTCAACCAATTTATATTATAATTTAATTACTTTTTTTCATTATCTTATTTTTAAAATTTAAAAAATACTTTTATGTAAAAAAATTAAAGTATTAGGGTTAAAAAGTTAAAGTTAGGATTTAATTCAATCGAAATAATTGAATTTCGTTAAGGGGAGGGGTATTTTTGAGCCAAATATTTAACAGAGGGGTATTTAACGAAATTAAATTATTTCGGTTATTTTGTTAATTTATATAAAGTTCATCATTTAATTTATATTTCGTTAATTTCTTTAAAGATTAAAAAGATGTAAAGTGAAAATACCTTTTTAGAATAAATGTATGTTTATTTTCCAAATCAAATTCAACCAATTTATATTATAATTCAAATACTTTTTTTCATTATTTTATTTTAAAATTTAAAAAATACTTTTATGTAAAAAAAATTAAAGTATTAGGATTAAAAAGTTAAAGTTAGGGTTTAATTCAATCGAAATAATTTAATTTCGTTAAAGGGAAGGGTATTTTTGAGCCAAATATTTAACAGAGGGGTATTTAACGAAATTAAATTATTTTAATTATTTCGTTAATTTATATAAAGCTCATCATTTAATTTTTATTTCGTTAATTTCTTTAAGTGAAAATTTATATTTCATTAATTTTGTTAATTTATATTTCATTAATTTCTTTAAAGATTAAAAAGATGTAAAGTGAAAATACCTTTTTTGAATAAATGTATGTTTATTTTTCAAATCAAATTCAACCAATTTATATTATAATTCAAATATTTTTTTTCATTATCTTAATTTTAAAATTAAAAAAAATACTTTTATGTAAAAAAATTAAAGTATTAGGGTTAAAAAGTTAAAGTTAGGGTTTAATTCAATCGAAATAATTTAATTTCGTTAAGCGGAGGAGTATTTTTGAGCCAAATATTTAACAGAGGGGTATTTTTGACCCATTTCAAATAGTTCAGGGGTATTTTTTTATCCTTTTCTGAATTCCGTTAGAGGGAGGAGTATTTTTGAATCAAATATTTAACGAAGGGATATTTGTGAGCCAAAAATCTAACGAGGGACATTTTTGAGCTATTTCAGATAGTTCTGAAGTATTTTTGAGTCTTTTCCGTTATTAAAATCAAGAAACACATATAGATCATCATAAGACTTAATCCTAACAACCCCTTTTAGTGGGAATTTTTCCTTGAAACTAACACGAATATTAGTCATCTTTGATTTGGGTACTATGTAGAATTTTTCAACCATTCACGTGTGATAAGGGTTGATGAACAGTTGGGGTGTCGCCATTTTGGAGTAACGAAGTTTGCAGTTTGTTGTTGTACCTCGTCACTGTGATAATATGTATAGGCGTGCATATCATATTTTTTTTTCGCTTTTCTTTTCTGTTCCATTTAATTTTTTTTTTGATGAAATTAACACACAGTATTCTAATATTCAACATATCTACTGAACAAACATTCGACAAATTAATAGTACAACATATAGCAATAAAAGATTCATGTAATCAAATTATCAAATATACATATTAAATAGTGTATTGAGATTATTCAAATAGTTTTCATTCATGCCTTTTAACAATAAAATTTATAACATAAAAATGATTCAGATTCAAAGAAAAACCTGTGATGATTCAAATGGAGTAAGAAGCAAGAAACAATCGTTACCAAAAATTCAAACACGAACCCGACTTCAACTTTTCATTTTTTCTCTCTTTATTTTTTGATTTTTTTTTCTGGTTTTGTTTGATTTACCTCTCGGCCTTTATTTTTGATTTTTTGTTTTTTGTTGTCTCCCTGATTTTTGTTCAGCGTTTGTTTCTTTGTCTGGTTGTTTTCTCAAGTTCGGTGTCTTATTCTTTTCTAATCTCACTTCTCCTTTCATCAAATGTTGTTTTCTCCCTTTTGGTTTTTGTCCGTGAGTTTGCCTTCTCTTGTTGTTTGTTTTCCTTCTCTTTTTGTCTGATTTCTCTCTATTTTTCTTTGTCTGATGCAGTGTAAAAAGTGTTTGATGATAGACTGTATCTTGATTTTTTCTGAAGAAAAAAGTCTTTAAATAGTAGGGTTCTTGGGGGGACAGTTTTTATTCAGATAGGATAGGATCATCTTCAAATTTGATTTTTTTTAGGATAATGATCTCCCTTTTATTTTAATAAATAAATAAATTATATATAAAATAAATAATAATAATAAAAGAATATTAACTAATTATTTTTATACTTAAGAAAAATATAATAAAAATATAACTAACTTAAAATAAAATATAATTAAGAGAAAATAAAATTACTAGCTTATTTATAAAAATCTAAATTAAAAGAAAATATTTTTATTATTTTAAAAATAAATAAATAAAAATATATCAAAAATTTAACTTTATTTATTATTATTTTTTATTTATTTTCAACCAAAAATTATTAAAAATATAATAAAAGCTAAGATAAATATTGGATAAAAATAAAAATATTTAATGTCGAAAAATATATTAAATTCAGAGGGGATAAAAAATCACGTGTCTACACCAGGTGATTTCTTCTTCGTTATATTAACCTTGGTGGATACAACTGCCTATACTTATTGTTGGTGGGAGGTGATATATATTCCGTAAAATTAATCGAGGTGCATGAAAGTTGATTCAGATACCACGATAATAAAAAGATATATAAAGTGGTGAAAGATATCTCATTAATTAGTTGAAATACGTAAAAGCTGATTCAAATAATACGACTATAAAAAAATCAAAATAATGACAAATACTTGATAAAATTAATTCAAGTATTAATAAGTCAATTTTTAGTTTACCACGTGAAATGAAAGTATAGCATTTAATTATAAAATATTTTATTGTACTTCGTGGGATATCATACATTATTGTCCTTGATATATGAACACTTTTTTAATCACGTGCAATAACAATAATTTGTCTACACCACCTACCACTATATGTCCTTTGCTTTTTTTCCACCTACCACATCTTTTATGTATTTAGAATATTTTGAAATGTGAGAAGATCAATTGAGATATGATTTGGATATTTGTTATATTTATTTATAATTCATTTATGTAAGAAAATTTTGGCAAGTAAAGGTATAAAAAGAAAAGATTGATTCGTGGATCTAAAATTACATGAAAGGATATTATTTAGTTCAAAAAGACTTATAAATTCTAATTAATATATATGAAAACTTAATGAAAAATAGAAAAAATGATCCGAAATATATCTAAATTTTGACAAAATTTGTTGTAACATGTCTGAATTTTGCGGAGGTCCTATGACCCTCTTTGCGAAGGTCCTATGACCCTCCTAGATTATTTATTAACATATTTTACTGATAGTTATTTGCACAAAACTCTTTTTTTATTGTTACCTAATTCTTTGTCTAATTTATTGTTCATTCATGGCTGTAAATAAATCAAAGGAAATTTTTTTTTGGGAAACACAACCTATATCCTAATATAATGTTGTGTGTATGGATATATTTTAGTTGTTATAGTAAAATGTTATATAACATAATATGAAAACTGTCATTTTAATCATGAAATAATGTTATAAATGATGGTTCATAGAGAGATCAGATTATATATAGAAGTAATTGAAAAATGAATATATAAAACAATAAGTATTTTATCAAAAATAATACTATGAGACATGATCCTAAAGGAATGGATAGATATTAATTAATCATAGGGTTCTTTGGAAGAAATAATATTCTATATGCACATGGATCTATACTACTGAACTCATGATCAACCTACCATCTTAACTCTAATAATTTAATTATATATAGAGATGTGTTATTATCACTTCATTGTACAAACTATTCATTAGTGAAAAATGGCAATTATGAAGATGCTCATGATGTTAGTGGTGGCTGCGATATTATTTTGCAGCCACCACCAAGTGACAAAGGCGCAAGATGTCGCCTTTGTCACGGCCAACGATGAAAGCGAGTCATTGAGCTCCTCCCCATTTGATATTCTATGTCAGTATTGGCCGTGGCCGTATCCGTGGCCAAGACCATGCCCTCCTCCAAGGCCGCGACCACGACCATGTGCACCACCACCTCCACCACCATGCTCTCCACCAAAGAGATCTCCACCACCGAGATCACCACCACCGAGATCACCACCACCACGGTCACCTCCTCCCCGCCCGGCAACGTCCTGCTCGGCTAGTGACAAACAAAAGGTGCAGAAATGCTTTAACGAAACAGTTTCAATTGACGAATGTTGTCCAACATTTCAGAACATACTTGGTAAGAGTTGCCCTTGCTATCAGTATGCTGATGATTTAGACAATCAAGTTTTGATCACTGCCGAAGCTTATTGTGATTTCAGTACCCCGTGCAAGAGAGTTCAAGTAAGTTATCATTTTTATTTACCATTTAATATTTTGCAACAAAATTAAGTACTATCTTATATATTTCTCTTTATGAAATTCTAATTAAAGTTATTTTTTCGAATTAGTAAAGTAATTCTTTCATTTATGAATACAGCGTCCTCTCCCGAAATCACCTCCTCCTCGCCCAACAGCAGCCTGCTCAGATAGTGACAAACTAAAGGTGCGAAAATGCTTTAACGAAACAGTTTCAATTAATGCATGTTGTCCGACATTCCAGAACATACTCGGTAAGAGTTGCCCTTGCTATCAGTATGCGGAGGAATTCGACAATCAATACTTGATCACAGCTGAAGCTTATTGTGATTTTGGTAGCCCTTGCAAGGGTGTGCAAGTAAGTCATTATTTTTCATGGTCAAACAGACACTAAGAAAACTACTACTCATTTAAAAGCATTAGTAGTTATTTCATTTATTAATACATACCTAATGTTGTGTTTTGTTAATTAATTTCAGGTGATTAAGCTATCCAAGGATGAATAAAAGTGTTTAATGCTTAATTCCAAATCTTGTATTAGATTAATTGTTGTTAATTTCTCTTTCTGTTGAAAAGTCACTTGCTAGTTGTTTACTTTTTTACCCTTTCCTTGTTGTAAGACTCTTTAGTTCCTATGGGTACACTTGTAATCTTGTGTATCAGCAATTTTAGTGCTAATAAAACTATATTTTATTGAATTGAGTGGCTAAAAATTTAATACTGAAAATTATTTATAAGTGCTTAAACGATCATTCAACTATTAAAAGTTATCCCAGGATGTTGCTTTTTTTTTTTTTCTTTTATATGAGAAAAAAATAATCTTTTTTCTTATTCTACTACTTAATACTTTCCTCGTTTCATAATAAATGAATTGTTGAATTTTGACACACATATTAAGGAAAAAACATTAAAGACATAAATTTAACATAATTTTCATTTTTACCTTAAAAAAAGAAAAAATTGATCTTGTAATATATTTTCAAAAGTTAATTGGTTGTCAAATCATAAGGGTAAACTTAGAAATTTTTTAGTGATTTACTTATTTTGAAACACCAATAAATATTCTCAATAATTCGCTTATTCCGAGACGGAGGGAGTATCAGATATATTCAATTATTTATTAATGATGTGACACCTGATTTTTAAATAAGAGCATTAAATTAAACCTATCTTAACTAAAACCTCCTATCCAACCAAATATTCGATTATAAAATTCTTTAATATGTTATGCGAAGTCCTTTTATTTCTCAAAAAAGTATTTAATATTTTGGACATTTAATTAAATGAAGGGGAGTTTTGGCGCTTTTAGACTTTCGAAAAATATCTTTACAATAAATATAAACAACTAATGAATATAATATGAATGCGCCACGTCTTGATTTTGTAACCTAATTTTGGACCTTAAAGGATAATGTATGAGATTTTTGGTCAAAATAAGTTGAGTTTAACATTTTTATTTCTATTTAAAAATCAGGTGTCAGCGTCATTAAAGGAATTTGAATGTATTATTTTTTTATTTGAGTGGTCTTTTGAGTAAAATAATAGAAGACAGAGTGATTGTTTTGATATATATATATATACACTCCCTTTGTTTCATTTTACTCGTTCTAAATTTTTTAATTTAATTTCTTATTTTACTTATTATTTTTCATTAATCAAGACACGATAATTTCTTTTTCTTTTTTTATCTTAGTATTAATTATTTTTTTCTTCAAATTAAAATGTAAACATTAATTAAAAGAAGTATTATAGTAAAATAATCATGTTATTAATTTTTTTTCTTAAGCAATGTGCAATGTCAAATTGGAACGAGTAAAATGAAACGAAGGAGTGTATATATATATATATGTACGTATATATTCAAGCTCATATCAAAAGGTTTTATTTTGAAAGGTAAATTATTTTTTATTTTCAGAATTCAAATCCAAACACATCGTTTGCACGTACGGAACATCAATTCATATGAGATAAAATTTATTTTTGGACAAGTACAATGTATTTATTAAATGCAGAACAGATTGAAAATGACACTATAAAATACTCCGTAGAATTTAAGAATAAAAGGGGGGGAAAAAATAGAGAACAAAATTTAATGAGATATTTAAGAATGGAAAAAGAACAACTACATAATTATACATAGCATACCAAAATTTAAACTTGATGTGCTCAAAATTAAATTTATTTTAACACTAAATAAAATTTTGAAATGGAAATTTAATATTGCAGATTTAATTATTTTGATTCGATACGTCTACTTATATGATCAAATAATGAAAATCCAAACCCATAAAAGAAAAAATTTGATGGAAAAATCGAGCAAACATGTGTCTTCATTCGAGCATTGTTCTAAATATTTTAGTAAATTTTTACCCACAAAGAGACACAATGACACAAACACTTATATATAACAAACTCCCTCTGTTTCATTTTAGTTGATCCTCTTTCTAAAAATATTTATTTCAATTTAGTTGTTTCTTTGATAAAATTAAGAAGACTTTATTATGTTTTTTCAATACTACCCTTAACATTAAATGACTAAACAAAATGTACTTACTCAAGTTTATATTTTAAAGCATAATTAATAAGACTAATTTGGTAAAATAAACCCTCAATTAATATTTTCTTAATAGGTATGCCAAATTCATAAGGATCAACTAATATGAAACGAAAGGAGTATGAAGTTATTGGTGAGAAACCAATGATGTGAAAGATTAAAGGGTTAATGTCAAAAAATACACTTATTAACATTTTTTTTTTTGTTGGAGTTATCCTTCATTATATATTATTTTATTTATCTATTTAAATTTATAAGTATCATATACTTCAACTATCGTTGCCTTTGTATTCGTTTGCAAAGCTTTCACGAATTTTGAATTTTAATGCAAATCCCCCCACCCTCGACGCCACCCTCACCCCCACCCCATCCCACACACGCACACACCCTATTATTTGAAGCATGAAAGAACTACTTTTTGTAATTTTAGTACTTCCCTCTATTTTAAAAAGAATAATCTACTTTGACTTGACACAAGTTTAAGAATATAAAGAAGACTTTTAAATCTTGTGGCCTAAAATTAAAGTTGTGTCAAATATACTAATATGTCCTTTAATCTTATGGTCCTAAACATGCCATGTGAAAAATTGAAATTAAAGTATTGCCAAACAAGGAAAGAGATCATTTTTTTTTAAACAGACTGAAAAAAAAGTAGGTCATTCTTTTTTAAATGGAGGGAGTAATATTTTGAGCCGTGAAGAATTTGAAATATGGAAAAATTACTTCTTGTAAGTTTAATATCATTTGAGATATGGAGAATTGTTTCATTAATTGTAATGAGAGAGAGAAACGTTGAAAGGTTAGATGTTAATTTCGACATAAGCATTCAATTCCCTCAAATTATGATCAAAATTGCGATGACATACTTCAGCTTTAGAACTTAATTTTAGCATATTTTTGTCATCCTTTTTGTATTGACGTGATACCTTTATTAGATAAAATGGAATTCACATCCAAGATGTCACGTCAACTAATACGATTGACAAAAATATTCTAAAATTTAGTTCATAGAATTAATAAAACTCCCATAAAATTGAAATGTATCGTAACAAATTTGAAGTGTATGATAACAAATTTTATCATAGTTCAAGAATATTAAATGCTTTATTCTTTAATTTACTTTATAATAGGAAACAATGACTAATTTTCTTATAGTCACATAGGATTCTACTTTTAGTACTGGTGCAACTCTTTAATTTACATGATACAGTGCCGAATCTAAGATTTAAAGAGTGTGAGTGTTTACTACAGAAAAAAATAAGAAATCATCTCAATCAGATTTGAATCTGGAGCACACCTACCAGTAGATAACCTTAAAATCAACGTAAATGCCAATGCACCTAACCAACCTCTTGTTTAGTGGATTCTTTTATATAATTTATACCTATTTTTATATATTTTATATGTGATTATATCTATTTTGTGTCGAGTTTAATGAGTATCGGAGCACCCAAAAGTATATAATCTATTAGACCAACTTGATAAATAAACAGTACCTTATCAGAAAAATATCACACACCTACTAGGCTACTATCCACAAAAATCAATCAATAATTTAATCTTTCTATGCATGTGATATTAATATTAAATAATCATCAACTACCCCTATTCTAAAGCCACACCTACCATATATTATCTTCAAAAAATTATTACATATAGATATGTCATAATGTTAAGTAATTACTCCCTTAAGTTCTTATCATATGATGTTTTTTTAGCTTTTATATTGTAACAATATATTCATTATAATACAAAATAAGGTTTTAAAAGCGTAGAGTGTAACTATTTATAAGTCACATAAAAGGTTATTTCTGAAATATCCTTGATTCAAGGGGAAAAATTCAAAGCCATCTAAAAATTAAAGTCTTTAACTTTTATATTTAATTTAAAATAAGTAATTCTTTTACATAATCAAGAAAAAAATATTTTTTTATAGCCTTATCCACATTTTAATTCTTTACCTCGTTGATTAATCTTAAGTTACATCTTCCTTTATTGGGATCAATAAATGTACTTCAAAATGGTGTGTCTAAGCTAAAAAAATCATATTATATGAATAGACGGAATATATATTAATAGGGGCGGAGTTACACTTACAATTGAGGTTCATCCAAACCTTCTTTGATGGAAAATTATTTTATATATACATGGTTAAAATTATTTTTATGTATATATAGTAGATGTCGAACCCCCTTTGGTTAATTCGTATGTTCACTTGTGAACTTCCTTGATAAAATTTCTGGCTCTGCCACTATATATATATATATATATATATATCCAATTATCTTTCTCTAGAACCGTAGAAATTTATTGTGTCATTTAAAAGATGTTTTTTCTTTTTTGGATATTGATGTGCGTTACCTAATATTTTGACTATTTAATTTCAATAACTCTACTACTACTACTACTATGCAATAATGCAAATCATAGAGTTTTACTAATTAATGATATCATTGATATTTTCAAATTTTAAAATTATTAGACATTTAGTTTAGAAACACAACCTATTTTCTAATATATACTCTTTTTTTTTCTTCATTTTGTTCTTTGCATGCCTCTTAAGAAATAAAGATTGATATGAGTATTTGATCATAATATCTATATTATTTGAGATGTATGTATCCTCTTAGGTCTTGGAAAATAATTTCTGGAATAACTAATTAAATTTTTTTTTTTTTGATATGTTAGAAAAAAAAAGAGTAGAAATATATTTTAAAAATACTGAATAAGTAAAAGTGAACGAAGGAAATATAAAATAAATATTGTAAGTATTTTATTACAAAAGAATCAAACATGATCCTGAAATGAATTGATATCTTTGATATTAAATTTATTTTCAACTACCCCTTCATAAATATCATATCTACCATGCATCATAGCTCTAATAATTGTATATATAGATGTGTTATATCTCTTCATTGTTGGAATCAAATCACTCATAAGTGAAAAATGAAAAATATGAAGATGTTCATAATGTTTGTGGTGGCTGCAATTTTGTTTTGCAGCCACCAACAAGCGGTCGTGGCAAGAGAAGTTGAGGCCACGGCTAATAGGAACGAGTTACAAATATTCCCATGGGATATTCCATGTTATTTGCCGTGGCCATTCCCCTGGCCAAGGCCATATCCATGCCCTCCTCCACGGCCACGACCATGTCCACCACCTCCAAGACCACGCTCACCACCACCTCCACCACCGTCCCCATCCCCGCCTCCTCCTGCCCCGACAACGAGCTGCTCGGCTAGTGACAAAGAAAAGGTGAAGACGTGCATGTTCAACACAACTTCGATTGATGCATGTTGTCCGACATTCAAGAGCATACTTGGCACTAGTTGCCCTTGCTATAAGTATGCTGAGGATTTGGACAATCAAGTCTTGATCACTCTTGAAGCTTATTGTGATGTCGATAGCCCTTGCAAGCCGGTAAGTTTTCATTTTTATCTATCAACTATGATTTTGACACTCGTAGCATCTTATATATTTCTATCGTAGTATCTTATATAGTTCTCTTAATAAAATTCTACTAAAAATTATTTTTGAATTAGTAAAATAGTTCTTTTATTTATGAATACAGAGCCCACCTCCTCCAAGCTGCTCAACTAGTGACAAAGAAAAGGTGAAGACGTGCATGTTCAACACAACTTCAATTGATGCATGTTGTCCAACATTCCAAAGCATACTTGGCACTAGTTGTCCTTGCTATAAGTATGCTGAGGATTTAGACAATCAAGTCTTGATCACTCTCGAATCTTATTGTGACATCAATAGCCCTTGCAAGGGTGTACGAGTAAGTTAACATTTTTATTTGTCATTTTAGATTTTGACATACTCATTAAAATAGCATTAGTAGTTCTTTCATATATGATTACATGCCTAATGTTGTATTATGTTATTTAATTTCAGGTGATTAAGCTATCCAAGGATGATGAGTGAAGATGAAGTGTTTAATGCTTATTTCCACATCTTATATTAGATTATTTTATGATAATTTCCACATCTTGTAACATCTTGTATTAGTTTTTCCTTGTAGCAAAACTTTTTTAATTTCTAGGGGGACATTTGCAATGTTGTGTTTCAGCAATTTTAGTATTAATCAAAGTATACATCGTGCTCCAATGTCCTTATTTTTAAGTAATATTACTATGTTCTTCTCTTTTAAAGGATATTACCAAATTTAAATTTAATCGGTTAGAGAGATAAAATAAAATATAAAAAATTAATTTCGAGAAAAACTTAATTATCAAAGGATGTGATGTAATGAATGTGACTTTTTCTTCCTTGACTAGAGATTTCCAGTTCGATCTCTGAATATGAACAATCCTTAAAAAGAAGTGTTTCCCCCAAATGAAGCCTACATAATGCGAATTTCAATTAGTCGGACTCTAACACAGGATGAAAAACTTTTATAACCTTTGTAAGGGCGTACGTGCAAGTGAGTTATCATTTTTATCTGCCATTTAATTTTCACTCGTGCTATGATGTGTTTGGATGGTTGTTACTCATGGTATTGTATAGTATTGTTAGTTTAAATATTATGTTTGTTTTGATTTTACTTAAACTAGTATACGTATTCATGTTTAAATATTATTTCTAATTGCTTCATATTAAAATATCTCGTTCGAGTATCTTAAATTATATCACTTTAAAAAGTTTATCTATCATACCATTTCTCATTGAAATGCAAAAAATAATTTAAAAGAATGTACAACTACATCTCAAATTTTCCCAACTACATATATATATATATAGAGAGAGAGATTTCTAGTCAATTAAGACATGTAATTATATTTCTTGCCTTTCATTCCAAGCACTAAAAGTACTTATATTAATTGTGTCAGTTACAAAACTTCTAATTTCAAATTATTTTTTAGATTCAAAAATTAAGTGCATACAATTTATTTTTTCAAATCAAAAGCTAAGCGTATGCAATTATTTTTTCTTTTAAATTTTCGGACTTTATTCTATTGTTCATTATTTTTTTTATTGTTTGATTTTATTATTAATATCTTTAAGTATTTATATATTCATATAATTATATTTTCTTAATTAATTCAATTATAATCTCTCATACCACTCTAAAAATCATCCACCTCAGCAAATCTTACATTCACCCCCACCTTTACCCCACCACCCCATACCCCTCCTCCCCAGCACCAAAAAAATTTAACTTTTTTGAAAAAAAAAATTACCTCACTCACCCTTACCCAATATTTTTTTAAAAACTCTTATTTTTTTTTTTTTTTCGTTCTAGCCTACCTCTCTACCCTGACACCAATTTGTTTTTTTTTTTAGATTGTGATATTTTTTGTGCATGATAAATCATATTTCATTTAAACAGTCAAATATTCTATTGTTATATTAAAAAAATCCAATTATCATTTTGTTCTACAATGAAATGAATCTCCCCCACATCCCCGTCCTACAATTTCCATTATAAAATTTATATAAATAATCACACGAATCATATAACATTTAAAAACTTTTATTTTTCATATTTTTATCTATTACATCATTCATTATATAAATTTATTAAATTGTTAATAGTGATTTTTAATAGCTTATCACTTTAACTTAATATAGTTATTAGGTGCTCTTCTTATTAATACGAAAAAATATATTAATTTTGTTTACTTGTGATTTTTTTAAAAAAGTTTCTTTATCCTATTGTTCACATTTCTTTAATTTAAAATTTATGAAATTACTACATTATGTTTTCAAAATTAGTTCAAAATATTATCCCCGTACATTATGTTTCCATTATGTTTTCATACACTAGATGCCGATGGCCCGTGCTAGCACGGGCCCAATATATGTTATTTTTTATTTAATTTATGTGGCACAAATAAAATTTACATAATTCATCATATTTTTAATATATTTTTAGATATTTAAGTTGTTAACTATTATAATTTATAATAATTTTTATGTAATTCTCTAATAATATATGTTTCTCTCTTTGTTCAGTATATCAAGTGACTTTGATATAATTTCGACAGTCAATCAAATATATCACATC
This sequence comes from Capsicum pubescens, assembly GCA_030864215.1. Classification (NCBI taxonomy): domain Eukaryota; kingdom Viridiplantae; phylum Streptophyta; class Magnoliopsida; order Solanales; family Solanaceae; genus Capsicum; species Capsicum pubescens. Next base: position 57,426,908 of record CM061538.1, read on the forward strand.
TTTTAAATTTTTTAAGTTGTTAATATTGTGATTTATAATATTTTTAGATATATTTTTTGATATATATAACAAATTAATTTTCTTAGACATTTTAAACTATTAACAATTGTAATTTATAATACTTTTTACGTAATTTTCAATTAATATATGTTACTCTCCTTATCCAAACTTTTGTGGTATTGATAGTCAATTATATTTTAAAAATAATTTAAGTTTTAAATTATTATGATTTATAATACTTTTTCTTCTATTCCAATTTAAGTGACACTGATATAATTTCGGGAACAAATCAAATATTCTATATCTTTTAAATTTTTTAAGTTATTAATTATTGTATTTATAGTATTTTTTACGTATTTATTTGGTCTCAATTTATGTGACACAAATAAAATTTAGATAATCAATTATATTTTTAATATATTTTTAGATATTTTAAGTTGTTAGCTATTGTAATTTATAATATTTTTTAGGCATTGCAATTTACTATTTTAAGTTGTTAGCTATTATAATTTATAATACTTTTTTCTTGTCAAAAATTTTGTGGCATTGATAGTCAATTATATTTTGTAATTAATTTAAATTTTTAATTATTGTGATTTATAATATTTTTTCTTCTATTCTAATTTAAGCGATACTGATATAATTTCTAAAGTCAACCCAATATCATGATTGAAGTAGCGAAACAACCATGTCTTAAATGACTCATAATAACTAATTACAAGTGATATAGCAAAATTTCTATAAAAAATATTTGTGAAAAAAATTTAAGTGAGTCTCATATAAGACGCCAAGTTAATATGAAACATCAAGAGTTAATTTATTATTTTATGTCTATTTTATTCTTTTTATTAAATATTTTTATTTTTTTAATACTTAAACGACTTATGATAATTAATTAGAAAGATAGAGTAAAATTATGATTTAAAACAACTGAAATAGACATGTCATAAATGTCTATTTTTATTTTTCTTATGAAATATTATTAATTTTCTTATACGTAAATGGCCTATACTAATTAATTACAGATGATAGTAAAATCACGGGTAGAAACAATTGAAAGAGACATGTCATAAATGTTTATTTACTTTTTATTAAGTATTATTATTTTTTTAATATCTAAATGACTTATAATAATTAATTAGGTGTGATGTAGTAAAATCATGGGTTAAAACAGTTGAAGTAGACATGTCATAAATGGTTATTTACTTTTATTAATTAAATATTATTAATTTTTTAATATCTAAATTACTTATAATAATTAATTAGGGGTGATATAGTAAAATCACGGTTGAAGCAGCCGAAACACACATGTCGTAAATGTCTATTTTACTTTTTTTTTAATAAAATATTATTAATTTTTCTATATGTAAATGACTTCTAATAATTAATTAGGGGTAATATAGTAAAATCACAGAGTAGCTGAAGTAGGTGAAGAAGCAGACATGTTGACGAAGAGCTGCCCGCTTCTTCACACTTATTAATAGTAGTAATTTTTATTAAATATTATTAATTTTTCTATATGTAAATGACTTATAATAATTAATTAGGGGTAATATAGTAAAATCACAGAATAACTGAAGCAGGTGAAGAAGTAGGCATGTCGACGAAGTGTTGCCTGCTTCTTCACACTTATTAATAGTATATATATATATATATATATATATATATATAAATTTCATTATTCAAAGTTTTAGCTTTTTTTATTTTATCTTATCCATATCATGATTTTATTTGTCATATTTTAAAAAATTTTCATGTCAAGTTCAAATATAATGCTTTTTCTCATTTTAATTTAAATTATGCAAAAAATGTCAAATCCTTATCTATGATATAATTTTGAATATGAAATTTCATAAATAGTTCATTCACATCTGTTTTCTTTTATGTTAATATGTGCAACAAATTACTTTTTAAACTTGTCCAGTGTTTTATTCAAATAAAGAAGAGTGAAATTGTAAGGAGAATTTCATTATTTTGTCTTGCAATAAATAATAAAGATTTTCTACCATTTCTATTTATTGTTTAAAATGTTTTAGTTCAACATGCATATATATTGTTCTCATTTCATATCAAAGTTCAAAATATTAATCACAGACAATTTAAAGATTTATCCTTCATAAAAATTTACAACCTTCAATTTAAAAAGAATTGAAGATTATGGAAGGAGTTATTGAGTGATATTGCATCTGCATACATAACTAATCAAACTTATTACTAATAGCACAACAACAACAACAACAACAACAACAACAATAACAACACCGCTACCACCACTACCACCACCACCACCACCACCACCACCACCACCACCACCAACAACAACAACAACAACGACAACAACAACAACAACAACAACGACAATAACAACAACAACAATAACAATAATAATAATAATGCTACTATTACTGATAATTTACATTCAAATTACACAAAATTGTACACAAAATCTAACGTAAGTTGATAAGGAAGACAAAATATGTCACAAAATTAATATTTTCTAGACAAAATTTCATTAACATAATATTAATAATTTTGTAAGATCAAAATTGCCATGAATTTTGTCTTGTCTTGCATGACAGAGTAGGGTTTCTTATTGCTTTCCTCCTACTAGCTAACACGTAGTTATCTATCACAAACTTATTATGAATATCGTGAACATTCGACCGACGAAATTTGAAAAAACAAAACAAAAAAATTCTTATACCTCTTTAGTCTTTAAATAATATCGTATCCTTCTTACATATAAAAAAATATATTATATCAAAAAGAGGAAGAAATTTTTAAAAATGAAGAATGTAAAGAATGCAGTTAGTAAATTCACGAATAAAACTAATCATATAGTGGCATATATAAGAGAGGTTAAGAAGCTAGAATTTCATTTCAATTCAAATTTCATTCAAATTCAAATCCAAATATCATATTAATTTGTTAAAAGAAGATTAGTGTTATAAATGTATTTATATTATAGTGAATGCCTGTCAAGAATATAGATAAGATCTATCAAGATCTATTTGATATCTATTAGGATATAAAGTATGTATCTTTTAAAGAGATGTCAAAATATGTTATTACTTATAATATGTATCATTAGTTACTCATGATTTTTGTTATTACTTATAATATTTTGATATAAAGAGTATTTTTTCCTATAAGTAGAGGGGTTTTGTTCATTGTATCCTCAATCTTATGATCTCTCATCCCTCAAGAGAAATAACAATTACTCTCTCTTCTCTTCTTTTTTGTTCTTTGTTATTTCATAACACGTTATCAACACGAGTCTTTATCATATTAGGTAGATGGAAGGTAAGTAGTTTTATTTGGTCACTCATGAAGGTAGATATGTTCTTTCACTTAAATTTATTAATCATGCCTCAAATCAATCCAGTAGACTTATGTAATACATGATAATTTGTATCTATTTTTTTCCAATCATGGTAATTTAGTTACTAGAAATCACAAAAGGTCATTATTTGATTGTTGCTTTCTATTCGTGAAACGCATCATTAAGACTCAAGATTTGATTGGGATACATATTATAAGTATGTCAAAATATTAAGACTCAAGATTCTATTGATATCAAAATATTATAAGTAATAACAAAAATCTGTATATACAAAAATCATCATTAAGACTCAAGATTCTATCAAGATCTATTTGATATCTATTAGGATCTATTTGTTATTACTTATAATATGTCAAAATACATGGGATCATCCATCAACATAAGATCTGTATATATTTATTTATTTGTCTTATTAGAATTAATTTACTTATATAATTACAAAGTGTAATATTTCAGAGGCTATTTATTAATTAAGGGTAAAACATTGGGTTGGAGTCCCGATGCACCATAATGATAAGATATTAGGTTCAAATCCCAATGATTTATTGCCTAAGACATCTTTATATGGATAAGATATTGAGTATGAATCTCAATACACCATATCGATTATTATGACGGCTAAGGCAAAATCAAGGGTGTTTGGTGAAAATTCATGAAACATATCCCATTGATATGCTCTATTCCATGAAGTGAGTATGATAGCAATATATGATGAATCTGAAAGTTGACAACTTACTCTATTCTTGAAAGGAATGTGATAGCAGTGCATAATATGTCTGAAAGAAGACAAGTGATTGAATGTACGAATATAAGCGTGCCGGGACAATATGATAATAATCGTCAAAAGTGATAATATTTTCACACGCTTATTATGACTATAAGATATGTTAGAGAAATATTCTCTACATTATATGTATGCCTCGATTTGCTCTGAAAGAGGTTATAAGCTATCAAAATTTGATAGACTTAGGGCACGATTATATTCCATTCCCGAGGATGGGGATTTTGATTGTTTCAATACAAAACGTGCACTTGATTGTGATGGTATCACAACTCACCTCCGAATGAGGAAGAATAACTGAAAAGAGTTATTTTAAATCTACTTCTAAAGTAGTAAATCTAAAATTTATTCATGTAATAGTAAATCTAAAATTTACTAAAGTAAAAGGTACATGTCATGGTAGACTTGGAGTTTGCTAGAATAAAAGTTCATAAATTGACATGAACGATTGCGACATCTCAAAGATGTGCATACTGAGTATTGAGCATATATTGAAGACTTAGAAAATTCTTCATTTCTTTTAATGTTGTTTGTTCTCATGATTAGTTGGTTGAACCAACTAATATTCGGATTGGATCCTTTAAAATCCGAAAAGTATAAAAGGTGAATAAGAGCCCGTTCTCCTATCATGTGATATCTTGAAGAGATGCATTAATAAGATGATCACATGTACATTCATTGTTAACCTGCATTTTGACATTCATAAAGTTGCTTGCTCAATAAAATTGAGTTAAGAGCATAACTTTCAGATCGTGTAATCAAGACAATCTTAATGATGATGGTTTGGCATTGAATGCCTTCGATAAATAGCTAAACCATTGGTAAGGAGAATAAAACTTCATGTGTTGGTCTGAAATATGATATGTTGCATCAAATAGCACTTGTATGCATTAGATCAATAAATTATGATATTTCTTCTCTCTCAATTGGTTCAAGGTCCGGAACCATCTGTTTCATATAATAGTTTTGATGTGCGGTATACGATTAATGAATATATCAAGACGCATAAAGATGAATTCCTCAAAGAAGATAGAGGATGTGTGTTAGTTTTTCTAACATAAGAGGGAGATTATAAGCAACTATGAAATATGTTATAAATTATCATCAGATCCTCATTCAAAAGATAATTCAAGTCAAATGCCGAAATCATCTCATATTTAAGCTGCAAGTGCTCTTATTTTGTGTTTCCTGAAGGACAAAGTCTATGCATACGAGAAACATGGTAGACCAATCGATTCTAAATGAAATGATCCTTGAAAAGGATAAGGAGCAAATAATCGTAATAAGAAGACAATGTGCTCTTAAAGAGGAGGATTATAAGCAAAGAAGATGGAGGATGTATGTTAGTTTTCCTAACATAAGGGGGAGATTATAAGCAACTATGAAATATCTTAGAAATTATCAACAGATCCTCATTCAAAATATAATTCAAGTCAAATGCCGAAAGCATCTCATATTTAAGATGCAAGTGCTCCTATTTTGTGTCCCTAAAGAACAAAGTCTATGCAGGCGTGAAGCATGGTAGACCAATCGGTTCCAAATAAAATGATCCTTGAAAATAATAAGGAGCAAATAATTGTAATAAGAAGGCAATGTGCTCTTAAAGAGTCTGCAACATAACACTTCATGAAACCTTATGAGAGGTTCAGGTACCTGAAAATAATGAAGTGATGAGATCTCAAAATGTTATGTCACACTATGAACTGATACGAAATGATATATCATTAATATCTTTGATAGAATATTGGCGCGATATTGTAAAAGATTATGAGGATCTGAATTCAATGTTTAATTAAGTATACCGACGTAGAAACATTTATCAAGTGACATGAAACAACGCATCTTGGTAAGCATAACACTTATTTAATTTGCAGTCCAGACACTTGAAGATGTCACACATATTGATATTGTCACTTGAAAAAAATCCATATGAAAATCCCTAAAGGATTCAAAATGATTGAAACATATAAAGTTTCTGGGAAACTTGTTTATTATCTTTATAAGGGATAAATTGATAGTCTGAATATTGTTGAAACTCTTGGAGAGTTTTCAAAAGTAATAGATTATTTGCTGAAATGAAAAATATGAAGTACCATATCGTAATGCCATTGATGCACAACACTAATGTATCTTGCAAATACTATAAGTAGGGCTGGACATATTTTAATTTAAACCGAAAAAACTAAAAAACCAAACCAAAATTTTAATTTCGATTTGATTTTTCAGTTTTTTGGATCGATTTAGATTTTTAATTTTTGAAATTTGGTTAAACGGTTTGGTTTTCAGTTTTTTAAAAAAATAATTCGGATAAACCGAGTAACCGAAATTCTATAAATAATTAATAATTTATATATTTTATTATATAATATTTAATATATAATAATATAATATAAATATATAATAGCAACCCTAATAACTAATAAGTAATAGCACGCCACATACAACTAACAACATACATCAATCAAATAGTCGAACAATCGATCAAACCATAGGCCGCCAGCGAGATCGTCGTCTGTACAACAACACCAGAGCCGGTGACCAGATGACCATTATGGGTTGCAACCCGCAGTTCCATCTGTGGTCTTTCCGGCAGTGACCACTCTTTCGAGTTTCGACTGTTTATGCAAACTTATGCATAATGAAGTTATATATTATGTTAAACTTCTGGTTCTATCATTTAGTTTCATCCATGTTGAGTTATTTCTATCTGAAAATGAAAAATAGGTTTGAATTATTTTTTTAAAAAAATTATTAATTTTAAATGTCCAGTCATAACAAAGAGAGGTTCACTACTTTAATCTTCAAAACCGAAATAAAAATCTGAAATAACCAAACCGAATTTGTAGAAATTGAACCAAACCGAATTCATTTTGGTTTGGTTACGGTTGTTATTTTTGTCAATCCAAAAATCAAAAAATTGAACCGATATTAAACTATTAAACCGAATGCCCAGCCCTAACTATAAGGCCTGATATAACCTTTTCAGTCAATTTGTTAACAAGATATATTTCTGCTCCTACTAGGTGACATCGAAATGGGATAAAAGACACGAGCTTATTTTATTCTAAAGATTGCAGTACCAATCTTATTGGTCATGCTGATGTTGGGTACTTATTTGACCCGGATAAGTCTCGATCTCAAACATACAATGTGTTCACATGTGGGGACACTGTCATATCTTGGAGATATACAAAGCAGTCTATCTAGCTACCTCATCGAACGATGGTGAGATTATAGCTATTCATGAGGCAAGCCGAGAGTGTGTTGGGTTGAGGTCCACAATACATCTCATTCGAGAAAAATGTGGTTTGAAATATGACAAAGTACCACAATTTTATATGAAGATAATGCATCATGCATAGCACAATTTATAAAGAATTCATAAAAGGAGATAGAATGAAGCACACTTCATCAAAGTTTTTCTACATACATGAGCTACAAAAAAATGATGATATTAATGTGCGACAGATTCATTCAAGTGACAATGTGACTGATTTGTTCACCAAGTCTCCTCCAATTGCAACTTCAAGAAGATGGTGCACAAGATCGGGATGCAAAGGTTCAAGGATGTTCTCATTAGGGGGAGTTAATACATGTTGTACTCTTTTTTCCTTATGAGGTTTTGTTCCACTGGATTTTTCCTTGTAAGGTTTTTAATGAGGCAGCCTATATGCATATTGTTAGAGATGTGTACTCTTTTTCCTTCACTAAATTTTTTTTTCCACTGAGTTTTTTCTAGTAAGATTTTAACGAGGCACATTATCTATAAATTAGACATTCAAGGGGGAGTTATAAATGTATTTACACTATAGTGAATGTCTATCAAGAATATAGATAAGATCTATCAAGATCTATTTGATATCTATTAGGATATGAAGTATGTATCTTTTAGAGAGAAACTAGGAGTATTTTCTCCTATATATAGAGGGGTTTTGTTCATTGTATCCTCAATCTTATGATCTCTCTTCCCTCAAGAGAAATAACAATTACTCTCTCTTCTCTCTCTACTCTTTTTTTTTATTTCATAACAATTAGTTCATTTTCTTATCCCTTACTTTTTCAAAGATAATGCACATTTGTCTTATTATATATATATATATATATATAAATTATTATTATTATTATTATTACTATTATTATTATTATTATTATTATTATTATTATTATCCAGTACCACTACTACGTTTGTTTTAAAAAATTAAACGTACTATTACTATGTGTGTAGAGAAATTTGAAGGAATGGTGTCATTTAAGTCTTGAATGGAGTATTGATGACATTGACTAACTTAAAGGGTCAAACATAATTAGAAAACTTGATTAAGTTAATTGTGGACTTGATAAATATTTTTAAAACTTTCTAATCTTTTTAAAACTTTCTAATCTTTTCAAAAATATAAATCAACCCACACCCCTCTCCTCTCCAAATCAACCGTCTCTCCTCTCTCGACAGTTTCTCCCAACCAACAGTTCTGCAAATTTCTCCTTTCAATCTCCGGCGACTTCAACCTCTGGCGAAAAATAGTTGGGCTTCGAGTTTCTTTTCGACTTTCAACCATCAATCGATGTGACAACCTTGCTCTCTGGCCACAACAACTTCAAATTCTTCATCGTCTCTTTTTTTCTTTCACAGGTAAAAAATTATGGCCTTTTTAGTTAATGAGGAACTTGAGCCAACTTCTCTTTTAGTATTGGTTAACAATTTCAATATTTGTTGCTTTAATTTGAAATGCGGTCTGAATAAAACCCTAATTTATGGTATTTCTTCTCTTCTCATTTTGGAGTGAATTATGTTTTTTTGTTGTTTGTTGCATTTTTTTGAAGTTTGATTTTTGCTGTTTGTGTTGTACGAACAAAACAACGATTTTGGTATTTTTGGTGTTGCGCTCATTGTTGGGTTGATTTGTTCTTGGTAAAAATGGTGATATTATTGTTGTTCTATTAAACAAAATCATGCTATTATTTTTTTCTGCAACAGATTAACCATCTGATACAACGAATTTAGTATATGATGCAACAGATTAACCATCTGATGTAACAGAGAAATCATCAGATTCAAAATCTAATGTAATAGATTAACCATATGATGCAATAGATTAACTATATGATGTAATAGATTAACCATATATTACAATATATTAACCATTTGATGCAACAGATTTACGATTGGATGCAACAAAGGAACCATCGGATTAAAAATTGATACAACAGATTAACCATATGATGCAACGATTTACCATCTGATGCAATGGAGGAACCATCGAATTAAAAATATGATACAACAAATTATCATCTGATGCAACAGATGAATCTTCTGTTGGACAAAATCCTATCAACTATTCCAACAGGACATGTCCAAGATTTGATTTTTCCAACTGATTATTCATCAGTCGCGATAGACGATCCTTCTATTGGAAGAAATCTAAACAATATTGATCGTTGATAACAGTTCTAACAGATCACTCATATGCTGCAATAACGTGTGATCTGTTGTACAGACCAGTTATCTGTTTCAATAGATGAGTGATCTATTTTTATTGTTACAATAAATTACTCATCCATTACAACATGTTAGTTATATATTACAACAGATCACTCATAAGTTGCAATAAATGTGTGATCTATTTCACAGACCATTCATTTATTTCAATAGATGAGTGATCTGTTTTTATTATTGCAACAGATTACTCATCCATTGCAACAGGTTAATTATATGTTGCAACAGATAACCTACTTGGTACAATAAATGTGTGATATGTTGGAACTATTATTTTACTGTTGTGCATGTTAGATTTACTGTTATCCATTTTTAAAAATGCATTAATCAATTATAATCTATTTTATGTTTCTGTTAATTTTAGATAATATAGCTCCTAAAAAAAAGAAACCAAATCAATTCCAAGTAAAGGAACAAGTGAAACAGCTAGGCTACATCCACCACTCTATGAGCTTGCTTTACAAGCATTATCTCAATCAGGTGTAGAAGATGATGAACATGGGGCGTGGAATGTTTCAAAAAAGATGATCCAAATGCTAATATCCCTTCCACCGAAGAGTTGGTCAAAACCCTCAGCATTGATAGTTATCCTGTGAAAATGCAGTGTGATGGTGCCAATGATTTAACGGGTGATTTTATGGTTAAGTCAGTCATGGAAAAATCTTTCAACGCCTTCAGAAAAATACTTCGAGAATAAAATTTGGATGTTTATTTCAGTGACAGCTGCTTTGGGCAATATCTTGATATGACGGAGGACAACAATGCTTGTTTCCAAATAAAAATGGTATATGATCTTCTCAAGCGTAGGTTTATGTATGAAAATAAAGATAAGATGGATGAGGTGTGGATAAATTACTATGGCATGCTTGTTTATTTTGGTTGGAAGGAGTTTTCCATAGTTACTGGACTAAGGATAACCTCCTTCTCCTTCTCAAGTTATACCTATGCTAACCCCAAAAAAGCACCCCCGCACACCCAATAAAGGCAAAGGCAAGTCAAGTGATCGTGAAGACTTGGTGTTCCTTGTTGGTCCAAGCTTCAAAAACTAAAATTTGATAAAAGTGTTGAAAGGTAAAAGACTTTCAAAGAAGCACAGGCAATCATTGTTCTTGGTTTGGTTTGTACATAATATTCTTTGGGCGAGAGACGTTAACAACAATACACCACTTGGTTTAATAAAGCTCTTCGAGGATCTTGAGGCATTTAACTGCTATCCTTGGGGTTATGAAAACTTCAAAATGATTGTCAAATATTTGTTGACTCCGTTAACGCCAAAGACAGTCAACTTATATGGCTTTCCATGGGCTTTCATGGTAGATATTTCTTTTATTATGATATGATTTATTTTTTATTCAATAATGCTTTTGATTTATTGGCATTATTTTATCGGCTTGGGCGTTTAAAGTCATTCCTTGGTTGAGGCAACAAGTGAACTACCAGGAAGAAGTTTTCTGTCCAAGAATCTTGAGATGGTTGTCGGCCAAAACTAATAAAAATGTAAAATTTCTTGATCTCTTCAACCCCTTAAAGGATGCAGTAAGTCTAATTCTAATTAAGTTTTGTGTTAATTAATTATTTTTTTGAATGATCTAATCATCATTCCAATATATGTACTGATTTATGTTCGATTATGCATCCGTCGCTTGTTTCGACTAATCGAGAGTTGAAGATATAATTTTTTCCTACTTTAAGGTCTGTGCGAACTTTATTGGACCCTAAGGTCATTGACAGAATAAAAATGGAATTGTTTGGAGCAACAACCATCACAAGAAAAATAATTTTAGAGGATGGGCTTGTTGTTGTTGATGGTGTTAGTGGTGATAGGGCTGTTGGTGGTGGTGCTGGTGCTGCTGTTGGGGCTAATGATGCCTCTCTTACAGTTTTTAAAACAACCCATTATGAATATGATCATACTGGTTATACAAATTTTGCCCCTCCTAGCAAATGTTTTGCATGCAAATGTCAAAACTGCAAGACAAAACATGATGTAGTAATTAATGCTACTAATACATTAACTGCTTCTGTAAAGGAATTGACATCTAAGAGGGGTGTTATTCCATCAAAGAGGCTATCATATCCATCCACTCCATTAGAGATCAAGGCTAAGAGCAGAAGAAAAGTAATTTCTAAGACATTATCAAGCATCCAAAAAAGCAAAATTGCAACTCCGTTGTCTTTGTGTTGCACTATTGAGCAATGTATAAAGCCCACAACAGAGCAATATGAACTAAAGAAGGTGAATATATAGAATTTATTCCAACTAACAAGCAGACACATATCTTTTTCAATAGATGACACATCTGCTGAAATTTATCAAACAGATATCTACATCCGTTGTAACAGTTGACTAACTTGTGTCATTAGATGCAGTATATATTACAACATATGTCTCTTCTATTTTAGAAAATCAAATAACTCTACGTACCATTTTTATTTGTACCAATAGACGACCTATGTGCTACAACAGATGGGTCATCTATTGGGATAAATTAAATCAAGACTTCCTACTATTTTAGTTTTTCCAAACAGATGAGTCATATGTTGCAACAAATGGTTTATCCTTTAGAAATTATAATATAGGTCTTTCTCATGTTTTAATTTGTCCCAACAGATGATCCATATGTTGCAACAGAAAGATAATCTATTTGCTAAAACATATGAGTTATCCTTTTCTATTTTTTTTGTATCTCTGTGATTAACATTGGCAATTCTGGATTTCAGGTGGATGTCACAGTAGAAGTTATTGTTGAACAACATTGACAATATGCTACTCTTTTTATGGAAATATGGAGAAGCGAAAGCACAGAAACCGTACGCAAGTGACATTAAAGATTCACGACGACCAAAGCCAAATTCCATAGCATCGAATAAAGAACAACTTGTCCATATTGAGTAGATCTTTATAGACTGACTCTTTCAAAGTAATAACCTCACCTCTCCTTAGGAATTATTGGCATCAAAACTTAAATTATTGATTTATTTGTTGAGATCTGTACCCATAATAATTTTTTACATTTCAATTATTTGTTGATTTATTTCATGTAATTTCTAAAGGATTCGATTTATTTTATGTTATCTATAAATTTTATTTTATTAGATTTGAAATTATTAATTAAAATAGAATATTTGATTCAAATATTGCAACAGATAAGATATCTATTGCAACAGATGACATAGCTGTTGAAAAATATCAAACAGATTTAGACATATATTGCAACATGTAGGTAGTCTGTTGGAAATTATCAATCAGATCTTCCCACTATTGCAATAGATAGACATAGATTGAAACATAAAACATCGACATAATGCAACAGGTGACCAACAGATAAACTATGTGTCAGAATAGATATAATATCTGTTACAATAGATAGACAATTTGTTGCTTTATAAAAAATTAAACTTTTCTTTGACATAAAAAATTGCCACTACATGTAAAGTGAAGTGACTTGAAATAAAAAAGGCGGAACACATCGACAAACACCTAAAAATGCAGCGATCTTTCACTTTTGCACCTCAAGTAGACAATGTTCATTTTAAACACCTAAAATAGGCATCAAATGTGTCAGTTTGACTCTTTTTGCCCTGTTGGTAGCTCTCATGTAATTCACTCAACCAAGGCGCGTTGAACCTCTATTTATACTGACTTGACATCTGATTTGGCCACTAATGGTTATTTTCCTCCATTGTCTTGTACATTCATATTCTTCCTAAAATTTAACCCAAAATTTCCAAATCTTCTTCTTTATCATCTTTTTTTCTCTATCCGAATTCTTCAAATTATTTATATTTGTTTTTTCTTCATTTTTTTTTATTTTTTTCCAACTAAGCTTGACAATGTTGAGTTCATCTTCAACTGTTTTCTGTGACAATGATTTTTAATATTGTAAGTGTGGTCATGAAGCTCTATTGAAGACTTCTTGGACTCAAAAAAATCCAAGTTATAGGTTTTTTACTTGAAAGATTTCAAAGATAATATTTTTTTTATTTAATTAGTTGATTAATTATTGACTTATAATTATTTTATAATTGTGGTCTTGTTTTTATAGAAATTGGGTGGATGTGATTACTTTGATTGGTAGCAAGAATGATACCATTCATAAGCAAATCATGTAATCTGGGGTTTGTTGAAGAAAGTTAAGGCTTTTGAAGAGAAACAAAATCGAGCAAGAAGATACTACATTGTTGGCGTTATTGCTACTGGTTTGGTGTTGTTGAGAACATGGATATTCAAGCCTAATTGCTGAAATTTTGAGGGTGGTGTATTTTCTACTGGTTTGGTGTTGTTGAGCAAATGTATATTCAAGCATAATTGCTGAACTTTTCATGGTGTAATTGCTACTGATGTGATGTACAAAAATTATTGATTTTCAAGATGGTTTAGTTGTACTATTTTGATGATGGCTTATTTTATTTTGTCTATGAATTTTATTTTATCCTTAGATTTGAACTTATTAATTAAAATAAAATACTAGATTCAAATATTGAAACATATAAGGTATCTGTTCTAACAGATGAAATATCTATTGAAAAATATCAAACAGATTTAGACATATGTTGCAACATATAGGTCATTGTTGGAAATTATCAAACAAGTCTTCCCACTGTTGCAACAGATAAACTACCTGTCAGAACAGACAGAATATTTGTTACAATAGATAGAAAATCTGTTGCATTATAAAAAATTCAACTTTCATCAGATAAAAAAAATGCCAATACATTAAAGTAAAGTAACTTTAAATAAAAAATTATTATGGTGTTTGTGTTTCTACATCTTATTCTTTATACATAGGCTATAAGCGTTCAATTAGTACCTTATAATCCCGGACCTCTTGTATGTTTGCCATAACATTATCGTGCAAAAAGGTCGTTGGCAGCCATTTCTATGCCGGTCAACAATCATTCGATGTGTGCAAGCGCGTACGATCGTACACGACAATGGTTTTATTTTTTGGAAGGTCTATGTCCTTGTTTCGACCTTCAAAATCCCATGTTTGCTTCCTCAACACTTCAGCTGGCAAATCATCCATCAATTTACTGTCTCAACAAGTTAGGGAACAAATCCAACAGTGACTGCATGTGGGTAAAAAAATCGGCCTCATCGGGGGTAGCTAAGTTGCATTCATAAACCTTGATCTTTTCCTCCTCGAGTAGTATCTTAACAGCCAAATAATGTATGACGTCCATGTTCATGACTGCAAGAATTCTCTTTGCCTTATTCCAGCTCTTTTACCGTGTGGATATGCCTCTCCTCACTAACATATTTAATCATTTCTTCATCCCATTGGAACCCATAAACTAACGAATCAAATCCCGAACCATTGGGAGTTGATGTTAGCTTAGTGAGATCATCGTACCTATCCTTGAAATTCTTTTAGAGGTTGAGGTACATTATCCTATCGGCATCATCATAAGCTTTCGGGTACAATAATTTCCCACCCCTCATGAGGCAGAGAATTTCTTCAACATACTGTGAGATAAGAAGTCAATTTTTAAATAGGTTAGTAATTGTAAAAAAAAAATATAGTGGAAAGGTGCAACGGATGGTCTATCTGTTGCAGAGGGTTCTCTGAATCTGTTCACAGATTACCCATCTAACACAACTTATGTAACATATAGGTAATATGTTACAACAGAATCACCACCAGTTGTACCAAAAAACCTAGCTGTTGCAATAGATGACACATTTGTTGCATAGCTTCTTCTTCATGGAGTAGATTAGAAGGCTAGGTTAGGAAAAGTAAACTTACCTTGTCCACGTACCGCGTACGCATATCTACTCTTGAAGTCTTGGGCGGAAAAGGTATTTATGGGGTAATCTTGTGCGCCTTGATTGGCATTTTTGGCCTGTCGCAGAACCCTCTTCTCTTTGGTGCCAAGTTCCGCATATATGTCCACCTTCTTTAATGGCCCCTGAAAGTCAACAACTTTTGGAGAGGGAAAAATTGCAATTTTTTTTTATTTTTGATTGGAGAGTACTTGGCTAATTGCTCTTTTCTTCTTCCTAACCGCCACTGTAGAGTGTATGGCTCCCTCACCTTCTTGGATGGTATGACACCCCTCTTGGATTTCAATTCCTTGACAGCTTTAGCGATATCCTCTACTTTTTCAAAGAGTTTATCTTGTCTGTCCTTGCACTCTTCGCATTTACAATGAGAACATGAGGGTGAAGATAGGTGAGAAGGACCACTGTAAGGGTGGGAGAGACCGGTGTTAGGGTGAGAGAGACCTATGTAAGGGTGAGAGGGACCTGTGAAAGGGGTGTTTTCAAACATATTTATTTTTCCTTGAGCATCAATATGCTCATCATTATGAGTGGAAGCAGCATCAACATGCCTTCCACCAATATCAACAACTCCACCAACAGCACCTCTAGAAGAATCACCCAGATCTATTGCAGTCGGTTGGTCATGAAGAGCCTCAACATTAGGCTGACCTTGCCTAACTACTCCTCTTATGGTTGTTGCTCTAGCCAATTCCTTTTTTATTAACTCCACCGTTGGATCTACTATTCTATTAACAAGACCTAGAGTCATAAAAGAAGTCATCCCCAACTCCTGCTCAGCAGGCACGATCCATGGATGCACAACCTATAAAAAAGACAAATACATTTAAATCATATAATAATTTATTATCAGTTGGGTTACAATGTTAACATAGATAACTTATGAAACATCCACCACAAACACCAGCAATACCAACACCACCAACACCACCAACTAATTCCACCAACCCCACCAGCAACAGCTACCATAAATACCACAAGTGCCACCACGACGATGACCACCACCACCAACCACCAACACCATCACTAATGACACTAAAACCAACCACCACTACCAACACCACAAACACCATGCAACAATACCACGACAGTCATCGAAATACTGTGATAAAAACTAGGGTTTTCTTCGGTTATTCCTACGATTTTAGCATTAAAATTCAAAATTATTAACCCATTCTCAAAGATAATACAACTAAAAGTCTTTTATTTCATAATTAATCAAAAATAGAAAAAAGAATAAATGTAGAACTCTTCTCAAACTCTGTTACCTATAAAGATAGAGAAAATGACAGACACAAGCAAAAATGAAGTCCAAAATAACAACTATGTGGTCAAAAATGGGAAGAAAAATGATATGTTGTGAAGAGTTGAGCAATATGTTGAGTAGTTATTGTCTGTATTGTTGGGAGAGAAAGAAAAGAGCGAGAAATCAAGATTTGAAATAATAAAAAAAAATCGCAAATGGATGGTTTGTATGGGTTGATTGGTATTTTGGAAAAGAATGACAAGTTTTGAAAATGTTAATTTGGTCCTAATAATTTGCTCATCCCTAGTTGTATTTAAATCAATTTAGGTATTTTAAATAATAAGCTAATATGAATCATTTCAACTCAAATTAGTCAATTGACGACTCGGGTCAGGAGGAGCGCAATACCAACATCACGCAATATAGTTGACCCTATCAACTCATCCCTAGTTGTAGCTAAATCAATTTATATATTTCAAAAATAAGCTAATATGAATCGTTTCAACTCAGATTGATCGATTGACGACTCGGGTCAGGAGGAGCGCAATAACAACATCACGCAATATAGTTGACCCTGTAAACTCATCCCTAGTTGTAGCTAAATCAATTTAGGTATTTCAAATAATAAGCTAATATGAATCATTTCAACTCAGATTGATTGATTGACTACTCGGGTCAGGAGAAGCGCAATACCAACATCATACAATATAATTGACCCTATAAACTCATCCCTAGTTGTAGCTAAATCAGTTTAGGTATTTCAAATAATAAGCTAATATGAATTATTTCAACTCATATTGGTCGATTGACGACTTGGGTTAGGAGGAAAGCAATACCAACATCACGCAATATAGTTGACCCTATCAACTCATCTCTAGTTGTAGCTAAATCAATTGAAGTTGTAGTTGAACATATGAACTCAATTGAAATTGTATAAGAATAAATGTTCAACCTGTTGTAACAGATGACATATCTATTCGAATTTATAAAAAAATTTAGTGAATTGTTGCAATAGATTACCTATCTATTGTTAATTATCAAATAGACGTTGCCATCTGTTGCGACAGATGACTGAGTCGTTGGAAATTTTCAAACAGAAATTGACATCTGTTGCAACAGATGACTTATATGTTTTAAGATTTTTTTTTAATTTTAAAGTAATTTTCTGTACCGAGATAAAAAAGATAAAATACTAAAGAGGTAAAAAATATTACTTGGATATCTCAAAAATCTTTTCCTTGAGTAGTCTTATGTTGTATTTTCAATGTCACCGTCTCCTCATGCCCCTAAAAGTTATTAATGACTCAATTGTAATAAAACAAATATTTAACCTATTACAACAGATGACATATCTGTTGGAATTTATCAAACAGATTAACAAATCTATTGCAACAAATTACCTATATGTTGTTAATTATCAAATAAATATTGCCATCTGTTGCGACAAAGGACTGAGTTGTTGGAAATTTTCAAATAGAAATTGGCATCTGTTGCAACAGATGACTTATATGATTTAAGATCTTTTTTTTATTTTAAAGCAATTTCCCGTCCGAGCTAAAAATGATAAAATACTAAGGCAGTAAAAAATATTACTTGGATAACTCAAAAATCTCCTACTTGAGTAGTCTTATCTTGTCTTTTCAATGTCATTGTCTCCTCGTGCTCCTCAAAGTTATTAATGAATATTTAAAACTCATCTCTAGAATTCTCTCGCCTTCACCCACAAATTAACCTCATCTCTAGAATTCACTCTCCTTCAGCCACAAATTAACTCATCTCTTTTCTTTCTTTCAGATTTGATCTATATCTTTTCTCAACTAAAATCAGTGTTCTGATACCTTTGCTTTTTTGATATTGCAAGTATGGTTCACTATTGATCTTTCCTTCTTGTATTCTTCTTTGTATGTTATTTAAATTAGATATTTATATCTGTTGTTTTTATTGATTTACCCATTATCGGTATTCTATTAATTGAGAAAATTGAAATTAAGGTGACTTTTAAGTTTTGAATGAACGAACCATTGTTTTTATTAAAAAAAATGCAAAAAAGTAATCTGTTGGGAGAACATAAAAAGCCTTGTTATCAATATTTTTTTTATGTCTTTTGTTTGTTACTTTATTGGTGGTGCTGTTGTTGAGGGTGTTGGTATTGTTGGAACATGTGGCATTTATGTTGTTGATGGTGTTGGAATATATGGTGTTGTTTCTTTGTTATTGATTCTACTGTTGATGTTGTTGTTGGTGTTGCAATATGTAATACCCCGTACTTTTTTCTAGCTTGAAATTGTCCTAATAATGTTAGAAGCTTTCTTTGAAAGATGAATCCACTTTTGTGCATGTGGTGTTTTTAAGATTTTCAATTTTTGTCATGTGAGAAATTGAATTAGCTTTCCATCGATATCAATTTCATCAAAATCCAACACCGTAAGAGAAAGTTATGGTCGAAATACAGAAGGCAGTAAAACCGCCCAGGTGCGACGGTGAGGCTGACGGACCGTCGGACTAGCGACAGACCATTGCAGCGAGGCAGTGTGCCTACCATTTTCCCAGGATCGATGGCCCAGTCCGACGGACCATCGGACTAGTGACAGACCATCGCTCAGGCCATCGCAATGGAAATAGTGAGGCCCCATTCTGCCTAGAAGCAACGGTCAGGACCGACGGACCGTCGACCCAGCGACGGACCATTACACCCCACCGTCGCATCAAGGCAGTAAGTTCTAGTTCTGGTCCAAATGCGACGGTCAGTCCGACGGATCGTCGACCCAGCGATGGACCGTTGTACCCCACCGTCGTACATTCCATCCAGTTATTTTAAGTCATTTTTAAAGGGACTTTTTGGTCTTTTTACCACCCGTTTATATACCCAGTTATATCCAACCTCAGCTTATTTTTTCATTATTCTTTTACAACAACAAATTAGGGTTTCTCTAAGAAATCAATCTCCAAGAA
Organism: Capsicum pubescens; assembly: GCA_030864215.1. NCBI lineage: Eukaryota > Viridiplantae > Streptophyta > Magnoliopsida > Solanales > Solanaceae > Capsicum > Capsicum pubescens. The sequence continues at coordinate 57,446,506 of CM061538.1, forward strand.
TAAGAAACCCTAGGTGCTTGATTCCAAGCCAGTGGGTAAAACCATCATAACTCGGCGGGTATATAAGAACTGCCCGGTTATGATATCTCAGAAAGTCAGTTTAGTAGACTTATTCGAATTAGAGATGACTAATTTTGATGTCATTCTCTGCATGGATTGGCTTCATTCCTGATATGCCACAGTCGACTGCAGAAATAGAATAGTCCAGTTTCAGTTTCCAAATTAACCCGTCCTAGAGTGGAAGGGTAGTGCATCCGCTTTCAGAGGTCAGCTTGTTTCCTACCTTCGGGCAAGGAAAATGATATCTAAAAGATGTTTCTATCATCTTGTTTTAGTTATAGACACTAGTTCCGAAACTCCCAGTCTTGATTTAGTCCCAGTAGAGAATGAATCTTCAGATATCTTTCGCGAAGATCTTCCAGGAATTCTTCCCGAAAGGGAAATAAACTTCGGTATTGATGTTCTTCTAGACACTTAGCCTGTATCTATTTTGCCATACAGAATGACACCATCAGAACTCAGAGAATTGAAAGAACAGTTAAAAGATCTCTTAGATAAGGGATCCATCAGGCCCAGTGTGTCCCCATGGGGCGCTCCAATATTATTCGTGCACAAGAAAGACAGTTCTCTCACAATGTGTATAGAATACCATCAACCCAATAAAGTCACGGTCAAGAACAAGTATCTACTTCCCAAAATCGATGAATTGTTTGACGAATTTCAGGGTGCCAGTTATTTCTCTAAGATAGACCTCAGATCTGAATATCATCAGCTCAGAGTCAGAGAATGTGACATTCCGAAGACAACTTTCTGTACTCGTTATGGTCACTTCGAGTTTCTGGTCATGGTCTTTGGTCTTACCAATGCCCCAACTGCTTTCATGGACTTGATGAACCGTGTGTTCAAGTAGTACTTGGACATGTTCATCATAGTCTTCATAGATAATATTCTGGTCTATTTCTGCGGTGAGCGTGATCATGCAGACTATCTCAAAATTGTACTTCAGACTCTCAGAGATCATCAGTTGGTCGCCAAATTTAGTAAGTGCGAGTTTTAGCTAAGGTCAGTAGCATTCCTTGGTCATATCATTTCCGGTGATGGAATTAGAATTGATCCTCAAAAGACCGAAGCAGTAAGAAACTGGCCCAGACCTATCTCTCCATCAGATATCAGGAGTTTCTTGGGTTTGGCTTGCTATTACAGATGGTTTGTTGAGGATTTTCATCTATTACATCCCCTATGTCCAGATTGACTCTGAAGAAAGTTAAGTTTCAATGGTCAGATCCTTGCGAGAAGAATTTTCAGGAGTTGAAGACTCGACTCACCTCAGCTCCAGTCTTAGCTCTTCCAGATGGTCCAGTTGGGTTCGTGGTGTATTGTGATGCATCAAAAGTAGGTTTGGGTTATGTCCTTATGCAGCATGGTAAGGTCATATCCTACGCCTCCAAACAACTTAAACCACATGAGAAGAATTATCCTACTCATGATCTTGAGTTAGCAGCCGTAGTATTTGCCTTAAAGATTTGGAGGCATTATCTATACGACATTCATGTGGATGTGTTTATAGATCATAAGAGCCTTCAGTATGTCTTTCCTCAGAAAGATCTCAATCTTCGTCATAGAAGATGGTTAGAGCTCTTGAAAGATTATGACATGAGTGTCCTTTATTATCCAGGCAAAGCCAACGTAGTGGCCGACACTCTCAGTAGACTGTTTATGGGTAGGGTTGCTCATGTTGAGGACAGTAAGAAAAAGCTAGCTCAGGAATTCCATCAGCTTGCCAGACTAGGTGTTCGCTTTGTCGATATAGAAGAAGGTGATATATGGGTTCTGAGTAGTTCAGAATTATCTCTAGATTCCGAGTAGAAAGAAAAACAAGATAGGGATTCTATCCTTGTCAAGTTAAAAGAATTAGTCAAGGATCAGAAAGTAGAGGTTTTCTCCCAAGGGGGAGATGGTGTTCTGCGTTGTCAGGGTCGTATGTGTGTTCCAGCTGTAGATGACTTAAGGCAGCGAATTCCTTCAGAAGCGCATGGTGCGTGCTACTCTATTTATCCAGGGGCCACAAACATGTACCGTGACTTATGAGAAATCTATTGATGGAGCGGGATTAAGAGAGATATTGCAGATTTGTGGATAAGTGCTCTATATGTCAGCAGGTTAAGATAGAGCATCAGAAGCCTAGTGGGTCCACGCAGGAGTTTAGTATTCCTACTTGGAAGTGGAAAGTTGTGAATATGGACTTCGTGATGGGTTTGCCTCGTGCCCATCATCATCATGATTCAGTTTGGGTCATTATAGACAGGATGACCAAATCAGCTCATTTTCTTCCAGTCCATACCTTTTATTCAATCGAGGATTATGCCAAACTCTACATCAGAGAGTTGGTCAGATTGCACAACATTCCATTATCTATAATCTCTGACAGAGGTACCCAGTTCACCTCTTACTTCTGGAAAGCATTCCAAAAGGGTCTTGGTACTCAAGTTCATCTCAGTGCAACCTTTCATCCTCAGACAGATGGTCAAGTAGAAAGGACCATTCAGACTTTAGAAAATATGTTGCGTGCGGTGCAATTGATGTCAAGGGAAGTTGGGATCACCACTTGACTTTGATTAAATTTTCATACAACAACAACTATCATTCTAGTATTCATATGTCTCCATTTGAATCTCTCTACGGTAGGAGATGTAGATCTCCAATTGGTTGGTTCGAAGTTAGTGAGGCCTCAGTTATAGGACCTGACTTGGTATTCGACGCCTTAGAGAAAGTTCAGTTGATCAGAGAAAGACTTCGGGCTGCTTAGAGCTGGTAGAAGTCTTATGTAGATGTTCATAGAAAGGATCTTGAGTTCGAGATCGGTTATCTTGTCTATCTAAAGATCTCTCCCATAGAGGGAGTGAAGAGGCTCGACAAGAAGGGAACTCTCAGTTCCCCGATATGTCGGTCCCTTTAAGATTCTCAGTCGCTTTGGTAAGGTAGATTATAAGCTCGAATTGCCTTCAGATCTAGCTTCAGTTTATCCTGTCTTCCATGTTTCCTTGCTAAAGATGTGCATAGGTGAGCCAACAGTTGTAGTCCCTATTCAGAGCATAGATGTTCAGAATAGACTCTCTTATGAAGAGATTCCGGTCGAAATCCTAGACTATCAGACTCGTAGTTTGAGGAACAAAGAAGTCCCTCTAGTGAAGTTTATTTGGAAAAATTAGTCCATCGAGGGATCTACTTGGGAAGCAGAAGCAGACATATGTACCAAGTATCCTCACCTCTTCTCTGCCAACTAAGATCAAGCTCAAGGTAACAGTTCCCCTTAAGCTTACCTACTTTTATGTTCAGTGTTCATCACAAACTTGGTATCAAGTGCCATTGCATATTCATTCATGCATTCATGTATAGTTTAGGTATATAATTATGCATCATACATGCACTCTCATTGTGATAAACTTAGTTCCTCAGAATACTCAGTCATGTATTCATGAATCAGTTACATATACACAAGATATGCATGTTCAGTGTGATATATTCAGTTATCAGCCATGTCAATCTTGAAATCATATTCCATCCAGTCATGCTCAGTATGTACGTCAGTTGTATTTTATCCCCTCTTAATCAGTCTCATTCGAGGATGAATGTTTTCAAGGGGGAGATATTGTAATACCCCGTGCTTTTTCCTATCTTGAAATTATCCTAAGAATGTTAGAAGCTTTCTTTGAAAGATGAATCCACTTTTGTGCATGTGGTATTTTTAATAATTTCACTTTTTGTCATGTGGGAAATTGAATAAGCTTTCCATCGATACCAATTTCATTAAAATCTAACATCGGAATAAAAAGTTATGATCGAAATACAGAAGGCAGTAAAACCGCCCAGGTACAACGGTGAGGCCGACAGACTGTCGGACTAGCGACGGACCGTCGCCAACAATCTTCGCAATGAGGCAGTGTGACTACCTTCTGCCCAGGATCGACGACCCAGGTTGATGGACCGTCAGACTAGCGATGGACCGTTGCTCATGCCGTCGCAAGGGAAACAGTGAGGCCCTATTTTGCCTAGAAGCGACGGTCAGGACCGACAGACCGTCGACCCAGCGATGGACCATCGCATCAAGGCAGTAAGTTCCATTTATAGTCCCAGTGCGACGGTCAGTCCGATGGACCATCGACCCAGCGACGGACCGTCGCACATCCCGTCCAGTTATTTTAAGTCGTTTTTAAAGGGACTTTTTGGTCTTTTTACCACCCGTTTATATACCTAGTTATATCCAACCTCAGCTTATTTGTTCATTATTCTTTTACAATAACAAATTAGGGTTTCTCTAAGAAATCAATCTCCAAGAACAAAAAACCCTAGGTGCTTGATTCCAAGCCAAAAATTCAAGTTTTTCTCCACAAATCTTTAAGAAACTCACATCCCAGGTATGCATAGTGTTCATTCATGGACTCCTTTCATCCATGAAGCCCAAGAATCTCTTTTCAAAGTTTAAGTGTATGGATTTCTTTATGAATTTCATGTTGGATTTATTTTTTTCATGTTGAGAATGACCAATTAAATTCTAATCCATGTTAGGTGATTAATTTTATATGAAATTGATTAGTATAGATGCAGATTCATGTGAACCTATGATTAAACCCTTGAATGATGAAATTAGAGTTGAATCATGATGTTTCTTTGTTGTATAATATTGTCTACATACACTATGATTACCATGTGTTTGATTAAATGCCTATGTGAAGGAAAAATGCCCAACTAGTATGATATTATGAAATCCCCATTTATGTACATGCTTATGCATATCACATGTTTGTTGAATTGCCTCAATAAATGAATTATGGATTGTGAAGATTGGTCATGTATTCAAGAAAGTCATGCTTTGTCAGTTTCTTTCCATCGAGTCCTGGGGGTACTTGTACCCGACAATTTAGTTGTATGCCTAGAGCCAGTGTCATGTTTTCACGATATCCTCAGTCAATCCATGATCCATAGAACTCAGTCAGTCATGTGACTCTGGAAAGCTCAGTAATTCAGTAACCTCAGTAATCTCACGAACTTAGTCAGTTGTCAGATATCAGTAGTATTCCACCAGTTAAGGGAATTCAATAAACTCAGTCCATGTTCAGATTTGTTTATCATATTCAGTGTCTATTCAGATGAGAGTGTAAATTAGCACCGAGTGAACCCAAGAATGGGAACTCACCTGGCAGTAGAGGGTGTGATTCTTAGAAGCAATCCTTGCATTCCAGAACTATGTAGCCAGCGTAGGTTGAGACATCATACCTTCTAGTTAAGGGTAGATAAGGTGGCTTAAATTTCTAGTTGAGGGTTTCCACCGTTCTCATTAGAGTAACCTACTGGTCAAGGGTCACTCACATGTTGTCCTTACCAGTGGCGCGGTATTGACACTCTTCCAATCAGGGCATAGATTAGACCCCAATTCAGCTATAATGCATTATTTAGGGCATGTCGGTTAGATGACTACATCCCACAGTTTCAGTAGCAGTAAAAGAACTCAGATAGTTCTTCAGGTTTCAGGACTGTCAGATACAGTCAAATAAGATACAATATAGAACTCAGCTAGTTCCATCAGATTCAGGACTGTCAGATACAGTCACTCATGTTATCAGTTATCAGAACTCAGTCATTAGTCATGATAGTTATCAGTAAACCCATGTTATCACAATTTCAGATATAGTTACTATGTATGCATGTATGTATTCTCACGTTCATATTAGTTAGTTAGCCAGTATTGTTCATGCATATGAACCCCATGCATTCAACCTACCTCACATGCATACCAGTACATTCAAAGTACTGACGCATTTGCGCTATGGTGTCTTATACCATAGGTTCTGAGACACGAGCTCTAGAGCATCAGTAGATTCCAGTCTCTGTTGTTAGAATTAAAAGTGAGTCCTCATCTTTCGAGGACATTATCATTACTATATTTTCTCATTAATTAATGTATTGGTTGGAGTTAGTTGGGGACATGTCCCATTAACTCCTTATTCAAACAGTTTAGTCAGTTAGAGGCTTTTCAAATTATCATGTTCAGTTAGTTATTTAAGTTGTTTTGGGTATTTCATACCCCATCCATATGTTACGTTTTATCAGATCTTATGTTATAGTTTTGAACCTTATGGCCTTTCAGTTCATATTTCCGTATTATACAGTATATTATGCAGTATACAGGTATAAATATCAGTCATGTGTTAGCTTGTGGTCCTTCAGGGTCATGAGCATCGTGTACCTTTCTGGGTACCAGATTCGGGGCGTTACACAATAGTTTCCTCAACTGTTGCAACTGATGAATCAACTGTTGGAATAAACAGAGCAACTTTTGGAAGAAATCCAACCAGTAGCAAGGATGGTTTAATTTATTCCAATAGATGATCCATCTATTACAATATGCCATCCATCTGTTAACATAGATGCATCGCTAGTTGCAAAAGATAACACATCTGTTGAATAGATGGGGAATTTGTTGCACCAGATAGGTCATCTGTTGCAACACGTATTGTAATGTGTTGTATTCATTCAATTTTGTATTACCCTTTTGTAATGTTCTTTTTATTATTTTTTGTTTGACATCAAATATTTTTCTCTTATTTGCAGATAAAAAGAAGTGAAAGTGGATCAACTTTTGCCTGACTAGCATTAAAGGTTAGAGTAAAGATGGGTTCGCAGAAATAAACTACTTGCAGATGGAACCTCTTTATATGTGGGAGGTATATATTACTGATCAACCTATCGTGAAAACACACATCTAGTACACTGGTTTTTTGAATATTGGTTCTTTAACTTTTAGGCGTTAATCTTTCAAATAATATATAGTGTTTTATAGTTAAGATTGTTAGGTTTGAATTGGTAAGGTTGAGGGACCAAGTGGGTGGTGTTGATACCTTGTTACGGTTTAATGAAGATTTTGATAGTGTTTATGTGTCAAGTTTGGATAAGGGTTCAAGTATTTGGTGGCAGTGTAAATATTTAAATAGTGATTGGACTAATTTTAAGGGTTCAATTGACTTTTGAAAGGCCTATGAAGCCTCGCACTGCTGCAAACAAGAATGAAAAATCAATAGTTATTGTCCTGGTTCAAATTTATATGGATAGGTTGCTCGAGGATACTATTATACAATAGAAGGTGATTGGAAGAATACCCATGCAGAAAGGGGGATGTGGAGAAGACCATATATCAACTCAGACCCTATTAAAGAAGAAACACAGTGTAGGAAGGAACGTGTAGCGAATTTGGCTGATGAAATTAACATGAAAAATGAAAAAATTGAATGAGCTGCAAATGTGAAAGTGTATCCAAAAATAAAAATCCATCAGTCCATTTTGAAAAGAAAAATATTGAAGTAGACTGGAGGTGTGCACTTTGTTAGGGGACTGCAACTAGCTAGTGTGGCCTGAATGAAGACCCACAAAATGCAGGACCAGAACTCTAAGGTTGCAAATTTATGAGCACCGATGGTGGTAAGATTGTCGATCAGGAATAAAACCTGAACCAACAACTCCTGAAGTAAAAATAAGGGATCAAGCCAAGGTGGCAATTTCTGAAGTTAAACTTGTATCCCGTGCCTCCTGTTTATGGTTCTGGTCTGGTCAAAGGTAGTGGAAACAACAAGGCATGGGATTTCTGCTGAAATTTAGACCTTTTTATTTCTACTACCATTGACCTGATCAGAACCACAAATAGAAGGCATGGGATGCAAGTTAGACTTTAGAAATTGACGCCTTGGCTTTTCTTATTTTTACTTCTGGAGTTGTTGGTTTAGGTTTCATTCTTGATTGAAAATCTTACCAATACTCTATGCTTGCCAAGCTGCTTCCTTAGAGTTCTGGTCCTGTATTTTTGGGTCTTCATTCAGGCCACGTTAGCTAGTCGTAGTCCCTAGAAAAATGTCCAGCTCCAGTCCTCTTTAGCATTATTCTTTTTTAAGAACGACTGATGGATTTTAATATTTGGATACACTTTTACATTTGCAGCTTATTCAGTTTTTTCATCTTTCAAGTCAATTTCGTTGGCCAGATTGGCTAGAAGTTCTTTACTTGCTTCTTTGTGTTTCCTCTTAAACAAGGTCTGAGATGATATATGGTTTTCTCCACCTCCTATTTCTCGTACAGGTATTTCTCAAGCACCTTTTGTTGTATAATAGTCTCCCTGAGCAACCCATGCGAGGCTTCGAAGGCCTTTCAAAAATCCATTGCATCATTAAAGTTGGTCCAATCACTATTTGAATGTCTACAATGCCATCAAAGATTAAGCCCTTCTCGGAACTTGACGCATAAAGATGAGCAAAATCATTATTAAATTGTAACAGGGTATCGACACCACCTTCTTGGAACCCTTCGTCCTTATCAGTTCGTACCTATTAAACTAAACTGTAAAATGTAGCATCTTTTTTGAAGTATCAATGTCTAATCGGTAAAAAACTGCATTCACAAAATATTGTACTTTATGTGTATCTATCACAAAAGCCTGATCAATAATACATAAGTCCCACGCATGAAAATGGATCCATTCATCTGCACGCGCCTTATTCTTTCTACCCCATCATTAAGTAGTGTACAAGACTACAGAGGATCAGAGGGTAACCATCTTCAATGTTAGAGGACTACATGCCCGTCAAGAAAACACAAGTGCTATAAGTCGTGACTTTATTTACCTTTTTTTTATTTTTAAATCTATTTTTTAATTTTATATAATAAAACAGTCATCAATTTGGATTAATTAAGGCATGTGACGACTAATAAAAAAAGAGGTGAACAGTCGTGACTTTTTGTATAACACATTCAAAACAGCTGATGAATCAAATTCCCCATCTGTTGCAACTGATGGTCCGTCTATTGCAACAGATAATCCATATGTTGCAACAGTTGTCTTATCTGTTGAGTTGTATATACAGACCATTTGTTGTAACATATGGCAAATCTGTTGTGATAGTGGGTTATCTGTTGTGACAGATAGACTATCTATTGCAACAACTCAATAATAACAACGGTTATTAAGAAAGAAACTATTTTGAAAAGGTGAGAAGTTTGAATGTAAAAGAAACGTCATGACTTTTTACAGAAAATAAAAGGTCAGCAGTTTAAATCGTCATGTCTTTTTGCTTAACACATTCAGATTCAATCCTCTATAAATAGGTCCCTCCTTAATCTTCCTTCTAATCTATTTTATTTATTTCTTACATTTTGTCTTTTCATATTATATCTTCAACCACTTTTCTTCAAAGAGCATATTACTTTCTCGTTGAGATAAGTTTTTTTGTGTATGTAAATCTACCAGTTGGTAGTATATATTTTATTACATTCGGACTGTTTTCTTTACTTTTGTGTTTATATTTTTTGTCAATTCATGCGTGTTCTAGACATGACTGATCCTGTTTGGGACATTGCTATTCGGCGCGACACGATGCAGGAACTTTAGAGGCAGGTTAATGACCTGCAGAAGGAGTTGGTTTCCATGAGAGCAAGGATGTTTAGAGAAATACAGAGGCTGATGAGGACCCTTCTACTGCTGGTTGACAATTGACCGTCTGGCAATAATAATGATGTTGATAATAATAATTAGAATGTATTTTTTCTTTTAACGTATGTATTTTAATTTTTCTATATCGAATCTATACCTAATGTATTTAGTTTTTTCGTTTAATGAAAATTTAATTTTGGTCGACTTTGACTTTTTAATTCTTATTTAATTTTCATTTTGTTCATTTCTTCTTCTCAACAAACATGTCGGCGGTTGGAGGTAAGGAGAAATTTTGAATCCAGTAGCAATAGCAAGAGTCTTGAGTTCTTTCAACAGGTGAACCATCTGTTGAAACAGATTGGTCATCGATTGGGTTTTTGTTAGCAGATTATTCATCTGTTGTAACAAATTTGTCATCTGTTGGAGGAAAACATTCCAGTTTGATGAACTGTATTGTGTTCTTCCAGCTAAAGTGCATCTGTTGCAACAGATGGGTAATCTGTTGAAAATAATTTTATGGTCTGCTGTATTTTGTTCCTATTTTGCCTCTTTTTATTGATGCACAAGTTATTAAAAAAGATATTTTATAATATAAATGATAACATTTACATTCCTAACAATGATTTAAATATATAAAATTCTAAAACAAACAACAACACAAGTTTTTGCTATTACAACGATCACGGTGGATTACGACCCAGGCATGTAGTTCTTTTGTTGCTAGCGTTCTTACATACGGAGCACTTGTTTCTTCTTGATGAAAATAATTCTCCTACTCCACGCCTCCTCTTATATGGCATTCTCTCAGTTTGATAGTGCTTGGGTCACTATATGGAGGAGGTATTATTCTCCCCAAAAGCTCTGCAGGTAGGGGTGTGTATCGGTCGATTCGATTTGATTTTATGTGTTATTGGTTCGGTTTATCGGTTTTTAATTTTTAAATATGCAAAACCAACAACCAACTAATAAGATATTTTCTTATCGGTTTTCGGTTTATCAATTTTTGGTGTTTAACGGTTCGGTTTTTCGTTTAACCAATAAGAAAATACTCATAAAATAAAAATAGTAACAACTAAAATAAAAAAAATAATATCTTAGTTGCCGCCAAAATCATACGCAATGCGTCTTTGTTTACAAGAATCTTCAAACTTAAACTGAACGTTAGTTCGGGAAAAAACTGAATCCTAATTGTTGGAAGCTACTAAATGCTTCAAGCTTTCCAATATGACAATACCAGAGCTTTGTATTGTGCCTTTGTTGCCCTGAATAGGTTAATACTTTGTGAATCTCTGAGTTGTGAATAAGTAGTGCGTGTGTGTGTGTGTGTATATATATATATATATATATATATATTAGTAATATAAATATTTATATATATAACACAGATAGGAGTAAAACAATAACTTAGTGTATCCTTTAAACCGATAACCCAATAAGCTAAAACCAAAACCGAACTGTTTACCCAATAAATTTTTTTATAAAACAAATAAAAAATTATTAACCCAATAACCCAATACCAATAACCCAATAACAATTTTATCGATTCGGTTTATTGATCGGTTCGGTTTTTGCACACCCCTATCTGCAGGAACAACTCAAAATTCTTCGGGAGACATCGGAGTAATATTCCTACTATATGCCATTGTATAGTTATCCATCGAATAATATGGAAAAGAGTACTCATAAATTTTTGTTCCATATTTTTGCACCATATTGAGCTCGAAGCGCTGCCATAGCATGTGGACAGGGTATTTTGTTCAAGTCAAAAACTCTGCATGTACAAGATCTTGTCTGAAGATCGATCATGGCAACATCACCATGACAATTGATAATAAACTTGTAATCTACTATTTGATGAGAAAATAACCTATTCCCCCGACTGATGTTCGTTGATATTATTTTTTCCGCTTCTAGAATAAATTTGGTTCCTGCGTTGTCGAACATCACATGACTTTCGTGAAAATTTTTGTCATACTTCTTATTTATTTTATCAAATAGAGCCATGATGGGAAATACTCTTTCATCATCAAATAATAAATTCACCAATTCAGCTATGTTTGACGTCATAATATTATACCTATATAAAAGAATCACTTAGTACAACATCATACTAAACTTGTAACTCAAACAAGACATTAAATTCATAAGAATGTATCTATTTGCCAGACAGAATACCCGACTCCATCTCCCAAAATCACCACATACCTGTAATATTCCGTATTATAATTAGCTTAGTTCAGCTTCTAGTTTCATGCATAAGAGGCTTAAAGCCTGAAAATTTTACTAAGTGTTGGGGACTTAGTCTTATTTTTTGCCTCTTAACTTCGAGGATTTTTAAATGAGTCTTCCCGGCCCTGAGACATTGGTTTTTGAGTTAATTCACTTTCAGGGGTGTAAGAAGCATGTCTCGAGAAAGTTTTAGATTTTTCGGACGAGGATTGAGTCATGTTTGGTTTTCGATTTCAGAACCTCACCGCGATAGTGGCGCGTCGCGGTGGCTATAGAGATGAGATAGTCATCGTGTCGCGGTTCCCTTTAAATTTGTATTCCAGTTACGAATTTAATCTCTTGAGGGGTAGTTAAGCCTTTTTCCCTCAATCCAATTCGTAAATTCCCGACTTAAAACTTCAGTTAAGGTATTATTTTCCCATATTCTCCAATCCCCTCTCAAAGAGACCCTAATCCTCTCCCAAGTTTATCAAAATCCAATTACCTCCTCTCTAAGAAAACCAATAATTTAAGTTTTCCAATCCAAGAACTTTCAAGAAAAGCATCAAGATTGTGTTTCTTTTTCAACCTTAAGGATTTAAGGTATGTGTGATGTTCATCCATGGACCCTTTTCACCCATGGAGTTCAAGAATCTATTTTTATATTTTAAATTATGAATTATACATTTTTATGATGAATTATCTCCATGAAGCTCATACGAATTTTGATTATAAATTATGTTTACAAGTGTTTTCGACGGGATGATCCCTTTACACGTTTGAATGATGAAATTTCCATGTTAAATCCCTAATTCATGATTTTAGTATTGTAACTATGTTTTCAATCACATGTTTTACCTATTCCCATGCTTAAATTCACGACTCCCATTTGTTTGATGAAATCTCTTAATGTTGGGTTTTGAGCAATGATCCTTTACTATGATTTTTATAGCTTCATATGTCCTGATTGTTATTTTCATTTAGTGCTGGAGGGTTATAAATACTCGATACTTAGCTATTTACATAATTTTAGTATCTTCAGAATGATATTAGATAAACCATGAGCGTTGTCATTCGGTTAGTATCATGATCAATTGTTTGCTCAGTTAAGCATAGTTCTTCCTAGTAATTAGTGTCATTCAGTTGAGAGTTGGATTTAGCACCGAGCGAACCTAGGGATGGGGGCTCACCCATCAGTGAGGACTGGGTCCTTAGTAGCAGTCCCTAAGTTTTAGAACTATGTAGCTAGCGTAGGATTATGAGAGGCGTTGACACCTAATTTTTGCCCTCTATGACCAAGTTTATTTTCAAGTTTCTTCTATTATAAATAAAATTACAACATTTATTTTATCTGATTGAAAAGCTTTTCAAAGTAGTTATCTAGATAATTTTGCCATTTTAAGTAAAGATTATATACTATCGTAATCAATTATGCGAGATTATATAATTTTTTACCTAATATTTACTTTAAGGAAAATTATATTTTAATCACAGATTATCTTGAAAATAAATATAATGATTAAAATCTTGATTTAAATATAGTTCATTCTCAAAAATAATTTATTTGGATAAATATTTGTTTGATTTTATTAAACCAAGAAAACTCGAAATTAATTTGTTACTTAATTCTAGAGTAGAGCCGTCAATATGGGTTAGGCCTATTGGGCTGGTCCAGGCCTACTTGTAATTCGATGGTGTTGGACTTCAGTTTTTGCAGCCCATTTAAAAATAGGGCTTTTTGGTCCGGCCCGGATAAGCCCGTGGCCTGTGGGGCTTGGGCAATATGGGTTGGGCTAGCCCGTGGGCCGTCCCGTAAGTCAAATACATACAACTATTTAGATTACTTGTTAGCAGTATTTTTATTTGGTTCGAAGGATATCATGTCAAAAGTATTTTAATTTCGCTATTGGGATTATTTTTTGGGGTGTTGGAGACTTGATTAACAAGTATTAACACTATGTAATATTGTCTGGTAATATTAATGTTTATTAACATTCTAAATTAAATTATAAAATATTATTTTTTAAAAAGTGGGCTAGCCCGTGAGGCCTGCAGCCCACAGAGTAATGGTGTGGGCTTGGTGTTTTTTGGCCCATTCACGTCCTGACCCGTCAAACTCAAAGCCTGTATGGGCTAGCACAATTGGACTGGGTCGACCCGTATTGAAAGTGTTACTTAATTCATGTCGAATTGAGATTCAATTTAGCCAACTAATTTAATTTAACTTCAATTGAAATCAAATTGGCCTCAATTGTAATACAATTGGCCAATTGATATTCAATTTGGCTAGAATTTAAATGAAATTGCCTAAATTGTAATCCAAAATCCTAATCTTAATTCCCAAAACCCTTCTACCCAATTGACCCATTACAACCATTTAATTTTTCTTCTACTTAACATAACCGACCCAAAATACAATCTGGAACTGGTCTTTTTTGCTTTCTTCTTTAACAATCTCACAGCAAGTCAACTACACCAGTGAGCAACAATCAGCGAACAACTCCAACGTTCACACATCCAAACCCGACAACTCGAGCAACCCGACCGGAGTTAAAACTCGATCCGATTCCCTCAGCAAACCCGCGTACAACAGTCAGCATAACGCGTACAACACCTACATAAACGTAGCAGTAATAGCTCTGCCAATCAACCCGAACCCGTGAATCTAATTTTGACCCGACTCTAACCCGATGCGTGAACAACAACTCAGATATTTTAAATTTAAATTTGGTACGATTTAGTACGAATTACAACTCATTATCCTATCCCCTCATCCTCTTTCCAAAATTTCCAAATTACCCCATTGAATTTATTTTGTCCCACATTGGTAGAGCTCAAAATCACCCCCATTGTGTTTGCTATATATAAGGCTCATTGTTGAGCTGAGAAGGAGAAGGTCTTGAAGATGGAAAAAAATCTACTTTTAAGCAACGAGTTGTTTTTTTAGTAAAAAATTTATTCCCGAAAGCAGTCGACTATTTTGACATTTTTTGAGTCGATGCGAACGGTTGGAGTCACTGTGAAGTTTTTCCGGTGGTGGTCAAAATCCTGACACTGGCTCTTTGTCTTGTTTTGTTTCTCCAAAAGAGGTAAACACCTTTTTCTATCTTACTTTCTATTATTGTCTTCTTTTTCTTCATCGCCTTCTTCGTAAATCTGTAGTCACCGTGTTTGATTGCTGGAAATTAGCTGCTGTAGACGCCTTTAATGGCCATAAATTTGTCTGTAATATTTATCGTTATATGATTTTTCTTGGATTAATATGCTGCTGCCATCGTTTGATAATGCTAGTAATAGAATTTTAATAGTAGTTCGATGATGTTTTAATAGTAGCTCAATGATATGCACTGTTTCTTCGTGTACTGTTGCATTTTTGTTATATAGCTTGAAACAATATTGTTGTACTGATTTCTTTTGCATATATATGATGCTCGTTTAGCCTTCTTTAGCTCACTGTTTTGGCCGTAAAACCCGATGTTATAGCCTTTCTTTTATTTGAATCTTGTTCCTTGTAAGCCTAAGCTTGTTGTTTAAGCCTAAGCTTGTTGTTTTCTGATTTAAAGTCCTTTGTCTCATTCTTGATAGCTGTTTTGGATTGTTTCTTCCTCTCCAAGTGGATTAAATCTTATCCCAAATTTTCTTTACTCACAATGTAGATGAGAATGGCGGAGTAGGTTTCATAGAAAAGAATATTTCATTCAAAGACCCATCTATGGCTTCTTGACGTGTGAGGTTCTATTGGACCCACATAAGAGAGGAAGAGAATGAAATAAGCCTCCCCCCACTAGCTAGAATTACCTCTTGAAAAGTATCTCCCCACCCCTTAGTCTCAGATCAAATTTATTCCTTGTTTTCTCCTATGCATTAAATTAGAATGGCCTTCAGAGTTCGTTTTGTTAATAAGAAAAAAGCAGCAGAGAGGCTGTCATAGTGACATTAAGAGATCCATAGGATCTTTTATCGTATCTTGATAAGTGAATCCCTATGACTTGTTAAAAGGGGATTAAAAAGGTCTTATGAATGCCCAAAATAATGAGCTTCGCTATTTGTCTTCGCCTGCTTGGGCATGTCATAATTTGTCAAGTACTTATTTTGTTCCTTCGATATCTTGGCTGTCTTTTGAGTTCATGTATGCCGATCTGGGATTTGATTCATGGTTCTCTTTAATTCACAGTACTAAGAAAGGACTAATGAAGCTTTCTTTCCTTTTTATTTATTTGAGTTTATAAGATGGATTTAAGAGACGTGTTAATCACCTTTCTTTCAGTTTTTTCGTGTTTCCTAGACTGAATACATTTCCTTGCATGCTTTAGTTTATACTTCAAATTTTACCTCTTTTTAATTTACAAAGTTAGTTGTTACATTGGTGCAACAAATTGAAAGATTGAATGACCATTCGTAAATTAACCCATGCTAAATGTTTCGTTTATATTTATAATAATTGAAATTACACATAAAGTTGTGACTCTACATCATTTACATCACTCCTCAGCATTCCAATTGCCTGCCTTTTTTTTATTATTTTCCATGTCTTGCTCATGTTCCAAAATGCACTTTTTTTTATTCTTTCAAAAATTAGTTTGTATTTGTTTCTTCTTTTTTCGTGCTAGCGATAGCCATAATCATGTAAGCTTCATCATGTTAAGATATCTTTTTTTTTATTATTATTTCTGTTCTCTCTGGTTGTAGAATACAAAATGAGTTCTTTTTCTTTTGAAGTAAAAAATGTTTATCTTTCTTTGCATTTGTGCATTTTATATATGTTTCGTATTCACATTGATCTTCTTTATTTCTTCCTTTGTATATGAACCCATCGGGGAGTCCGAAAGGAATTTTCTCTTCTTGTATTTCGTAACGGGCCATTGAGTCCCAGCCTTTTGAAGATTCCAAAAGATGGTCCGAAAGGGGGCGCTACCTATCGTATGAGTAAATGTGGAAGAAGGCAAGATGGGTTCAAGCCCATTGATGAAATTGCTAGGCGACTCAAAAAGTCTCAATCTTATTCTTGCTTTATTTATTTATTTATTCATTTATTTGGGCCTCGAAGGTTGTATTAATACAGGTGAAGCAAAACTCGAGCCAAAAAGGGACCAAAAATATAGTTTAGGACAAGTTATGGGCCAAAGTCCAAAAAGCTTAGATTAGGGCAGGTACAAGTGGGTCAAAAATTCAATTAGAATAGGACAGGGTTTGTTGATTTGGGCCCATTGGCCTAAGTCTTTTACTTTCTCCCCTTCCCCTTTTTATGTACTATTTTTTATTTTATTCGCTTAAACTTAGTTGAAATTCCCGCTATGTCATCAAAACTAGTTTTGCACGAACCTTGAAAACAAAGTTTTACCTTAATTGACTTCTTTTGAAAAATCAATATTTTCCTTTTAGAAGTTAGTCAAAAGTTATTTTCAAACAGTCCGGATAACCGCACGTTAGCGGAAATTTTAGGTGCCTTAAAAACCTTCTTAAAATGTTAATAGGAACCGCTTACCTAGAATATATAAACCAGAATGATTTTTTTGTTTGAATCATTTAAAGGTTTTCTTAAATTTTTCAAATAAATTAAGCAACGACTCTGAAATTCAAATATCCGCAAATAAGAGATCACCCGCCAGCTTAGGACTAACACTCTCTGAGAGGTCACTCGCCAGTTTAGGACTGACACTTTTTTGGGGTCAGCTGCTAGTTTAGGACTGACTCCACAACCAGTGTTAATACCCGTGGCATGGTACTGGTACCTTTCCAACTGGGGTTACAAGTTGGACTCCGATTAGCATAGATTGGGGCATGTCGGTTACATGATACCTCCCAAGTCTCAGTTCAGTATTCAACACAGAATTCAGTTCAGGTTTGCTTGACCATAGCATACTAACTTTTAGTTATTCAGTTATCTGATTTCAGTATTTCAGTATACAAATTATTTCAGAAACAATATATGCTTGGTCATGCATTCTCAGTATTTCAGTTTACCTGCATACATACTCAGTTATCTCATACTATTAACCAATCATTGTGTTCATGCATACTTAACCTATGCATTTCAGCATAACCTCATTTCATATACTAGTACAATCAAAGTACTGACCGCATGCTTTTCTTTGTGCTATGATGTCTTATATCATATGTTCAAACGCTCAGTTTTCTGACCGTACTTAGACAGTTCAGCTTAACAGCAATAGCAGTCGTGGTGAGTCCTCATCTATCGAGGACATGATTATTTCATTTCAGTTTATCCCAGTAGTTTGGTATTTTGGTTTAGTCGGAGTTAGTTGGTGGTTTGTCCCATCAACTCCATAGTCAATTAGTTAGAGTCTTTTCAGACATTCAAACAGTCAGTTAGTTTATCAGTCGGTTTTTAGTATTTTCGCAGATGCTTACAGACTTGTAGATTCAGTTGTATTTCAATATTTAAAACCTTATGGCATCATCAGTTGTTTTCCGCATATGTCTTTTATTATCAGTTTACTCAGTGATCTCAATAGGTATCAACTCATGGGTTAGATTGTAATCACTTGTAATCGTAAGCACGGTTGTCGCGACTAGGGGGTATTCTCATGGCATGACAATATGAGATTTTCTGCTGCCTGGGGATGCATATCCGCTATTTGATTGAAATGGTCTAAAACTCCTCTCTACTATATGCTTTAGATGCTCCATAAAAAAAGGTCACAACCCTTTGGTTGTGAAAGTTGTTCTGAATGTTATCACCATGATGCTTCATACAACAACCAAAGTGAGATGAAGTGTAGAAAATTGAACCCATCTTAGGAATACTTGGATGCCTATATGAAATAAAATACATCTCTTGGTATCTTCGACGCAGCTTTGCACCTGTTCAAAAAAATATCTATAAAAGGCATCATATTCCTTGTTCGCTACACAAAAAGCGACAGGAAAGATGTGATTCTCCACATCCTACGCCACCGCCGCTAGCAAAACTCCATTATACTTGCTCCTCAAAAAGATCCCGTCGACGGCTATGACTTTTATCAAATGTTGAAAACCTTGAATCCAAGAACCATAGGATACTAAAAAGTACTTGAACTTTCCATTTTCATCAACATGCAACACCATTTTACTTCCGAGATTTTTGGACTCAAGCATGTAACGGTAGGCATCGAGGACTGCATACCCATGCTCATAGATGTGTGAGCCCATGCTAACACATTTGAAGCTTTTAACTCTAAATAATTGCAAAGTCTTGAGCAACTTTAGTCATTTTTGATTAGTTTACTTTTGTTTTGCAGTAAAAGTAGAGAAGAAGTAGAACCACAAATAAAGGAAGCAAAATCCATGAAATCTTGGACATGGTCCTTCTTAGACACTGTACACCTTGGACTTTGGCAAATAACCTAAGTTGAGGGTGGATATTATAGGGGTGTGTGATCCAACCTATGTATGAAGAGAGGTAGACTGAAAAGGATGAATAAAGAGTTGGGTGCGGTTAAAAAGAAATAAGAAAAAAGAAAACTGTGTGAAAAATGATAAAAAGATAATCAGTAAATTAAAAAGATCGCATCCATCTTGAGCACGCATGATCAATAAAAGAGGGAAGAAAAGAATGTTAAGAGTTGAAACCCCTAGGGTCTAATGTTGTGTCAAGAAGGCTT
This sequence comes from Capsicum pubescens, assembly GCA_030864215.1. Taxonomy (NCBI): domain Eukaryota; kingdom Viridiplantae; phylum Streptophyta; class Magnoliopsida; order Solanales; family Solanaceae; genus Capsicum; species Capsicum pubescens. Next base: position 57,465,790 of record CM061538.1, read on the forward strand.
AGTCACTTTGAAATATCCATGAATATCATACCATCCCCTAGCCTACGTTACAAACTTAAGAAAAACCCTATAGTGATCCTAACTTACCTGTTTGAAGACTTGGGTACTGACTATAAGTGAAAGCCTATGGCATTTGATGCGCAATGTTGGAACTTCGTTCTGAGAGTGAGTCTTGTGTTTATCCTTGTGTGTATAAATTCTGATATGAGTGAAAAAAGGATTTCTTTATTGTGAGGGCACACTAGGTATGTTGCTAATCACTGTCTTGTTTGGATAGTGTGATTTGGGTATGAGCTGGATTGTTATTGCTGAAATTTTTACCATATCTTGATCCTTGTGAGTTGCATGGGTGTTTTCAATAATAGACACAGTAACTCTTACTTTGACTGACCTTGGAGATGGTGCATGTATTCTGCACTGATATGAGTAGTTAGCTGCCAAATTGTACTTTGTATACTCTTAGTTATGTTAAGGTTGCTTGAGGACAATCAACTGTTTAAGTTGAGGGTGTTGATGTGTGAGCCCATGCTAACACATTTGAAGCTTTTAACTCTAAATAATTGCAAAGTCCTGAGCAACTTTAGTCATTTTTGATTAGTTTACTATGGTTTTGCAGTAAAATCGGAAGCAAATAAAGAGCTAAGTGTGGTTGACGACATCCATGACACGTCGTCATCCTGGTGATAGGCTGTCAAGGATGTCGTCAAACTTAAAGAGAAGAGGGAAGTTGCAGGAAGTTTTGTGATGACCTTCATGACATGCCGTCAAGATCTTAATAGGACGTCACTGTTGTCGTCAACCTTAGGCAGCAGAAGCTGAATTTGTAGAGAAGCTGACGACGTCCGTGATAGGCCGTCAAAATCATGATAAACCATCACAATCGTCGTCATCTATTCCGAAGAGCATCTGAAACTTTAATTTTATTTCCTTATTTAGGGTTAACTATTTAAATCCTTATTTTAGGGTTAACTTTTTCTTCTCTGTCTCTCGAAGATAAATATTTTGGTGGTTTGCCTTGTGATTCAATTGAAAGAACACTTTTGATTTCCTTCATTATTGTAAGTTAATCCTTTCAATTATGAATTCAACTTGTGTGCTTATTTCCTGCATCATGAGTAGCTAAACACTCTTAACCTGGGTTATGGAATCTAGGGTTAGGTCATGATAAGGTGTTGATTAATTTACTCAAGGTTTAATAGGAGTTAGGATTTCTTGGTAATTCTGATACTCTAACTTATGTCTGTTGGTTTCAAATAATAGGCGTACCTACTTTGGTCTGCTTGAGAAAGTAATCATAAACAGTAGGAAGGGAATTATCGACAGGGACTCGAAAAGGCTTCGTTTAATAATCAGCGCTGTAACAAGGCTGATTAACCTGAGGTAAAATCTGGACAGTGCATAGAGATTCCCTAAGTCCGAGAGGATTAGAAAATTAGACGCTTGAATAGGTCGAGAGACATTCGAGCATACTATCGACAGAGATAGCTTATCATCCTAACCACCGTGAGAACCTTGAGTTATTTGTAGCATTTGTCATATACCATAAACCCTAGTGAATATAATCCCGGTTATTTCATAAAATATTGATTACAAACATTAATCTCAAAGTGACTATCAATTGTCTGAGAAATTTAAACCTTCATTTCAGGAAACAGTGAACTACCAGTGAATTATTTCATAAACAACTTGACTTCACACCCTATTCCCTGTGGGATTTGACCCCAAACTAGTTGGATTTTATATTGACAATGATCGCTTACACCCGTTCAAGAGTGTTGTTTGAGCTTTATCAAAAATGGCGTCGTTACCGGGGAATACAGTTGTAAACTGAAAGTTTGTGTTTGCTAATTTGTTGTTAGTTAAGTTTTCTAGATTTACGTTTATTTGTTGTTTTTGTCTATTGTAGGTATTGTGTTGTTTATGCCAAAAACAAGAAATTTTGGAGAACCGTTATTGCCAATCAATCCAAAACCTCAACTGATAGGGAAAATGGCTGAACAAGAGGAGGCAGACAGACTAGCCGCTTTGGCCAGGGCTCAGGTGAACGTACAAAATTTGGGTCAACAAGCACGTCACCAGAACCCTGATGACGAAGACTTGGGTGATGAGGAATTACTAAATCCTCAAAACCCAAGGTGAGCTGAGCAACTTGCTGCACCAGTGTAGCGAAATGTCAATAGAAACCGTACAATCCGAGGAAGGTATGGCCAACAACCCGTTCAATATGAGGCTAATGAAGATGATGAAGGAATGGACAGAGCTAGTACAATGGGTGATATCATTCCTCCACCATTGGCACCAAGTGCAAAATTCAGCATAACAAGCACCATGATCCAACTCCTGAATCTGAAGGGGTTATTTTAGAGGCTCACCTGGTGATGACCCGAACATGTATTTGGTGAACTTCATCACTATTTGCAATTTTTTTGACAATCTGGGAGTGAGCCAGAATGCGATCCGGTTGAGATTGTTCCCTTTGTCTCTGTCTGGAGAGGCAATAATGTGGTTAAATGAGCTAGAGCCCGATTCTATAACCAACTGGATACAATTGAAAGAGGTGTTCCTAGAACGGTTCTTTTCACCCTCCAGAAGGGTACAGTTGAGGGATGAAATCAATAACTTTAGACAACTCCCAACTGAAGCATTGCACAAAATCTGAGAGAGATTTAAGAAGAAGCGTGCACAATGTCCAAACAGCAACATGACAGACTTGCACTTGAAAGAGACTTTGTACAGAGTTTTCAAATCTGTGACAAAGCCAATTGTAGTCAACGCTGTAGGTGGTTCGTTCATTGATCTCTCTTTCCTTGATGCTTCTGAAATGCTAAATAGAATGACCAAGCAGAGTCGGGCTTGGAACAATAGGGATTCTGTAGTGTCTAGCCCGACTGTTGCCAGTGGTATAACTGCAGAGCCACACAGAAGGGATGAGGAGTGAGACCAGGACGTGGCCCACTTAATCTCACAGATGGACTTGCTGACCAAACACTTGCTGTCAGGCAAGACCGAAATGGTTAAGGCTGTGGAATCTCAGGGTACTGTTGCTACAAGTGCTGATGCAGAGGCAAACTATGTGAGTAATCAGGGGGGTTTCTGATGCACTATCCAAGGGAACCAATCTCAAAACTTCTATGACAAGCCTGATTATAAAGATAGGGAGTAGGGACACTGGAGAAACAATAATGATAGGAGTGGTTTGTATATTCCTCCTGGAAGTAGGGATACTGCAACAACTAGCTCTGGCAAGATGTCTATGGAGGACATGATGGAAAAGTTGTTGAAGGTAGTTAAAGCTACCAACTCGGGAGTAACTACTATGAAGCGTGAATTCTCTACCCTCAATCAGTTGGTTAAGTCACACTCTGCTTCTATTAAGCAGTTGGAGAAGTAGATGAACCAACTTTTTGCTACACTGAACCAGAGAAAAACTTGTACTTTACCTAGTGATACAGTTCAAAACCCGCAAAATGATGGTTCGTGTATGGCGATTACCACTCAGAGTGGTAAGTTGTTATATGACCCCTCTGTAGGTAAATCTATGGAAAATAAGGTAAGTATTGATGAACCCGAAGAAAGTAGTCCAGTGGAGTCTGAGAAGCTGGATGATTTTGTTGATATTTCGGAGAAAGAAAATGAGAAAGAGGAGGAAGTAGTGTTAAAGACTATCCCTAGACCGCCACCTCCCTATCCTCAACGATTGAAGAAAAAGGTAGATGAGGCAAAATTTGGCAAGTTCATGGCTATGCTCAAGCAATTGATAATTAATGTACCTTTGGTTGAGGCACTTGAGCAAATGCCAGGCTATGCCAAGTTCATGAAAGACCTCATCACAATGAGGAGAAAGGTCAGCAGTGAGCAGGTGGACAATCTCCACTATTGTAACACGGTTTTCACATGATTCTTAGTGCAAAAGAAGGCCGACCCAGGTGCATTCACTATTCCATGCAAGGTTGGGTCTCTGGATGTTGCAAAGGCATTATGTGATTTGGGTGCCAGCATGAATATGATGTCACTTATTGTATGTAAGAAGCTGGGTTTGGAAGATCCAACACCTACTAACATGCGACTGGTGATGGCAGATAGGTCAATAAAGCGGCCTGTTGGAATTTTGCATGATGTGTTGGTGAAAGTAGCAAATTTTATTCTTCCTGCTGATTTTTTGGTACTGGATTGTGATGTGGACTGCGAGGTACCCATTATATTGGGAAGGCTACTCTTACCAACATAAAGAGTAATAGTTTACATGGAGTTTAATGAGCTCAAGTTTAGGCTCGGTAAAAAGGAGGCAAAATTCAAAATGCATCAACCCATGTCACAAAAAAAATGATATGAATGTCTTCTCAATCATTGACGTCTTCTATGAGGATGAAAAAGAGGTATCAACAGGTTGTCTTGGCGAATTCTGAGTAGTCAAGAGAACCCAATCGTACCGCGACAGTAAATCAGGCGCTAATGGGAGGCAACCCAGAATTTTTATGTTTGAGCAAGTGTTTTATTTTTTTTTTTAAATTAGGATTTAGTATAGAGAAGGTAAAAAAATGAAAACGCCAGCTGGAAGGTCATGAAGACATTCGTGACAAGCCGTCACAGCTGTGACAAGCTATCACGAAAGCCATTAACTAGATCAGATTTGAGAAATTCTCTGCCTACTGTTGACGGCGATCTTGACGGGCTATCACAACCGTGACAATTCGTCACAAATCGTTGTCAGCACAAAGCCTAAAATATGAAAACTGGGCCTAATTTTAATCAGATCCGACCCAAATCGCTAGCCTTTTCAAATTTCCATCGCTTTTAACTTCTTTTTCTTTAGTTATTTTTTTTCCTTAGTTAAAATAGTTTCCATTCTTGGAAAAACACTCTAAGAAAAACAAGTTTAATTTGTGTGTGGTTTACACTTAAGAATCAAGAACATTTTCTTCTTTTACACTTTTTCTTGTGCGTGGCACTAGATTAAAAGCTCCATCATGTATACTCTACTTCAACACTTCTTTGCTTGTGATGTATGGTGAATGAATTCTAACTCAAGTCCCCAATGTGATTGAACCAAGTTCAAACTTGTAAAATGGCTAAAATCGCACCTAGGGTTTGCTGTACAAGCCCAACGGTTGAAAAGATAGCTCACAATTCAAATTCAAGTAAATCTTGAGCAAGAATGGGGACCAAAAATTTAGTTAAAGTCAAAAGTGGGTTCTGATAAGTGTGACGACATCCATGATAGGCTATCACCATCGTGACGGCTTATCAGGAATATCGTCAAAAGCTGACAAAACTGAAGTTGGTTCTGGATAGAGCTGACGACAATCGTGACGGGCTATCACAATTGTGAAGGCCTATCAAGAAGGTCGTCAGAAAGTGTAAAATTTTTTTGGGTTCTGTCTGAGGTTGATGACAACCGTGATAAGCTATCACGGTCGTGACGGCTTGTCACGAATTGTGGTCACACCTGGGGCTTGAAACATAAATGAGCTTAATTATTAATGTACCTGTATTTGTGATCTTTAGGGTTGACTAACGTTCTTCTAATGTCTCTAGGTACTCTAAAATGGCACAAAAAAAGAAAGAGTCCCATAGAACCAAAGAAAGTGGCCAAAGATGATGTACATCGTAAGCTCCTCAACGAGGAATCTCACTACAAGGAGGAGGGACCCTTGCTTAGAAAGCTAAAGAAGAAGCAGAGTCTAAAAAAAACTCCACCACCTCCACCAGTAGAGGTGGAGGACAGTGATGATACTGAGTCGACCACAGCTTCTGAGCAGGAGGGGTCTGAAAAAGGTGAGTCTGAACAGCATGAGTCTGAACATACTGAAGCTAATGATGAGGATCAAGAAAAATCTGAAGAATCTGAGTCCGAAGGAACAACTTTTGGGTCCCCATCCACTAAGCAACAAGATGATGGAGAGTCTCTATCTCGGAGGACTCTTATCAAATGTTAGAACCCGAAAGTGAGGAACAATGCTAGATGGAAAATCCTTAGAGCTGAAGACATCTATATTGTTGGGTTACAAAGAACTGATAGAAGGAATGCGAAGAGGCCAATCCAAGAAGAAAAGATGATCATCAAGAATGGGTTGAGCAGATACCCTGAAGTGGAGAAGAAATTCAAAGAATACATCTTAGAACGGACTACAAAAAGGGGAGGTTTATTTTGCCCCACACTGGTTCGGGAGTTCTATGCAAATTACTAAGCCCAGTTGGAGAATATGTGCAAACCAGGTAACAAAGTAGCAGATCAGCCTCTTCTAGTGAGAGTTCGGGTGAGGTGTGTAAGCGTTGATATTTTGACTAGAGCCATCAACAGATTCTTGCATGGCCCCGACTTCATGCCTCAGGCCACCACACCGTCATTTTATGCTTGGATAAAGAATAAGGACAAACAACATCCTTGGTTGGCCGACATCATCGCTGATGGAGAACCGACTTGGGTGACAAACCCAAATGAGAGAATCTGTAAGTCTTCGTTGACTCAGGAGGCAAAATTTTGGTGGGGCATAGTGCGAGTTTGGATAATGCCTACTGAGGAAGACAATATTCTAGGCGATGACCGGGCTATTTTGGTAGCAAGTTTGGTGCAACAACTTTCTTTGAACTTCGGGGAAATCATTGCGGATGAAATGAAAATCAGGATGTCGAGGGTCGACATTGCTTATCCTTTTCTGTGTCTTATTATAGAGCTGTGCAGAGCTGCTGAGGTGCCAAATTTTGTGGGAGTTCACGAAGACGTTCGTGCCCGACAGACTCACAACCCCATCCGGTTTAATGAGATTCAGCCGAGACTTAGACTTGATAGAGGGCAGAGGTAGTAGCGAAACCACCAGTTATAGATGTAGGAGCAGAACCTCAGGTCGATGTACAGGATTCTTCAGCACAGGCAGCTTCAGTAACTGAGACTAAAGCCAATCCCTCAATTTCTCCAGCAGCCATAGGTTTTGCATTTCAACCTATTTTTAGCAGGAAGGTGGCTAAGCAAGAAAAGTGGTGCGAGGCCTAGCTACATGCCTTCGCCAAATAGTTTGCTGCTCCAATGGTCTGATCTATTGTATACTGTGTGAATTGCATCCATTGTGACCACTATGTATCTTTTTGTGGCATTAGTATGGCAAATAAATGACCTGTGTTAAACAAATGCATGAACCGGATAAGTAGTGATATGTAAGATACTTGTGTGCCATGTGTGTGTAAGGTCTTGCTCAGTCCCTTTTGTGCTTTGAATCTAGAACTTTCCCGGTTAGTCGTACCATGGTCATCGGATAGGCGTTAGGAAAGGATCATAGGCCATTTTTGCATGTTAGCCCACGTTAGCCTAAATGACCTTCCCAATGTGAATAATATCCCTTGCTCCCCCTTTGAGCCTAAATAGCCTATTTTTTTTCTTGTGCAATTTTTACCTTACCGTTTACATCACAATGAACCTGTCTTGGCCCTGGTCCTCCTTGGACACTGTGCACCTTGACTTAGGCAAATAACCTAAGTTGAGGGTGGATATTATAGGGGTGCGTGATACAATCTATGTATAAAGAGAGGTAGAATGAGAAAGATGAATAAAGAGTTGGGTGCGGTGAAAAAGAAATAAGAAAAGAGAAAACTGCGTGAAAAATGATAAAAAGATAATCAGTTAATTGAAAAGACCGCATCCATCTTGAGCACGCATGATCAATAAAAGAGGGAAGAAAAGAAGGTTAAGAGTTGAAACACCTAAGGTCTAATGTAGTGTCAAGGAGGCTTAGTCACTTTGAAATATCCATGAATATCATACCAGCCCCTAGCCTACGTTACAAGCTTAAGAAAAGCCCTATATTGATCTTAACTTACCTGTTTGAAGACTTGGGTACTGACTATAAGGGCAAGCCTATGGCATTTAACGCGCAATGTTGGAACTTCGTTCTGAGAGTGAGTCTTGTGTTTATCCTTGTGTGTATAAATTCTGATATGAGTGAAAAAGGGATTTCTTTATTGTGAGTTCACACTAGGTATGTTGCTAATCACTGTCTTGTTCGTATAGTGTGATTTGGGTATGTGCTGGGTTGTTATTGCTGAAATTTTTACCATATCTTGATCCTTGTGAGTTGCATGGGGTTTTTCAATAATAGACAGAGTTGCTCTTACTTTGACTGACCTTGGAGATGGTGCATATATTCTGCACTGATATGAGTAGTTAGCTGCTAAATTGTACTTTGTATACTCTTAGTTATGTTAAAGTTGCTTGAGGATAAGCAATTGTTTAAGTTGAGGGTGTTGATGTGTGTGTCCATGCTAACACATTTGATGCTTTTAACTCTAAATAATTGCAAAGTCTAGAGAAACTTTAGTCGTTTTTGATTAGTTTACTTTGGTTTTGCAGTAAAAGTAGAGAAGAAGGAGAACCACAAATAAAGGAAGCAAAAAGTATAAAATTGGAAGCAAATGGAGAGCTAAGTGTGGATGACGACATCCATGACACGTCGTCATCTTGGTGATAGGCTGTCAAGGATGCCATCAAACTTAAACAGAAGAGGGGAGTTGCAGGAAGTTTTGTGATGACCTTTATGATACGCCATCAAGATCCTGATAGGACGTCACTATCGTCGTCAACCTTAGGCAGCAGAGCTGAATTTATAGAGAAGCTGACGATGTCCGTGACAGGCTGTCAAAATCATGATAGGCCATCACAATCTCCGTCATCTATTCCGAAGAATATCTGAAACTTTAATTTTATTTCCTCATATAGGGTTAACTATTTGAATCCTTGTTTTAGGTTTTTTCTACTATCCATCAATTAATTGACATATCCTACAACATACGACTTTTTCTTCTCTGTCTCTCGAAGATAAATATTCTGGTGGTTTGCCTTATGATTCAATTGAAAGAACACTTTTGATTTCCTTCATTATTTTAAGTTAATCCTTTCAATTATGAATTCAACTTGTGTGCTTATTTCCTGCATCACGAGTAGCTAAACACTCTTAGCCTGGGTTATGGAATGTAGGGTTAGGTCATGATAAGGTGTTGATTAATTACTCACGGTTTAATAGGTGTTAGGATTTCTTGGTAATTCTGATATTCTAACTTATGTCTGTTGGTTGCAAACAATAGGCATACCTACTTTGATTTGCTTGAGAAAGAAATCATAAACAGTAGGAAGAAAATTATCGACAGGGACTCGGAAAGGCTTCGTTTAATAATCAGCAATGTAACAAGGTTGATTAACCTGAGGTAAAATCTGGACATGCATAGCGATTCCCTAAGTCCGAGAGGATTAGGAAATTAGACGATTGAATAGGTCGAGAGACATTCGAGCATACTATCGACAGAGATTTCTTGTCATCCTAACCACCTTGAGAACCTTGAGTTATTTGTAGCATCTGTCATATACCATAAACCCTAGTGAACATAATTCCGATTATTTCATAAAATATTGATTACAAACATTAATCTCAAAGTGACTAGCAATTGTTTGAGAAATTTAAACCCCCATTTCAGGAAACAGTAAACTACCAGTGAATTATTTAGTAAACAACTTGAGTTCACACCCTATTTCCTATGGTATTTGACCCCAACCTAGTTGGGTTTTATATTGACAACGATCGCTTACACCCGTCCCGGAGTGTAGTTTGAGCGTTATCACTCGTGTGTCTCCCTAAACAAGTCCTTGGAAATTCCTATGGCCGTATATATCTTCCAATAGCTTACCATGACACCCAATTCCGTAAGGATTTGATTGGCCATATCCCTTGTAGAAGGGCCTTTGCCATCGGGGAATCTATTCTTGAAATATTGATCGAGGACCTTGACCGTGGCGTGAGGATTTTGGCCCGAAATGTGCTCCAAACCACATGTGTGATACTTTTCATGTTTATGAATGGCGAATCTATCAAAACTTAAGTACTTCACCGCTCTTAACCACCACTTGCAGTTTGGATTAGCACATTTGAAGCAAATGACTTTGCTCGAATTAATCACTTTCATTATTCTGAAATCTTTTTTCAAGCAAGCAATAAACAAAAAAGTAGATAGTTCGTACTTATCCTTGAATGACATTCCCTTGTAAAATTCGATCTCGTTGTCTTGACGATTGCCAGAATATGTCGATTGAGAAGAACTACCCACCGTATTGCTCGTAGCAATGGGCGTAGGTGTTTGATCATCATCTAGAATATTCATGTCCATATCATCCAACTTATCATCAAAGATGTCTTATTATTCTTCTTTTTCTACATTCTAATTTTCACTCTCTGTCGGTTTTTCAACCACGTACACCCTTAACACTAGCCTGACTGAATTACTAAGATAAGCACGCAACCGAACATGATCGGTTATCTTGAAAGGTAGTACCCTCTAATTTTCAAAGGATTTGTGCAAGTAGCTAATGACTAGTTATTTTAATTGACAATTTAGTCCACAATAGTTGATGATTAAGTTCACAAAATCATCATACAAAACATCACTTTAGACTATCATAGCTATCGTCTCTAGTGTTTCACCCTCCTTCCAACGCTATACATATCGATTGTTCTTCTCGATCCATTGACCATGACAATCCACACCTATTATTATTGATCCCTTCATTAGTGGTACCTAAATAAAGTCATTTGTTAAAAAAAGTTAATAATGATATCATAATAAAATTAATAATGATTTCATATTGCCATAACATGAACCCCAATAGATATGTAACTTGTTGCAACATGTGTAAAATATATTGCAACAGGTAAATGATCAGTTGCAATTGATTTCTTACCTGTTGGGATTCATGTTACGCTCCTGAAGCTGATTTTAACAGATGAGTCATCTGTTGTAACAGGTGAATCATCTATTGCAACAGACTATACATCTGTTATAATAGATGAGGCGCCTGTTGTTGACACCTAATTTTTGCCCTCCACGACTAAATTTAATTTCGAGCTTCTTGAGTTTTAAATTAAATCACAACATATATTTTATCTGAATAAAAATCTTTTCAAAGTATTTATTTGGGTAAACTTATCATTTTAAGTAGCAATTATATATTATCGTATTCAGTTATACGAGATTATATAATTTTGTTACTTAAATATTTATTTTACGGAGTATTGAATTTTTGATCAAGGATTATTTTGAAAATAAATTCAAATGATTAAAATTTCGATTTGAATATAATTTTACTCTCAAAAAATAATTTATTTGGATAAATATTTATTTAGTTTTATCAAATCAAGAAGCTCAAGATTAAACAAGGTCTTAATTCGTATCGAATCTCGTTTAAATTTAGTCAATTTATTAAATTTGACCATAATTGAAATCAAGTTGATCAAAATTGCGATGAAATTGATCAAATTGATATCCAATTTGGTTAAGATTTAAGTAAAATTTGCTAAAAAATTAATTTTATTTGGCCATTTTTTAAATTATCAAATTTCTACCCCTTTTTATTTTAAATTGAACCAATTATCATTCAGCAACAACAACATTTAAAGTTGGCCCAACCAACCCAATCCCTCCCAAATAATATACAGCATCCTCAATAAGCCTAAAATCCCTCTGACCCGGCCCATTTATTGATTCTTCTCCTCTTCAACACAAACGGACGACCACAACACCAATAAGCCGTACAAGCATCAGCAAAAATGACGACATCGATTTCTACCAACCAATAATTTCAACCAAACTAGACCCAATTCGAGAAGACCCAAACTGACCCGACCTTCTCCATACTCGTCGCGTGCTCTCCCCACATGGGTTACGAGGAAAGCTCGGGAGTGTTCTAGAACGCATCTAGGTTTCGTCCCCCCAACGGATAATTTCGCAAACTTTGGGTTAGTGGTACGATTCGGGTACATATTTGGTCATTTTTTATTGGTTGAGAGGAGGATTAGGTTTTTCCAAAATCTTATTGGTCCACCCATCTAGGATTCTTTGAGGAAATCTGAATTGGGTACAATTTCTTACCTATAAATTGGCTCCTAGGTTTCGAATTTTAAAAGAAAGGGGGGACCCCAACTCAACCTTCTATATAAAGATCTTTAAGGTCATTGTTTGGGGGGTCTTCTTCTCTGGGAAGGTTTGAGGCTCTGAGGTTGGAAATTTAGAGGGTTCAATTTTTTTTTAAAATTTTGAGAGGATTGTTATTTTTGGGTCGCTGCTATAGGGTCGAAAAATTCTGGGGGGTTCTTTGGAGGCTGATAATTCTGGGGTTTAGAAAATTTTCTAAAAACCTAGGTTGAACAAAAAAATTTCTTTTGGGTAAAAGAAGGAGGGTTTCTGAAAAGAGTAATTTGGTTCCGGGGAAAGACCAACTTTGTTCGGTAAAGATTTTAGGGAGAAATAGTTAGCTAGTTGAGTGTTCACGATGGTGTTGAACTTTTCTGGTGGTGATAAGAGTCCGATCTTAGCTCGTTGCCCTGTTTTGCTGCTCCGAGAGAGGTAAACACCTCTTTTTCATTTTAATTTTGATCTGGTTTTCTTTCCTTCATCTCCTTCTTTAGTATTTTGTTATAGTCATGTTGTTGTGTGCTGGGATTATGTGCTATAGAAAGCCTCGAAGGCCATAGGATTTTAGGATTTTCGTGATTCCGTTGAGCTAATTCGGGCCATAGCATTTGATTCATGATTTAGCTGAAGTTGACAACTTAATAAGACTTAGAACAACTGAAACAAAGTTTAGGAATTGGATGTTTTACCTTTGGCTCTTGTATTATTAAGCTAAACCGTCCTAAATATGTATGTACGTTGATTTGATGGACTTCTTTTGATTTGTCTTACAATGTGGCTTTAGAACTAATGCTTGATGTATCAAAATATGTTTAAAATGATAATCAGTACTCTTCAAAGAATATATCTATTAGCTGAAATTTATAGTTTGTTTAGTGGGTAATCTTTATGTCTTCTCCTTTAATGATCATGAGTGCACTTTCTTGAATTATGGCCAACAGTCATTTGACGTAGTTGGTAACTCGTAACAATCTTCGGATAGATATGTTTGGATGTTATACACGTTTAAAAAAAGGGCCCTCCTTGTTTTATTACACTGAATATGTTTAATATGGTTAATGTCTATTATATGGGAATGAATAAATGTCTAGTAAGTTGATCGTGTTAGTGTCAGCTTATTTGTTCTTCCCTTATCTTCCTTAATATTGCTTCTTAAAGACTTTAAAAAAAAAAATCTGTTTACTTCTTTTCTACCCATATTCTGAACATACGTTGATTTCTTTTGCATTTTGATGTCAAACTTCTGTTTTTCACTTCACAGGCATGCATCCAGATCGATATTATTCTCTCTTTCACTTGACATTATTTTTGCTGAGTTAACATGTTCCTTCTTTATATCATCTGCCTACTTTTAAATAAGATATGTGGTTTCCTAGCATCATTTTTTTTTGTTTGAATATTTGTGTTAAGACATTTATTGTTCTATTTTTTCCTTTTTGTATTTCGGATATGTTTTGCTTTCTTCTCTTCTTTTTTTTCCGCATGTAAACCACCTTGGAGTCCAAATGGACTCTTCTTCCTTGCATTTCACGGTGAGCCAACATGACCCCCATCCTTTGAGTCAAGCCCGAAAAAGAATCTAAACGCCTATCATGTAGCGTACGGAGATTAAGAATCGAAAGAAGAACAAATGGATTAAAGTCCTATCATTTGAAGCGGCTACGAGACCCCAAAATCTCATTTATTATTTTTGTTTATTTACTTATTGTCGTCTTCATTTATTTATTTATTTCCTTATTCATTCATTTGGGCCTCGAAATCAAAGTTGTACTTAATACAGATGAAGCGAGACTCGAAAACATAGAATTAGGACAGGTGAAAATGGGTCAAAAACCCAACTAGATTAGGACAGGGTCGACGGTTTGGGCTTAAAAGCCTAAATCATTATTTCTCCCCTTTCCCTTTTTCCTTTTTACTTGTTTACGTGTTTATTACGAACCTAGCTAAATCCCTAACTAAATCGCTAAAAAAAAAAACTAATTTTGCAAAACCTTTCCTTTAATCAATTAATATTCCAACAAAACAATTTTTCTAAAGCTAGTCAAAAGACGTTTTCAAACAGTCCGGATAATCGCAAGTTAGCGGACGTTTTGAATCGTTTTAAGTAACTCTCTAAAGGTTTCTTAATTTCTTTTCAAAATTAAGTGGCGACTCTTTCAGAAGTCAAAATTTCTCCGCAAAACACCTGTTGGGATAGATGTTACAGTACTAAAGAACCTTTGAAACTAATTCCAATAGATGAGTGACATGATGCAACAGATAACTAACCTGTTGCGATAGATGACTTACTTATTGCAACAAACGACGCGTATGTTGGAATTGAGTTCAGCTTCTGTTGCGACAGACGACACGTCTGTTGGAATCGAGTTCAGGTTCTGTTGCAACAGATGACGCGTCTGTTGTAATCGAGTTCAAGTTTTTTTGCAATAGGTGATTAATCTGTTGTAATAAATAATTACTCTATTGCAACAGATAAACAGTATGTTGCAATAGATGGCTCATCTGTCGGAATAGATGAGTGATTTGTTTAAACAGATAACTCTTATGTTGTATTCATGTTCGTGTGCTATCTATTGTTGAAAAAATAGCATAATAACAGTTACCCAGATGACAAATTCAACTAAAAATCATTATTTTGACTTACCAAAGTCTCCTATGAAGTAATGCCAAAGTGGAAAGTGATGAACAAAACAAAATTTGACCTAAGAAATTGGTCAAGTAGCAGTAGTAGCGGTAACAACAACAACAATGGTCAACAACAAGAAGATGAAGATGATGATAATGAATTAGAAGATGATGATAATGAAGCAGAAGATGATGAATAAAGCAGCCGCAGCAATGAGCAACAAAAAATGCCTAGAGAGAGAAAACAACAATGGATGAGAAGAGAGAAACACACCTTTTTTTTTCCTCTGTTTCCTGTTATATTAGGTTAACATTTGGATCAAAGTGTGAATTTAAAAACTTGTGGGCTATTCTCAAACTTTCCTAACTTTCTTAATTCATAATAAAGTAATTGTCACCTACACTCAATTATTAAGACTTGAGTCACCTACATCTCATTTTGAAACTCTATTGTTAATTTTAACAAAATGCCCCATGTGTGTACTACTATTATTAATATTAGTTATATTAATTTATTATCTGTTCTTTAATAATTAAATATGAAATAAAAAATACATAAATGAAAAAATTAAAAGTATGTATTTATAGTAATGTTGAAGTTTTTGAATTACCGAGATAATGAAGAGTTGGGACAATACTTTTTTAAATTTAAATTCAAAATAAGTAATGATAGACACTAAGAGTTGAGATAAAACTAAAACTCTAAAACTATAGAGGTAGTTATAATCAATATAAATTCAAAATTGTTTGGCTAGAATATATTTTTAGTTGCTGAAAAATAGCTTCACTTGTTCTTTAATTGTTATTTTAAAAAGGGTAACTTACATAAATCCCTGAATGTTTAAGTGATATTTCATAAAATTCCGACTATTTTGTTAATTACATTTTATCCCAATTTTTTAAAATGGTGATACATATGTTATATGGTGATACATATAAAAAAATGATACATTTGAAACTAACAAGATATTTATTTAAGGAAATAATAGATTCTCTTTTATTCATTGTATTCTTTTATTTATGGAAAGATATATAATTTTTCTCTTTTCTTTTAGATTTAATTTAGGTGTTTTAATTATGTTTCTTTTTTCCGTCTTTAATTATGAAAGATATGGTTTTTTTTGGTCTTTTTTCTCCTTTTTCGTCTTTAATTTTAGTCCATTTTTTTTTAGATTTAATTTTAATTATGTTTCAATTCTGCTTTTAGTCATTTTTAAAAAAATATTATTACTTTTGTTTCCTACACTGACTACACCATTACCTTTCATTAATAAGATATGAATCACCCAATAATTGAAATAAATAATTGTATCTACCACATGAATCACCATAATACTATATATATCACCTATTAATATCATATGAATCACCCAATGATTGAAATAAATAATTGTATCTACCACATGAATCACCATAATACCATATATATGAATCACCCAATAATTGAAATAAATAATTCAATATATCATATGAATCACCATAATACCATATATATCACCCATTAATATCATATGAATCACCCAATAATTGTATCTACCATATGAATCATCATAATACAATATGTATTGTCCATTAATATCATATGTATCACCCATTAAAAT
This sequence comes from Capsicum pubescens, assembly GCA_030864215.1. Lineage (NCBI taxonomy): Eukaryota > Viridiplantae > Streptophyta > Magnoliopsida > Solanales > Solanaceae > Capsicum > Capsicum pubescens. Next base: position 57,481,962 of record CM061538.1, read on the forward strand.
CATACAAGATGTATCTATCGTATGAATCACCATAATACCCATATAATGATATCATATTTATCATTCATATGAATCATCATTAAAGAATAAACATGTATGAATAACTAAATAAATTTATATATGTATCAATAGATTTTTTTTTAAAAAAAGAGAGATTTTAGGAGAGGAAAAAAAGTTGCATGCATTAACGGAGGAGAAAAAATCAGGAAGGAAGATGATTTAAGTATTAATGGAAGAGAAAAAATCAGGAAGGAAGATGATTTAATTGTTGATAATTAGGGAGATATTTTAGGGAAGGAAATCTCTAATGAGTTAATGGTGGAGTAAAAATAGGGTGTGTGGGTTTTCTTGATATGTATCAAGAGTAAAGTTAAAAAATGAGATTTTATGTAAATTTTAAAAAAGTAAGGGATATTAGGTAATATAGTCTCTTAAGTATGGGGTTTATGTAATTTATCCTTTTAAAAATAATATCACCAATCCACACTTCTTTTTCTTAGTTTTAGATCAACAATTTCTTTTTGGATTAAAAAGTAGCATCAACTAATAACATTCCACACTTCTACAATTATTTATTTATATAAATTATTATTATTAAAATTACTATTATTATTATTATTATTATTATTATTATTATTATTATTAAATAGTTAGAGTTTATTTAGAATTCTTTAAATATGGTTTCTAGGTTTAAGCTAATGAATTTTTTTTTCTTCAAAAGCATTATTATTTTCAAACTCAAATATTTAATATCCTTTAATTCAAAAATTTTATTACAACAATATTAAGTTTTGTCCTAAAAATTGCTATGTGGTTTCTTAATAGCTTTCCACTTGGATTCTTCTGGTGCTTTTAGTTTGGCTTTTATATATATACTAGTATACATACCCGCGCGATGCGCGGAATCAATTTTTTTTAATAGTTTGAACATATCACATCATTTTAATTTTATTAAAATATAATTGTCATCTTACCTTTTAATGATGTGTATTTAATAATATACACTTAATAAAATATTAATACATATGCACAATCATCAAATAACATTTTGATACAATTAAATATTATAATTATATCATTTTTTTATAGCACCATTTAGAATATATCCTGGTTCTAACTATTCAAACTTTCATTGTCAGTTTCTTCTCACTTTATTCAAATTGAATTACATCCACCTTGGAATGAAGTTCATTTTGTTGAAAATAAATAAGAATGTGTCAAATTTAAGAAAATATGTGTAATCATATGACATGGGTACTCGCTGTAAAATAATGTTTTAATACTTTGAATTTGAATTGTTCAATCTTTAGTATCTTTAAATTCACTGCTATAATTGATTTCTAATCATTGTCATATTTACTAGACGTTCTATTTCATCTATCTGGATTACAGTCTCCTAAAATTCACACAATTTTTTTTTTAAATCTCATAATAGTGCTCTGCCACATATTATACATATTGTATTCACATTTTAAGTTGTCTGTCTTCTGTATTTAAATGTCTATGTTTAGATAGGTCTTATACTTTTTATTTTATATTAACTCTTTCTTTGTGTTCTTTTATTTACTGCTACTACGTTACCCATTACTTAATATTGTGAAATTAAAATATAACTTTAATTTAATTGTTACTTGATTTTATATTCTTATCTATTAATCTCTTTTAATGTAACGATCTTCCCAATCGTTTGTGAAAGTTTCTCATCTTTTCTATTTTAGCTCTCCTCGTAGTTGGTGTACGTGAATTATGACTCGCGGGATGAGTAGTACCAATTCTTGAGGTGTTCGAAAGTTATTGAAGTCATTAGTTGGATTATATAAATTTAAGCTTGATCACGGTCAATCTTTAGTCAAGACGACCTCGATATGATATTTTAATGTTTTCAATAGGTCTGAAACGTACTTTTTAATCAATATACATATTTGATTTATTTTCTTGAGGTTTTAAATAATATCCGAGGATCTATTGAATATTTTAAATATTATTTTAGTTGATGGTAATGAGCCAAATTAACATTTTCTTATTTATTGAGACCTATGTATAAACATAAATTTAAAGAGGGGAGAGTTTATCATATTTATATAATAATAATAGAAGCCAATGATCACAAGAAAGGGTGAACCACGGTTAGTAGCCCTATTTCATATTCACCGCTGTAAAGGAAATTCATGACCTCATACAGGTTTGCTTTCTAATATCTTTAGAATTTGATTTGGAATTAGTAAATAAATATCGTGTAATGATTACTTGTAATCATTGGCATAGTTGACCATAAGAAGTAATATTAAATAGTAATATGGGAAATTCTTCATATTTGTACTCTTATATTGATTGGGGATAAATCATCTGACACAAATTTATATTAGGATAGCTTATCATATTTTAATGATGATAGTTGAGTTAAATTTTTGCTGCCTGCAGTGTCATGGGCGAGACCTATTTTGTTCTTGGCTTCACCAATTCCGTAGACTTTATGTATGATTAGCAATTATTATTTTGACAACTTAGTGTTAGGCCTAGAATTTTTAGACTAAAAATTTATTAAACGGGTCTCATTAAATTCGTATTCTTATTGAAATTATATACTTGAACATATTTTGAACGTTTCGAAAATTTGAGAAAAGGCAAGGCACTTGTGGACTAGTGATATTCGAATTCTTCGAGTGAGGTAGGTTACGGTTTAATTGGAGTTTAATCTCGACTTAATTGTGTGTATGCTCCTAAATTGGATATTTGTGGATTGGTATTCGGACATGCTTGAAATTGTTGATGTTTGGATTGTTGATTCGTGTATGAATGTTTATTGAAAATTGACTTGACGGAATTGTCATATGATTTTAAGTGTACTTGTAAACTTGGTACATTGTGTGGCATGCTGTGAGGTTGTGTAAATTGATATTGATAATACTTGTTTATGTTTATGTTTGATCGGGTACTACGCCGGTATATTTATATTTATGTTGGATTGGGTACCACGCCGGTACGTTTATATTTATGTTGGATCGGATACCACGCCGGTACATTTATATTTATGTTGGACCGGGTACCACGCCGGTACGTTTATATTTATGTTGGATCGGGTACCACGCCGGTACATTTATATTTATGTTGGATCAGATACCACACCGGTACGTTTATATTTATGTTGGATCGGGTACCACACCGGTACGTTTATATTTATGTTGAATCGGGTACCATGCCGATACGGGTACATGAACATAGATTGTTCCCTACAGGTCATGACTCTTTGGGCAAAAATAAGTCCCATAGCATGTGTGTACATATTTATGTTATTTCTGTGGATGTTAACAGTATGGTTGATGCTCTTGATGGTTATGTGGCTTGTTTGTGAGCACTGTTTGACCTGTTGTTGCTGTATTGTTGATTCATTGAATATTTGTTGTTTGACGATACCTGTCTACTTGTTATTTGATTTATGTTGTGTACATGCTATTAAATTGAGTTGGCCTATGATACCTACTAGTACATAGTGGTTTGTACTGATACTACCCTGTACTCTTCTTTTGTTGAGTGCAGAAAGTGTTCTAGGCTCAGACATGACCTCACCTCTAGAGTTTGATAGCAGATCTTGATCCAAGGGTGAGCACTTCGTCTCCAGGCTGCCATGGGTCATCTTATTTGTTCTTGTCCATCTTTCAGGCAATGAAAGATTCTTTATTTACTTTATTTTTGGATATCACTTTAGATATGATCTTTGTTAGTAGTTCTTGTACGATAACTTTCGGGTCTTGAGAATTTTAGTAAGTAGTTTGTTTGAATTTCCACATTAATAATAATTAGTCCTGAATATTTATTATTATGCTGAATTTTATAATAATATCATCTAATATTGACTAAGTATTTGGGTAATAGTTCGGTTTAGATGGTTCTCCGACAAGAAGATTAGTATGGGTGCCACTCATGACCATTTAGGTCGTGACAAAGTTGGTATCAGATCCCTAGGTTCGTCGATCTCGTCGTACAAGAACATGTCTAGTAAAGTCTTGTGGAACTGTACGGAGACGTCTGTACTTTTCTTTGAGAGGCTATAGGACACTAGGAAAATTCAATTTTTTTTCCTTACATGCTATTACTTGAGTTGATTTGGTAACTGGAGATTCCAATTGGTGTCTTAATAATTTTAAATAAAAATCTAGGAGATTTCAATTGGTATCTGTTAATAAGGTCTAAAAGTTTTTGTTAATAGGTAAAGACTTGTGAAAGTTATGAACTTATTGATTGCTTGTGTTTGATATTTAACTAAACTTGAGTTGCTAGATTTTTGTCATTGGTGTGAATTATTTTTGTTAAGTGATGAAAATTGACCAAGTTATTTTTGTTGATAAATGTGATGGGATTATTTGATTTCTTGTTATTGTGAAACTAGAAATTCCATGGTGCTTACTTAATTTTGGTACTATTATACTGATGAGATTGATGGTATGAGAATTGAGAGGATGATATGAGAATGTGATGACGAGAAAAGATGGTGAAAAGTGACATGAGTAAAAGACTGAGGTGATATGTGTTTTTCGTAATGAGAGGTTCTTGTTAATGATGTTGTGGATGGACTCTTGTGTAGTTCGATTATTTGATATTATTTGAGGATCCTTGTGTGGTCCGGCCATTGAGACTGTATTTAGATTTTTTGTGCAGTTCTATTATTGAAACTATAACGGGTTCCTTGTGAGGACTAGCTAAGTGACATTATCTTTGAGTTCCTTATGTGAACGAATTCTTAATGCTTGGCAAAATAATGAGTTTTAAATAAAAGTGATAAAAACTAGAAGAGGTTGTTGATACCTACAGAATTTGATCGATGACTTGTCTGGAATGTGATATTGGTGATGAGACTGTCAATGACCTATAATCGATTTATTTTTTTTGGCCATGCTTATGTGCTAGTGGTGTGAGGATCACTCTTGAGGTGATTAAGAGTTAAGTAAAGCCCATAATAAAAATATTGTTAGGTAGAAATAAGAATGACTCTATATATCTTAAATTGGTGTTAGTGATATAAGAGAGGTTTGGCTTGACCACGAAGTGTTTGTCGTCGAAATATGTTGAGTTAGTTATTGTCAGGACATGAGTTGTAGCTGTGGATTTATGCATTAGGAAATTTTTTGAGAAGATAAATTATTATTGACTTGACTTTGTGGTTTAATTATACATTTGCATGTCCCACAAAGTTGGCTGATATATGACACTTTTAGAGGACAGTAATTTTCATGGTAGTGGCAATGAAAAATCTAATGGCTTATTTACATTCATAAAATAATTAGTGATGACCCTGAATGGGAGAACAAATAAATTATTAAATGGCATGATTGATACTTTCTTGAGTGATACTTGGTGGATATTTCTTGTTGAGTGGTTAAGGTATGATGATTAGATGGATATTAACAATATTGTGGAGGATAATGTATTGTAGGCTCTAATTCAGTGGGACCCGTAAAATGGCATGTTTCTACCTCTTTTGAATCCTGTTGCTTTTCCTCTCTAGTTTAGATTAGTTGTAGCGTGGCTATGATGTAAACCTATGTTTGGGATGTGATTTTAGTAATTGAAGCATGATTTGTATAGATAGCCTTATTGGGCTAGTGTGGTAGTCGTGAAACCGTAAGTTGGGTAGAGTTGACTTGAGTACCTTGGTTCTAGTCGAAGTTGCTATCTTAGGCTTGAATATGGCTTACTTGACATTTAGAAGATGAACTAGATACCTTAGCCTAGTTCGGGGCATAGTGTGCTTAATTATGGAAATTGAGGATTAGAAGTGGGATCGTCTGACCCACTTAGGCCTAAACTTTTGTTAAGTCTTGTGGACTTAGTTGTGGATGTTAGACATAGAGGCTAGTAAACCTTAGAATAAGGTTACTTCGTAACTCGTATTGATGTTCCCGGATTATGGATTTTGAGATATAGTTATGATACTACCTGTGGAAGTTATATTGGGCATTTAGAGATGATAATTCTCCTAGATACGTTATGTGGCCTATAGAGATGCTATTTCTTCTTAGACTTGATAATTGGCCCACAGAGATGCTATTTCCTCTTAGATATGCAAATTGTCCTTGAGAGGTTATATCCCTCGTATCATGATGTATGACATATCGATTTAAGATATCCTATAGACGATTACATGCCCATTTATATTATATCTACTATATGTGAGATAATTAGAGATATGCTACAACTTATAAATATGATTATCGATATGAGTTTCGAATATGTATATGGGCCTAAGACGGTGATTATGATGTTGTGACTATTCCGGATAAATTAACGGGTCATGAGCTGTGTTATGATAATGATTGAATATTCGAGGAGTGTTTATCTGTGTAAAGGATACGTTTACAGTTTATTAATACACATATATTTGTATACACATCTCTCTGGTATGGGACAGAGGAAGATGCGGTGTGTTGCTTACGACTTTATTGATTGGATATTGGTGATGGCTAGGAATCTAATATATTAGTTAATGAATCTTGTTTAGTTGAAACATGGTGGCTAGCGATGGTTAATGCATGACTTATGGTGAGGTCTGGTCGAGCATATGTGAAGATTAGTTGGTATTGATGATTGAATTTGTGATGTTGATTAGTTGATAAACGAAGAGTTGTGTGTTTATGAGGTTAAATAATAAGAGGTGACTAGTTAATAACTTTGAATAGTTTCTAAGTCGTTAACTAATGAATAGTTAAGCAAGGATTAGTTGGAAAACGATGGTTAGATAATGAATGGTAAAAGTTCATTCAAAACTCTTTAACCATGAATTACTATTTTTAAGCTAATGAAATCTTTTTTCTTCAAATAAAGAATAATATATTTTCAAATTCAAATATTCTAATTTTTTTAATATATATATATATATATATTATTATTATTATTATTATTATTATTATTATTATTATTATTATTATTATTATTATTATTATTATTATTGCTACTACTACTACTACTACCTTGTTTTGGTTAATATTATTATTAATACTACTACTACTCCTATTACCATTTCTATTATATGTATTGTCACTTCTACTATTTACCTATTTAATAATAATAATAATAATAATAATAATAATAATAATAATAATAATTATTATTATTATTATTATTATTATTATTACTATTATTATTATTATTATTATTATTGTTACGCACTACTACTACTAATTTTACTACTATTATTTATTATTAATATTATTATTATATTTTTAACTTTTATTTAATATTTACATAAATTATATTTAGATAGTTTTATAATATTTATTTGAATTTTTAAATAGATAAACATGAAAGAGTAAAAGTAATAATTAAATAAGTAAATAGTATGCTAAGTAAATAGTAGTAGCATACTATTTACTTATTTAATTATTATTATTATTGTTACGCACTACTACTACTAATTTTACTGCTAAATAAATAGTATGCTACTACTACTAATTTCAAGTTATAAGCTTATACAATATAGGGATTATAAATAAGTTTCCCAGAAACTTTTATATGCTTCAAACATTTTGAATCCCTAAAAGTTTTCATGTAAATTTTGTCAAGTGACAATATTCAACATTTCATTAGTGACATCTTCAAGTGTTTGGATTGCAAATCAAATAAGTTTTATGCTTACCAAGATGTATCCTTTCATATCATTTGATAAATGTTTCTACGTCAGCATGCTTAAATTAACGTAGAATTCAGATCCTCATACTCTTTCACAATATTGTGCCAATATTGTATCAAATATATTAATGATATATCATTTCGTATCGATTCAGAATGCGACATAATATTTTGAGATCTCATCACTTTATTATTTTCAGGTACATGAACCTCTCATAAGGTTTCATGAAGTGTTATGTCGTAGGTTTTAAGAGCACATTGCCTTCTTATTATGATTATTTTCTCCTTATCCTTTTCAAGAATTATTTCATTTAGAACCGATTGATCTACCATGCTTCACGCATGCATAGATTTTGTCCTTTAGGGACACAAAATAGAAGCACCTGCAGCTTAAATATGAGATGCTTTCAGTAGTTGACTTGAATTATCTTTTGAATGAGGATCTGATGATAATTCCTAACATATTTCTTGGCTGCTTATAATCTCCCCCATATGTTAGAAAAACTAACATACATCCCTCTTTCTTCTTTGAGGAATCCATCTTTGTGCAACATGGTATATTCATTAATCGTATACCGCACATTAATTATTAGATGGACAACGTGTGATTCCAAACTTAGAACCAACTTTGAGGAAAAATTAATCATAATTTATTAGTTTGATGCATACAAGTACTTTTGTATATAATATTTCAAACCAACACATGAAGCTTTTGTTCTCAATGGTTTAACTATTTATTGAAGACATTCGATGCTAAACCATGAGCATCAAGATGAATTGTCTTGATTGCACAATCAGAAAGTTATGCTCTTAACTCAATTTTATTGAGCAAGCAACTTTATGAATGTCAAACTCCAGGTTGCCAATTAACGCACATGTGACCATCTTATATTGACGCATCTTAATAGATGACATGACTGGTGAACGGGCCTATATTCACCTTTTATACTTTTCAGATTTTAAGGGATCCAATCCCAATATTAGTTGGTCCAACCAACTTATTATGAGAACAAGCAATATTAAAAGTAATGGAGAATTTTCTAATTCTTCAATAGATGTTACATACTCAGTATGCACATCTTTGGGATATTGCAATCGTTCAAATCAATTTATGAACTTTTATACTAGTAAACTCCAAGTTTACCATGACATGTACATTTTTTCTTTAGTAAATTTTATATTTACTATTACATGAATAAATTTCAGATTTACTACTTCATAAGTAGATTTCAAAATAACTTTTCTCAATTATTCAGCCTCTTTCGGAGTTGAGTTGTGATACCATCACAATCAAGTGCACGTTTGCATTAATAAGCTTCTCATTCCCCAAGAATGGAATATAATTATGCCTTAAGCCTATCAAATTATGATAGCTACTACAAAAGAAAATTGAGGCATACATATGATTTATTGTTACCACATTCAATTCAGGAAATGAAGCATATTTGATGGGACATGTTTCACCAAATACTCATATTTTACCTTAGCCATCAAAATATCATCAATATGGTGCATTAAGATTCAAACTCAACGTATTATCCATGTAAAGGCGTCTTAGGCATAAATTCATAGGAATTGAACCCAACATATTATCATCCCCTTTAATAATATTGTTCTTGAGGAAAAAATTTAGAATATAAATGGTTCCAAATCAATTATTCCTTTTTCTTCAAATCCAACAATAATTATATGGTTTAGTAGCAAAAGATAATAACATAAGAAATTACTAACCTTGAAATTACCTTTAGATTAATAATCTCACCTTGTTTGACAGAGTCTCGTCCAGTATCTACTACTACTAAATCTTTTTTTCAAATAAAGAATAATATATTTTCAAATTCAAATATTTTAAACTTCTTAATACATTATTATTACAACATTATTAAGTTATGTCCTAAAAATTTCCACGTCGCTTCTTGTCTTGCTTTTAGTTTTGCTTTTATATGTATACTAGATAAGTATGCCCGTGCTATGCATGGGCCCAATATTTTGAATTCAAATATAGTTTTATTTGTGTTTAATTTTAGTTGCAAAATCCATTATTTGAACACTAAATTGACATACATAAGCAAAAGAATAACAATACATAAGCAAATAAAGTTTTATCTTTTACAAAATAGCAAGCATAAAAAAGTCATATTGAAATAAGAATAACAGTACATAAGCAAAAGAAAATAAAGTTAATTCAATGTCCAGAAACAACCAATTCAAGAGCGAGAATGGAAATTATTCTTTGGTCAATGCTAGATCAAATTTAATACTTAAATTGAGAGCTTATACCTAGATTATCAACAATTAGGAAAACTAATTCTGTAGATTATTTCTCAAAAAAAAAATTCATCTTTTTCTATCCAATGTGATTGTTGTTTTGACAAAAAATTCACATCTATTGTACTTTAAAATATATATTTTTTCTCATCTCTACATAAAGAACCTACAACGAAAAAGTTGATGATGTAACATAATATTAGTTTTTAAGATATAGCTACTCAGGAATATTTATAATAAAAGTATAAAATATGTAACAAAATACTAATCAATAGAATAAAGGTTGAGAGATTTCATAATGCAGTCCACTATAAAATATTAATCAATAAAATAAAAATTGAGAGATTTTACAGTACAAAATTCGCAACAAAATACTCATCAATAGAATAAAGATTTGACAGATTTTATTTTCAAATCACACGTCATAGAAAAAATGTATATCGCGTTCATACAAGTGTCATGGATATTCAATCTACATAGAATTAGATAATATTATTGTAGAATAAAGTGACCTAATGATTAGTATAAATATAGAAAATTCTTATTAATATGAACTTCAAGACATATAACTCAAACACTCACTTGAGCAGACAACATGAATAAATAGATACAAAACAATCACAACTTTTTAGAATGAAAGACTTTCTAGTCAATGTTCCAGAAGTACTCATGGCAACAACGTTCAACCTTGGTTTCTCTCTTATGTGTGATTTTTCATTATTGATATTAAATCTAACTCATAGATCTTCAACCACAACAACACAAAATTTAAAATTTAAGATTCCAATAGATTTTTCATCATTGTTTGATCAGTATTTACCATAATACAATCTTCAGTTTGTGTTTTCCTTTATTTTTATCAATGAAAAAATTTCTTTAGTCACACGATTAAATGTCTCTCATTTCTTGAAAAAGTAATTTAATTGACAAAATTTAGTAAGAGCTCAAAATTCTTTGGTCGACTCAGATTGACAGTTTATTATAGCAAAAACCTCAAGAAAGGCTTCTCAATTATCATTTGTCTGATTTATAACTGATCTACTCAAAACTTCAAAAAAGGAGAATCTCTATATCAAATTTATATAAGATAACAAGACCATCGCTTATATATTGACCTTTTCCAGAGATAGGTGAATCGCCGACATTATCACTTTCCAGTTGATATACAAAATTGATCATGCTTCTGCACTGAAGATCCAAAAAGTGAAAATCATATATCTGTATCTAACCATCATAAATCTGCTAGCTCTTGCTTTAATTGAATGGAAACTCCGAGCAGAGAGGAAAAAATTAAATTTAATATACATAAAGATCAAATGTCTAATAGCACAACATCATTTTTATATATTTTCACTGTAATCACTTCTCCACACCTAGTTCTATACAATGAATAAGAGGTCCAAAGGTCTTGTACAAAAAGAAATTTCATCGTTATCAGATACCTGAGTATCTAAACTGCACTAATGAAGAAGTGTTTATCCATATATCTCAACTCCATCAAGCTACTTTGTGCCCCCAAAATAAGTTATCCATTTCACACATATGTTTGTGTGTGTGTGTGTGTGTGTGTATATATATATATATATATATATATATATATATATTAAAAGTGTGAACACCCTTAGAAAAGTGATTTGAACTTTTTGTCCTTCATTAAAATACTCTCCTTTAGACAAAACTGTCTTTTCACTATTTTTTTTAATTTCTTATTTAATTATTTTAATAATATTAACTAGGCTCCTAAAATATATGGGACTCCTAAAATATATGGAAGGAAAATTAATTAATATTTTTCTTTGTACTGATCAATTAGAAAAATACTCCTAAAATAGGATAGAAAAATACTCCTAAAATAGGACTCTAGAGGAAAAAATGATTTACTTATTGAAAAAATATGATTAATGTTCATCTAACTGATTTGGTTGCATGTCTAGTTTGACGGATGCTTAATTTTCTAGCCCTCAACTTCACTGTTTTTGTCAACATAATGGAATTCAACGTGTGTATATATATCTTCTTTGTTTTCATTCAAGTCATTCTTTAGGGTAAAAATTTTTGCTCAAACAAAAATTATTTTCATGAAAACTAAAGCTTTGTGATCACTATTGTATTATTTTGTTGTAGTTTATAGGTCGTAGATGAATTTACAAGTGGTAGATGAATGTCGGTCGGTTTTGAGGAAATTTTTGTGTAAAGGTTAGATTTAATTATATTGTTTTGATGTCTCTATTATCGTATTGTTTTGATTTCAGTTTACAGGTGGTAGATGAATGTCGATTGTTTTTTTTTTCTTTTTGTAAAGATTAGGTTTAATTAAATAAATTCTCCAAAAGATGTTGAATTTAATTATTGTGTTCATCTTTATTATTTAAACTAGTATCCTATTTAGTGTAACATTTAAACTCAATAAAGTGAGATACAAGCGCGAGGTGCGTACACCTAAACTAGTATGTATATATATATAAAAGGATGCCATGTTTTGCCGTGTTAGTATCAAGGAATTTGATCAAGTGTAGTCAATTGTTTATATATATATATAAAAGGATGCCATGTTTTGCCGTGTTAGTATCAAGGCATTTGATCAAGTGTAGTCAATTGTTTTCGCTTTATTACCAACAAGCTAACTGTAGTAAAAAAATTGCATCAAAATCCAACATGTTCGATTTGTGCGTAGCAGGGGACATTGTTTATAAACATATCTTTGATGTTGCTTATGTCAAACGCTTTTCACGAGTTGGAGACTAATTGTTATTTTTAAACTATTTTTACGACTGATAGAATCTTATCAGTCTATACAAAACGAAAATCATTCACCCCGCCACATTTATTTGAATATTTAAAATTTATTTTTAATTTTAATTTCAGTTAAGTTAATAATATAACAGCTAAGTTATTTTTATGAAAACTTCAACAAAATAAATAGATGCAAGAATTAGACCCTAAAACCTTAAAAAGAAAAAAAATTTCCCACCAGTCTATTTATGTAATTGAGAGAAAACGCTTAAACGACTATTGATAGAGTGTTTCAAAATTCAAAGTATTTCTAGAGACATCAATAGAGGAACCAATCGGGTAAGAAAACACAAAAATGTGAGTGAATTTCCTAAATAGTCACCCAAGTTTTGTATATTTCCTTCAAATATCACTTATGTTTTATTTAGGACCACAATATTACTTAACTATCACTCTTTTTCTCAAAAAACAGTAAACACCTCAAAAACCTTCTTTCTCTCTTAGTTGACATGTCATATCATTATTTTTTTTTAAAAAAAAATACTAAACTTATAACTCATCAAACTCATTTAATAAAAAATACAATTATATATTTTTTTTAAAAAATAATTTAGTTTATTATAAAGAAAATTTTCTACTTAGAAAAACTTTACTGATACCAAAACTTGACATATATTTTTTCAAGAGTTATTTTTCTGAATGACCACTCATATTTTTGAATTGCCAACAAAAATTACTTTAGATTTTTTTTATAGATAATAATATTTCGCAACTATCAGTATTAATTCAAAAAAACAACTAAATATCATACGTCTCTTTCTTTTCTAATTAGCAGGCCATGTAAATCATTTTTTAATAATATACTTATTTAACTCATTAAACTTATTTAGTCAAAATTTTATTCTTATTCTTTTCGTTAGAAAAATCTATTAATTTATTAAGAAGGAATTTTCATGCTTAGAAATCTTTTACCATTACTTAAAATTTTTGTTTTTCTAAAGTTATTTTCTTGAATTGTTATTCATGTTTTTGGAATCACTTATAAAAGTCACTTTTATTTTTGCCAAGACAATAATATCACTCAGTTATCAATATTTACTCACAAAATCACTAAATACCTTAAAAGTCTCGTCCTCTTCTAATTAGCATGAGTAAACCATCATTTTTAAACAAATAATAAACATATTAACTTAGCAAACTCATTCAATCAAAATTATAATATTATTTTTCTTAAAAAGGTACATTAATTTATTAAGATGAAATTCTCATTCATAGGTATTTATATTTTTTAGAGCTATTTTTCCAGATAATCATTCAGGTTTTTATATATAATTTCATAAAAAAATTAATTGTTTTCTAAAAAAATAACACCACTAAATTAAATAAGTTATCTAGAGATTTTAATTTGCATGTAAAATAATATGGTAAAGATGCATGACAAAGAATTTCCAAGCATGAAAATTAAATTAATGCATTTTTTTGGAAAAAAAATAAAGTTATAATTTTGGTTAAATGAATTTGATGAATTAAATAATTTATTATTTTTAAAAATGTGATTTTAATGACATTGTATGCCAATTGAGAGAAGAGAATACTTTTGAGGTGTTTAGTATTTTTTTAGGAAATTTGAGGAAAATTCCCAAACTATAGGATAGCTAATTGGTAAATGTCATTAATATTGATCAAAATTACAATATTGCCCTTGGCATAATTAAGCAAGATAATCTTTTTTTTTAAATGACAAATATACCCTTGATCGTCCCACTCTTCACTCTTCTATATAATACTAGATAGGTATGCCTGTGCGTTGCATGGGCCCAACGCGTATAGTAGAATAAAATAAAGATATAACAATAAGGGACTATTCCATTTGATTGGGACTATTCCATTTGATTGGGTCAATTGATGGAACCCGTGACCTCCAGGTCACATGACAGCAACTTTACCAAACAATGATGACAATCAAATGATAATAATCTTAACAATATTTTTCTGGAAAAGTAAAGTAGCAAGATACTTACAATGAGCCAAAATCATGTTGGCCTTCAACCTATGCAATAAAGATATACACCTATGATAATAACTAAAACAACAAATGGTTTTCCTTGATAACGAACAGGAACCACTTTACCAGCTTTAGAATGAGCTTTCCAGCCATGAGGAAGCAGCTTGATGTTTCCAGGATTTTGAGACCATATTGGCAAGATTTCTCCAGAGATGGCTATTCAAACCCTGGAATGGGCTTCAACAGTGGATGATATCAGGATCTCGCTTTAAGTTGTTTGATTTGATGTCTCAGAAAATAAAAATACTACAAAGTTATCCAAGGCGAGACACCAAGATGTAAAAATGTTTAAAACGATCCTACACAACGACAGAAGTCTAACTACAACGACCAGTGGCAGTGTATTTCTACTACTTCTGTGGATCGTGTATTTCTAGTGTTTCCGTTGACCTAACAATATATATCCTCATGATCCATGATCTGAGACTGACAGTATGAACTTTAGAAATAACTCATAAAAGGAAGAACACCGTGAATGTTCACGTAAGAAAATTGTTGTATACAATCACAACCTTACTGAGAAGCTGTTAGCTCCTTTTTTTTAAAAAAAAAATGAGTTACTGAAAAGCTGGTATCTATCTTCAATTTTAGAGCTTAAAAAGGGTAGCCTCGTGTAATAAAGTTCCAGTACGCACAGGGTCCGGGGAGGGGCTGAACCACAATGATTTGTGTTATGCTGTCTTACCCTGCATTTCTACAAGAGGTGCTTCCACGGCTTCAACTTGTGACCTCCGGGTCACATAAATCAACTTTAACAGTTACGCAAGGCTCCACTTCAACAACTTCAAAACTTATGGCTTCATAATTAACATTGAAAACTATAACATTCCAGAAGTTTTTCTTTCCCCCGAAACAGAAAAGGTTGGACCCAATTAATTGTGGGAAAAACTAAAGGGACAAATTTCTCTAAGCTAAAAAGATTTATGCAATCAAAGCCAGGTGTGGGATGTCTTTCATAAATTCATGTCCTATTATTTATGAACGCTTCTTCGATCATCATTTTAGGCTTTAACAACTTTTTTTTGTTTTTAATAAATCCAGTGGTCTAATCAATTATTTTTTCCTCCACAGTTGTTTCATTCTTCCCACTTTGATTCTTGTCTGAGTCCTCATTCAATGCCCTTCATCATAACTGAAAAATGATAGAAGGGATCCTAAGTTCACAAAGTTGCCAACAAACTTGACACAATAACTTTTTGCAACTCTTTTGGATCCTAAGTACTCTTGAACAGAGGCTTTACCTTGAAAAATGGTCATAATACTCCATAGAGATTTTAAAACCTTATAATTGAATACAAAAGAATAGCTTGGTACAAAAATATTCGACTTGCTTAAGTATTAGTAAGAGACATGCAACAAATGGAATTTAGAACAAATGGAATTTAGAACAAGAAAAAAGGAACTTCACAGTAAGTAACAACAACTAGTGAGTCAAATTTCAGAATGCATATTAGACACTGCAAGTTACTGCAAAAATTGATACTGAATTTGTTAAATTTGATTGCGGAGTAAAAGTTGTTAGGCTAGCCGTTGATAGAAACATGAAAGAACTATAATCAACATGGTGAAAAATCCTCCAAACTCCAATCACATCTTATTGGATTTTCTTGGCACAAAACATGTGATACAGACAAAACCCAGGTATCATAAATTGCACAACCTCTTTCCTAAAATCTATTTGCATGAAAAATCTAGGGCTCACTTATTAAATAATGATCAGTTTATGAAAAACTTACCTTCTTAAATCTGTACATAAGAGACTCTATAGACTTTCGGATCATGGAGTTCTCTGTTTGTTTCACTGCCTTAGAAGCTTGATGCAAACTTTGGATTCCACGACCCAAACTAGCAATTGAAGGAGCTGCTGGAAGAGATTCAGCAGCACATTCTATTCCATCTCCATACACAAGCAAGCCCGCACAAGTAGCTACACTGCACCCAAATGTAGAACATGACAGAAAACCAACAGGTCGTACTCGGTGTTTCCTCATAATTTCATAGAATGCCGTTCTCATGGCTGAGATACTAGTTTTCTCCGCAGAGGCTATAACGCAATGTGTCACCGCACGTATTTTCTGTGCAGAAGCAACATATCAGTGTATCCCAAGAATTGATAAAAACTTTGATCCAAACACTTTAAAATACACCCTTTCAACATTTTGATAGGAGGAGAATTGCAACGATATTGTAAATCAAGTATATAAGAAGTTCGATGTTTAAAAATATAAAAGAATTAATGTAGTACGAATTAGCAATAAAAGTTTGTTAAATTGATTGATAAGCCAAAATATACTAACCTAAAATGAAACCTAGTTGATCAAAACAAAATTGACCAAATGACCAAACCTCTAACATCCTATTACTCTGATGGTAATGTCACAACAACTTCAACTTGAAGTAGGATTGTGGTCAGATAAAATTATGGGATTGTTTGACAAGTTGTTGCCATGTCGCTTCATTAATCCTTTATGCACAGAAAATTTATCTGTAGGTAACGACTTTTTACACCAAATAGAAACCAAGAAAACAGTATAAAACATCAATATTACTCCGTCATATAGTTCTTCCAGTTTATCCACTGATCTATAATTGACACACATTAATCTTCAGTCTCAAACATAGACCAAAAATTGATCGGATACGTGATGCTAAGTTGGTTAACCTAAATTAATGGAACTCCAAGAGCCGCTCGAGGAAACACAAAAAGCTGTGTTTGAGTTCACTGACATACCTGAGAATGGTGGGAACCAACTCCAGCTATAGCGCCATTAGGACCCCTGAAGAAGAAGGGTATTGCCTTTCAATAGCTTCAAGTTTCTTTTTTCTTTTCTCATTCAGGCTATTAAACATGGCTACAAATAAGTAGTCAACAATATCCATGATCTGCAAGCATAGATTTCAAATTGTGATATCTAAAATAAAAGTGCAGTTCATATTATATTTACAGAAGCAGTTGATGACCTTCCAGAGTAATAAAGGGAAATGTTCGTGCATCTGATGTAGAACAGGAGAATGGAAACAGTTTTAACTTAATGATGTGCATCTGATGTAGAACAGGAGAATGAAAACATGTTTTAACTTTGGTTCGAAATGTGTCATGATACTGTTTTACAACAAAATCTAACTTACCCTTGTATCTATATCTGGTGATGTATGCATGAGGCTATTCAGGATTAGAGGTCTCTGCCCTTTTAAGTCAGAAAATGATGCTGGGCATTTGGATCTTATTGGTGTTGTCTATGCTTGGAAAATTGCAGAGTGCTACTTTAATAACCTTACTGATTAACAAAAGAATGATAAGACTTTTGGTGCATTATTCAACTGTTATATTAAACAACAAGGTCCGACTTTCTAAACATAATAAACAATAGATGACAATGAATAAAAGTCAAAGACTACGTGAATATGATAGTACTACCACAGACTCAGAGTTCTAAACAACCACCAAACTTAAGACGATAAGATTAGGTTAAGATATTAATACAACACTCAACCACTAACTATGTGTGAACATACCAGAATACAAGGTTTTCCAGCAGCTAAAACCTCAGAGCAGATCATTGTTCCAGCTATAGATACAAGAAGGTCAGTCGCTGCATACGCTAAATTCGTCGAGTGCAAAAACTTTCACCAAGTTAGGATCAAATCAGATGAAAATGGAGAAAAGAGAACACCCCCTTCCTAAACTTAGAATCCAGAAATGCTAAATTCACCATACAGTAAATACACAATTGTTTGAAACAAAATAATACTCACGGGGTTATATATAACCGGGGATGAAATTTCACGGGGCTCCCCATCTTATCATATGCTAAGACCCCCGTTTGCCATATAAAAAACAAGTCTTTTTGTTCATTTAACATCTCAGAATACGAATGCAAGATGGCAACATTAATTGCATTAGCACCCAAGGAGCCCCGAAGAATCAACACCACCTTACCATCCCCCTTCCTTACAACAACATTTGAAAAGAAATGCTTTCTTCCCACGACCTTAGACGCATACTGACTCAACGATAATTTCACTGGATTCCCGCACACCACACACTTGCTCTTTTGCCAAAAACGATCAATAGAAGAGTTAAATGTAGCAAACACTTTATAAGCAAATAAAGAAAGCACTAGGTTAGCTATCCCGAGTACTAAATTCTGTTCTTGAATTACAAGTTTAATGCCTGTGAGACTTGCAGCCAAGCAAATTAGAAATGAAACGAACCCACAAGTTCCAATCACTGTATCGTGTTTGAATTCTTTAAGTATTTGGGAAATTTTAATTAGGGATTTCACAAGAACAAAAGGGAGAAAGATTAAAGAAGAAATTAAGAGAAAAAGCTTACCTCAATTGGAAGAACTTGCTGAGAAGATGAAGAGAACTAATGGAGGCTTCTGGAATCATGATATTTGTGTGAAACAAGTGAAGAGAATGGTACAGAAACGGAGGCTTCTAGAACTGATCAATTAATTGAGCACCGCTTAATATAATATTTTAATTATCATTTTCCCCCTTAATGTATGGATTAAAAGACTATTTTGCCCTTGGTCGTCTCTTGCTTCACCTTTCTATATAGTAATAATAATAAAATAAAATATATTAATTTAATATTTACATAAATTATAGTTAGATAGTTATATAATATTCATTTGAATTTTTATAGAGATAAACATGAAAGAGTAAAAGTTCATTCAAAAATTCTTTAACCATGAATTTCTATTTTTAAGCTAATGAATCTTTTTTTGAATAAAGAATAATATATTTTCAAATTCAAATATTTTAAATTTTTTAATACATTATTATTACAACATTATTAAGTTATGTCCTAAAAATTGCTACGTGGCTTTTTAATATCTTACCACGTGGCTTCTTGTCTTTCTTTTAATTTTGCTTTTATATATATACTTGTATACGTACCCGTGCAATGCATGGATAATATTAAAGTATTACTTATAATAGTTTTATATTGAAATATAACTTTCGAGCAAGTTAAATCATATTAACTTAAAGAAAATGTAACTACCATATTATTTCTCAATGTAATACATACATACACATATACATACATACATACATACATACATACATACATACATACCGTCTTCTAAAAAGGATAAATAGATTTTATATTGAATTCAATTTTCGATTTTCATTTTAGAAATATGTAATTAAGGGACTCTTCTTTTTTAAGATTTTTATGATATTTTCAACCTTAGAGCATATATTAACTCACATTTCCTTTTTGGTCGTTTCGTAATTACAATTCATTTAATAATCTTTTTAGTTGATGAAATCGTAAAGCTATACGATTCGTCAGAAAAGGGCATAATAGTTACTTTTTTCTGTATAACAGGATTATTAGTTACTCGTTGAATTTCTTCGAGACATTTTTCACTAAACGATTTATATGAATCATTAATTTTCCTTTCATGGAGCTTCTCTCTCTATATATAGAGAGAGAGACCTCTCCACCTCCACCTCCATCTCCACCTCCATCTCCATCTCCACACCTCCCACCCTTACCTCCACTTTCACCTCCACACTCCCTATTTTTTTCATTTAAAATTTATGAATGATAATATGTGTATTATCTAATTACTTCATTATATAGAAATTAGAATAAATAAGCTTTATTATGTCAAATAAATAAAATATAAATTAAAAGAAGATTCTGAAATAATCTAATATGTTATATGTGGTTATAATTTAAAATTCAAGTTAAATACTTTTACATCTATTAAACTATAATTTTATAATATATTTTATTTTACTTTTTTTACTCAGATTAAAAATTTTTATTAACCCATCCTAAGAGTCGAAAGAATTTCCAGAATGCATGTAATATTCTTGAATATTATTCTTGAATATGAATTTTACATGAAAAAGTAAAATCATAAATTTTTATGCGAAAAATAATAGTAATGTGTAACTGTGAACATAATATTTAATTATATTGTAGGCTACAATATTAAAAATTTATGATGATTTAACACTTTATGTTTTTTAATTAAAACATTACCAACAAAAGAAACTATCATTATAAAATTTAAGTTGTTGCTTGTGTTTTAGTCATCACGATCTTTTTTTTTTTTTTTTTACTTTATCTATTGAAAATTTAAATAAAAATATAATATTATCTATAAGATTACCTTTCTTATCATCAAAATATTCTTATCTCAAATTCAAATAGAAATAGATAAACTATCACAACTTAAATTTTATCTAATATTAATTGATGTGAATTTCAAACTTGAATTCATAATAATTAAATTTTATAATTCACTATAAATTCTCATAATATCATATTAAATAATTAATTTTCATAAAAAATTAGAAACACATAAATTAATATGAGTATTTATTTTTTTAAAATAAATTATATCAAAATAATAACAAAAGTTATCATTTAAAAAGAATCAACTGAACTTCTCAATTAAAGATGGTTTTATTTTTCATTTACGTAATTGAATTTATTTTCTTCAGAATCAAACGAACAGAAAAATATTACTTACTTGTATTAAAACTTGGATATAGTGAAACAAATTAATCTGTAATAACACTATCAATCATCTGCATATAAAAAAAAATGTTAAATTTCTAAAAAAATTCATGAATAAAATTAATAATCAATAATAAAGAAGGAAAATGAAAGCTTAATATTATATTGCATTGTAGCAGTATTTATAGAAAGGTTAAGAAGTTAGAAATTATTCCAACTCAAAGTTCATTCGAATTCAAATTTCATAAGAAGATTAGTACACTAACTAGGATATTGATTTGGATAAATATAAATATAAGAATAAAAAAAGGAGAAAAAACTTTTAGTTGCTAATAAGAAGATTATGCTATAAAAAAATAACTGTCAAATAACTCATTTTTTATTCAAATTTTAAAGTAATTTTTATTAATAAGAGGTGGGGGGTGGGGGTAAGGTTATAATAATAATAATAATAATAATAATAATAATAATAATAATAATAATAATAATAATGTTACTTGTATCACTATTGCTACGATGCTACTACTACATACTACCCGTGCTACTTATTATTATTATTATATTTATTATTATTATTATTATTATTATTATTATTATTATTATTATTATTATTTTACTATCTCTACTAACACCATGTAGTACTATTATTACTTTAACTATTATTTGTCTATAGATTATTATTAATTAGTTAGAGTCCTAACTTCAAATTCTAATAATATTTTAGATTGATTAAGGTGATTTTTAATTTTCAAATTATTTAGATGTTACCTTTTTATTTTAATCATAATCGTATAATTAAAATTAGGGTAGGCTAAAAATCTTAATTGTTATTGCTAAATTTATTTATTAAATAATATGTATTTAAATATATTTGATGTAACATTTAAAAGAAATAAATTTGTGGAATAGTAAGAGTTCATTTAGAACTCTTCAATCTTAAGTTCCTAATTTTTAGTTAATGATAGTTCTTCTTTTTTAAAATTAATTAATTAATCTTTTCTTATCTTTAGGCTTTTCAAATAAAATTCATATTTATTCTATAATCTATTAAGTTTAATTAATTGTTATAAATATTATATTATTAGTGCCACGATTACTTTATCCGTACAATGTAATACTACTGCTACTATTATTATTTTTATGTTAATTATTATTATTGATATTATTATTAATAATATTTTTAATTTTTATTTAAAATTCAAATAAGTCAAGTATATTATTACGGCCACTACTTCATCTATTTATTAATATTATTATTTTTCACTTAATATTTAAATTAAATGGTTTTAAAAATATTTTATAATATCTAAAAGAGATAACTTTATGAAATAGTAAAGGTTCGTCAAAATTTTAAAATAAGAGATCATATAGATTACAATATCTGGTAGGATAAGCTCAACGTAACTCCAAAAGAGTTTATTTTTTAGTTATTATCTCTATTTTTAATAAATTAATAAAGTTATCTTTTTATATTTCAAAGCTTATTTTTTTAATAATATTTGTTATATTTTTTTAATTTAAATTGAAAAGTTCAAAAAGTTATTAAATAGCTAACTAAAATCTGCATACTGAAAAAGTATTTTCTAATTCAGTTTTGAATATGATCTTTATCTTTTTTTCAATTCAAAAAGTTATATATTTCATTTTAAGTTCAAACTTTTATTTTATCAATTCGGTATTTGAGTTATGATTCAAAATAATATTTCCAACATAATCTCTATCATTTATCTTTATACAAATTCAAAACACCATTTATGTAGGGACAAAATAAAAAGGCTAAAATTATTTATTTAGAAATGAATGAAGTACTACTACTACTGTTAATATTTTATAAAATTATTATTATTATTATTATTATTATTATATTACTATTGTTATACACGTTTTGAGTAAGCATTATCACTACGTACTATTATCTATTATTATTGTTATTAAATTAAATATATTCAAATATATTTTATTATATAAAAAGGAAGAAATTTATGAAGTAGTAAGAGTTTATTTAGGATTCTTCAATCATAAGTTTTATTTTTAACCTAATAAT
Source organism: Capsicum pubescens (assembly GCA_030864215.1). Lineage (NCBI taxonomy): Eukaryota > Viridiplantae > Streptophyta > Magnoliopsida > Solanales > Solanaceae > Capsicum > Capsicum pubescens. The sequence continues at coordinate 57,505,185 of CM061538.1, forward strand.
TTTTTTTCTTTTTAAAAGGATAATGCATTTTCAAATTCAAAAATTTAATACTTTTAAATTCAATTTTTTTACTACAAAACTATTAAGTTTTGTCCTAAATATTGCCATGTGGATTTTTAATATCTTGCCACGTGGCTTCTTGTCTAACTTTTAGTTTTTCTTTTTTTTTTATATATATATATATATATATATATATATATATATATATATATATATATATATATATATATGTATATTGATAATGTTAACTGTTTTAATTGTTATTATTATTCTAATTACTATCACAACTACTACACTACTACGTAGTACGTACTACACTACTATGTATGTACTGCTACTTCTACTCTTATTATTATTATTATTATTATTATTATTATTATTATTATTATTATTATTATTATTATGTTAATATTTATCTTGTATTTAATATTTACATGTATTTTAAATAACATTTGAAAATGATAAGTTTATGAAATAGTAAGAGTTCATTAGAACTCTTCAGTTTTAGGTTCCTAGTTTAAATAAATAAACTTCTTTCTTCTTCTAAAACCTTAATATTATCTAATTTAAATGTTTAATATCCTTTAATTCAAAAATTTTATTACAATACTATCAAGCTTTATCCTAAAAATTACCACGTGACTTTCTATTCTTCTGTTACTTGACTTCTTCAGATGCTTTTAGTTTTGTTTTTATATGTATATATATAGATTTTATTGTATCACGTTGTTCATTCTCATCATTGCCTAATGGCGAAAATTCTCTTTTATGCAACGGTTGATTTTGCGGGATCGTGTCATTACCTTATATTTGTATTTGAGAAAAAACATAAAGTGAAAAGTTAGATTTTAATTTACGTTATAAAAGGAAACAATGACTAATTTTGTTATAGTTGAATAGGATTCTACTTTTAGTACTTTTTTTTCATCTAAATTTTAATTATATAAATTTTGTAACTCTTTAATTTATCTAATGATAAAAAAATATTGTGTACATAAACAATGCAAAAATTTCAACTTTCTTAAAGTGTGTATTAGGCCGACAATAAACAATACTTCACCACAAAAATATTACACACGTACTATCCACAAAAGTCAATCAATAATTTAATCTTTCTCTGCATGCGATATTATATTAATCATCAACTACCCCTTTTCTAAATCCACACCTACCATATATTATCTTCAAAAAATTATTATATATAGACATGTCATAACGTTAAATAATTACTCCCTCAAATTATTATCATATGATGTTTTTTTTAGCTTTTATATCATAAAATATATTCAGTATAACACAAATTACTCCCTCAAATTCTTATACTTTTTCCCCTTTTTGATGGCCACGTGGGCCTATTATTTTATTAAGAAGAAAGGTCTCAATGGCTCTACTTTGATTTTAGTTTTGTGCATATTTTTACTCCCTCAATTTCATAATTAGCTTCATTTTAATTGGTATAATATTAAATATTTTAATTTATTTATCTATTTTAATAAATTAGGAGAGTTTTATTGTTGTTTTTATACTATTTAAGTACATAAAATAACACTTGTCAAATTATGAATTTTAAATCATCATTAATAGATTAGTTTAGTAAATATTTTTTAATTAAAACTTCTTAAGGAATGTCTTAGATCAACACAGACCAAGTAATATGAAATAGAGAAAGTATTTATAGAAGAATAAGGAATAACATAATAATTTGATTGGACCAGCGTAGTGGGAGTGTCGTAAAAAATTATAAGATTTGAAAATAGTAGTATTTGTTTTTAAAGTGAATATTAGGTTTCGAGCATTTAACTTTTAATTTTAAAATATATAATTTATTTTAGGATTGATGATGAGTCAAATTGACTTCATTGACAAATAAAAGTAAACGAAAAGAGTACATAATAGAAAAGTGTGATAAAGATAAGCATTGGTGGTATTAACAATAATTAAAAGGCCTTTTCAATTATTTATCACTATAAATCACAATAATTAATGAAGTCATTGGTGCTTTCTAATTTTAAAATTAAGGGACATTTAATTTCAGGAAACACAACCTATTTTCTAATATATACTTTCTCAATTTATTTTTATTTGTCTATTTTAATTTTTACATGGCCCTTAAGAAATAATGATTGATATGAGTATTTGATCATAATGCCTAGTATATTAATTGAGATGTATCATCTTAAATCTTGAAAAATGATTTGTGGTATAATTAATTAATATTGAGGATAAAATAGAAAATAATAATTATCTTTTTTGGATATGCACTGAAAAAGAAAAGCAATAGTAAAAATATATTTTAAAATACTGAACAAATAAAAGACAACCAAGGTAATTTGACTCATCTTTAGTTAATACTCCCTTCATCCAACAATACTTATCTATTTTGACTTGACACACAAATTAAGAAATCATAAATAATCGAGGTAATTTACTATATCATCTTAGAGTATAATTAATTTATTTCTTCAAAAATGCATTGGATAATGAATAAGATTTAATATTAAGAGTAAAATGCACAAAAATACATAAATTGCATTGGTTTTTCAAATTGAATAAATATTGTTGGATATCTATTTTTAGTATAGTGGACAAGATTTGTTGGACGGGAAGAGTACTTCTCTCTCTTACACCATATTAATATTTCTCCATATCTATGATCGACTAATGATAAAAACAAATATAAATAACTAATTATGTCTTGATTTTCTAAAATAACAAGTATTTCCTCTATTTCTAAATAATTATCACATTTTAATGGTAATTTAAAAATAGATACATAAAATAATAAGTATTTTATCAAATAAATTATGAGACGTGATCCGGAAGGGATGGATATTAATTAGTCATTGAATCTCTTTGGAGGAAAAAATATTCTACATACAAATGGATCTATTATATTGAACTCATCATCAACCTACCATCTTAACTCTAATAATTTAATTGTATATATAGATGTGCTATATCTCTTCATTATTGGACACAAATCATTCCTAAGTGAAAAATGACGATTATGAAGATACTCATGATGTTAGTGGTGGCTACAACAACGTTTTGCAGACACCACCAAGTGATCATGGCGAAAGAGGTCGCCATGATCACGGTCGATGAGGAAAACAAGGCAGCGGCCTGCTCGGCTAGTGACCAACAAAAGGTGAAGAAATGCATGTTCAGTACAACTTCGATTGATGAATGCTGCCCGACATTCCAGAGCATACTTGGCACTAGTTGTCCTTGCTATAAGTACGCTGAGGATTTGGACAATCAAGTCTTGATCACTCTCCAAGCTTATTGTGATGTCAGTAGCCCTTGTAAGGGAGTGCCAGTAAGTTGTTATTTGTATCTACCGTTGCAACACTTGTTAAGAAAATTATGTATTATCTTACATATTTCTCTTTATTAAATTCTAATTAAAATTATTTTTCAAATCAGTAAAGTAGTTCTTTCATTTATGAATACAGCCACCTCCCCCGAAATCGCCTCCTCCCCCAGCAAACACCTGCCCGGTTAGTGACCAAGATTAGTTGAAGAAATGCATGTTTGAGAAAACTTCAATTGACAAATGTTGCCCGACATTCAAGAGTATACTCATGACTAGTTGCCCTTGCTATAAGTATGCTGAGGATTTGGACAATCAAGTCTTGATCACTCTTGAAGCTTATTGTGATGTCAGTAACCCTTGCAAGGGAGTGCCAGTAAGTTATCATTTTTATCTACCATTAAGATTTTGCAACACTAATTAAGAAAATTACTATCTTATATTTTTCTCTTTATGAAAATCTAGTTAAATTATTTTTCAAATTAATGAAGCAGTTCTTTCATTTATGAATGCAGAGCCCACCCCCTCCTCCCTCAAAATCACCTCCTCCCGCCCCGGAAGCGGCCTGCCCTGCTAGTAACCAAGAAAAGTTGAAGAAATGCATGCTACAGACAATTGTAACTGACGAATGTTGCCTGACATTCAAGAGCATACTCATGCATAGTTGCCCTTGCTACAAGTATGCTGAGAAATTTGACAATCAAGCCTTCATCACTCTCAGAGCTTATTGTGATGTCGGAAACCCTTGCAAGAGTGCGCAAGTAAGTCACTATTATTACCTATCGTTCAAAATTTTAACTCACTCGTTAAGAAAATTACTATCTTATATTTTTCTCTTTATGAAAATCTAGTTAAATTATTTTTCAAATTAATGAAGCAGTTCTTTCATTTATGAATGCAGAGCCCACCCCCTCCTCCCTCAAAATCGCCTCCTCCCGCCCCGGAAGCGGCCTGCCCTGCTAGTAACCAAGATAAGTTGAAGAAATGCATGCTCCAGACAATTGTAACCCACGAATGTTGCCTGACATTCAAGAGCATACTAATGCATAGTTGCCCTTGCTATAAGTATGCTGAGAAATTTGATGACAGAACCTTTATCACTCTCAAAGCTTATTGCGATGTTGGAAACCCTTGCAAGAGTGCGCAAGTAAGTTACTATTTTTGTTTATCGTTCAAAATTTTGACTCACTCGTTAGAAAAAAGTACTACTCTTTTAATAGCATTAGTAGTTCTTTCATTTATGAATACATTTCTAATGTAGTATTTTGTTCATTAATTTCAGGTGATTAAGCTATCCAATGACGAGTAAAGATGAAGTGATTAACGCTAATTAACTCCAGATCTTGTATTAGACTAGCTAATAAATTATGTTTTATTATTTCCGTCTTGTAGGACTTTTTAATTTCTAGGGTACACTTGTAATGTTGTGTATCCGCAATAATGTTAGTACGAATAAAAATATATTTTGTTGACTTGAGTGGCTAAAAGTTTAAATAATTTAAATTGTTCTAACGTGCTTAAACTATCATTGAACTATTAAATATAGGTCAACGAAATTACTTTTATATATATATATTATTTTTGGGAGAAAAATATACTTTGATCTATATAACTTCGCTACTACATTGGATTAAGGACAATGAAGAAGAAAGTACCGAGTAGGATTTTACATCATATTAACACATCCACTTTAACTTTGTTTTATTCTCTCATTACTTGTTTTCTTGTTTCATTTGCCTGCTTTTATTATCGAATTATTTATCATTAAGTTATCTGTTTAGTATCTATTATTACCTTTTTATTACATCTGTAACTTGTTATTGGTCTAATAGAATTTTAAAGAAAGAATATATAAAGTTATATAACATCTTAATACAACAAATTAAAGGCAGTTAAATATTAAATTATTTGGGCTTTCTCCAAACTCAAGAGAAGAAGTCTGGACAGAACTACAAGAAGTAGATAATAGATTAAGAGAAGTCCGAATCCAAATATTTTACATTACAGATGAACTAAGGATAGACAAAATTTTAAGACAAAAATATCCTTTTTATTTAGCTTAATGAATAGACCTTGTGCAAATACTAAGGTTTACAGAGAAATTAGAGAAAAGTTAGACAGTTTATACTTTGTAATGAGCCTCCCGGTCGTTTATGAAATTTTCTCATCTTTCTTATTTTTACTCTTTTTGTAGTCTGTATACATGAATTTTGACTCACGGGAGGAGTAGCACCAATTCTTGAGGTGTTCAGGGTAATTGAAGTCATTAGTTGAATTATTGAGTTTTAATAAAGTTAAAACCAATCGTGATCAATCTTTGATCAAGACGACCTCGAGTTAGTGTCGTAGTAATTTCAATATGTTTGGAATATACTTTTTAGTCAATGTACATATTTGACTTATTCTCTTGAGGTCCCGAATCATATTCGAGGATCTATTGGGTATTCTAAATATTATTTTAGTCGGTAATTAATGGGCTAAATTAGTATTTTCTTAATTCTTGAGACTTGTTTATAAGAATTGATTTAAGTGGAAAGGATTAACATGTTATAAACAAAAAATATATTAGAAAAAACCCTCAAATAGGAGCGGTTGAACACATAAGTTGCAAGTTTCGTATCATAGCGTGAGCCGTGAAGGAAAAAAAAAAAAAGGGTTTCTCGGCAAAACACCATATTCAAGGTTAGCGTACAAATTTTCTTGATTTCTGTGGAGTCATCCCAGTGGATATCACTTCTTGTCCATAGTGATTGTCACTTTATCATCCATATTAACACCAATTAGTTGAATGGGAGTAGCAAGTATATGTGTGTATGGTTTTCTCTAAGGTTAGGTTAGTTAATATAATAACTTTATCACTTTTTAATAACCATGCAGTGATTGCTCATAAGAGTGGTGTGTGTTACCCTAATAAATTATGCCTACATAATTAGTTTGCCTTTGGACGATTCTCCAAAAGAAGCACTGCAGAAATTTCATTATTATTAAAAGACTTGTGCTCGGGAGGAGTAGAAGAAAGATCTTTGAAATTTATAGCTAATGTGGTAATTATGGTCAAATATGGTAAAAGTTAATGTTAATATAAGTTTCCAATATAATTGGAAAGCTACAGGCATTTGCTTTATGCCTTGGCAGCATGAGCTTCCAATCTAATTGGAATGCTACAGGCTATTGTTTTATGCCTCGAGTGTTGGCACAGTTAGCGAACTCAATAAACTTGGATTAGATTAGGCTTCGTAGCTTAGGAACTCTTAATTTGGAGGTCGAATAAGGACCTACTTTACTTCAAGTTTAGCGTAACGTTTCATATTCTTATGGGGATTATATATTTGGATATATTTTGATCAATTGGAAGCTTTACGGAAGGGAAAGACCCTGACAAATTAGCTTGCGTTCGAAGGTTTCGGTTGAGGTAGGTTACGGTTTAATTGGAGTTTAGAATCGACTTAATTGTGTGTATGCTCCTAAATTAGATACTTGTTGATTGGTATTTAGACATTGTTGAAAAGTTGGTGTTTGGATTGTTGATTCGTGTATAAATATTTATTGAAAATTGACTTGATGGAATTGTCTTATGACTTTAAGTGTACTTGTAAACTTGGTACATTGTGTGGCATGCTGTGAGGTTGTGGAAGTTGATATTGATAATACTTGTTTATGTTTGTGTTGGATCGGATACCACACCGGTACATTTATATTTATGTTGGATCGGATACCACACCGGTACGCTTATATTTATGTTGGATCGGGTACCACGCCGGTACGTTTATATTTATGTTGGATTGGGTACCACGCCGGTACGTTTATATTTATGTTGGATCGGGTACCACGCCGATACGGTACATGAACATAGATTGTTCCCTGCAGGTCATGACTATTTGGGCAAAAATAAGTGCCATAGCATGTGTGTACATATTTGTGTTATTTCTGTGGATGTTTACAGTATGGTTGATACTCTTGATGGTTATGTGGCTTGTTTGTGAGCCCTGTTTGACCTGTTGTTGCTGTATTGTTGATTCATTGAATATTTGTTGTGTGACGATGGTTGTCTACTTGTTATATGATTTATGTTGTGTACTTGCTATTAAATTGAGTTGGCCTATGATACCTACCAGTACATAGTGGTTTGTACTGATACTACCCTGTACTCTTCTTTTGTTGAGTACAGAAAGTGTTCTATGCTCAGACATGATCTCACCTCTAGAGTTTGATAACAGATCTTGATCCAAGGGTGAGCACTTCATCTCCAGGCTGCCATGGGTCATCTTATTTGTTCTTGTCCATCTTTCGGGCAATGAAACATTCTTTATTTACTTTATTTTTGGATATCACTTTAGATATGATCTTTGTTAGTAGTTCTTGTACGATGACTTTTGGATCTTGGAAATTTTAGTAAGTAGTTTGTTTGAATTTTCGCATTAATAATAATTAGTCCTGGGTATTTGTTATTATGTTGATTTTATAATAATATCATCTTAATATTAACTAAGTGAATGGGTAATGGTTCAGTTTAGATGGTTCTCTCACAGGAAGATTAGTGTGGGTGCCACTCATGGCCATTTGGGTCGTGACATACTTAGAATATAAAAGACTAAATAGTACAAAAGAAGATCTGAGAAGACTAGATAATCTAATCACCATAATATCTGGCCTAGAGTACAAATTAATAAAACACCTTAAGTCTAGAAACAATATCTAATGAAAAGACATCCTTTTGCTAACAATTTACGACTAAGATATTGGTATTTAAATGAAGAAATAAAGAGCAGGGCAGACAAAGTAGAACTAGAAATAGTTTTAAGTAACTATTTGAAATTATTAGCAACTCTAGAAACATCACAAGTAGAATCATTCAAAGAATATTTAAGTGAAAAAAGATGGAAATTACATGGAATTAGAAGCGACATAACATATTACAATATAGGGATAAGTTATCTAAAGGGACGGTGTAACATAGTAAATATTTCTTTAGGATAAAAATAAGTAAAAGTATATGAAAACGCATCCGTTTGCTAGACAAGTTCAAAGACCATACAATTACTTATATAAAAACTTAAAACATTTTAATAGAATTCTAAAAAAGGAACAAGATTTAATAGAAGAAATAAGAGTAGTAGAATCAATGGATTTGCCAGAAGCTATTATATTTTCAGACCGGGAAGAACTTTTGGGCCGTATAGACCACTTATTCCTACTAAAAAGTAAATTAGAATAGATTGGATATTGTATAGATTATTGGAACATTAGAATAAAATCAATTAGAGAAGAATGCAATAGAGAGACTTTTTGGTTAGGGTAAGAACATTACAATAGATTCCTTCAAAAACTAGAATATCTAGATTTGTAATTAAAAGCAGAAAAGAGACATAGACGAATAAAAGATGATTCATTAATTAAATATGATTTCGGTAATGGAGAACATATTTTGCATGGAGAAGATTCTCAACTAAATACTATTACAGACTTTATAATAAATCTAGCAGAGAAAGTTCAATAGGAAAATACTAAAATATTGAAAACCCTAGAGATATTAGAAGACCTGCAAAACAAACAAAAGAAATTGTTAGGTAAAATAGAATTAAATTTTGATTTTTTTAAAAATCAACAAGCAGAATTAGATAAGAAATTCAAAGATTTAATTAATAAAGACAAAGATAACATAGAAAATTCAAAAATAAAGCTAGTACTACAAGAGGTTCGAAAAGAAATTAACCAAATAAAAAATATAATACTCTCATGAGTGATATACTACAAGATAAACTTTATCTAACAATATTACAAAAGGCAACACAGATTCAACCAAACCCCGAAGGATTATCAGATCATCAACCTCAGGGAAAAACAAACTCTCTAATCATAAAACAGAATAATATTATAATTTTATTATTATTAGAACTTAATAAAAATATAGAAAGAGAAAAACAAAAAGACAGTCAAGATAAAAATATAGAAGAATTAATAGAACAACTAAAAAAGATAAAAATAACTCCCCAAAACGAAAAAAGAAGAAGCTATAAAAACCAAATCAAAACATGGACCTTTTTTCAACATCCACGAACAGACAAGAAAGACCAAGACCAAGCTTCACTCAAGAAAGACTAACAACCAACATGTTATCCAGAATCATAAATAGACCAAAAATGATTTCAAGACAACTGCTAGAAGAGATAGTAGACATGGACAAAGACATACTACTTTTTCAACAAAATAAATTAAAACAATTAACTGCTAAGACATTATACAATGAAGAAATGTTTTCAATGACACAATTATATAAACAATATAGGGAAGAGCAATTATGCGTAATTGAAAATGATAGTGCTAGTCTAAATTTAATAAGTCCAGAATCTTTAAGACAGATTGCCAAGTCAAACATGAGCCTCATGCATATGTGACTCATAGTAGTAGGTTTAAAAGGCCTAACTAGAAAAAATCTAGGAACAAAGGTATTAGTTACAATATATGATAAAAGATGATCAGACTCGAAAAGATCCATAATAGGAATAACAGAAGTAGACATATCGACAAATGGATGACTTTTTTATCGTAGTTCAGTTATATGATAAATTCTTTAGAATTTGGAAAATATATAAAGATAGACATTCAGACTAAAGTATATGAAGAAATGAATAATGAAAATAATTTATTAATATGTGTAGGATTTATAGAAAAACTTGCCACCAATAGTAGTATAAAATTCAATTTAAAGATAGATGATGTAGTAAGTATAATGGAAAATAAAGGTATTAAATTAATGAAGCATTTAAAGATAAATTCAGAAGAATATGCAGGATTAGAATGGAATTTAGAAAATTTCAGTAAGAAAGAAATATTAAAATCCACAGATCATTTAATATATACTAATAAGAAAGGAGACACCTCAGTGAGATTTACAGATTATACATATACAAATGAAAGAGAGACAGATGAAGAGGCTGAGACAAGTGAGTATAATGAATACATGAATATATAAATAATGGAAGAAGATGATTTTAAAGTAAATAAGGCTATAATGAAAGCAGAAGCCCTATACGAAATAAATAGCAATAGCGTTTTTAAATGCACAGGCTGTAAATTAGAAAACTTAAAACTTGTGGAAATGAAAGAACATTTTATAAAATATAATTTAAGAACAGATAATTATGGTTATACACATAAAAAGAAACGAAAAGATGAAGACTCAGAATTGATTTATAGTATAGACGAAAGTATAAAAGAATTTTTGAAAAGTGCAACAAGTACCGCAAGCCCTTTCCATAGAACAACCAAAATGCAAAGAATACCAGTAACAACAGAAAATTTATCAAGATATAGAGTATTTAGAACAAACCCAGACACTCAAGCAGAACAAAACATAAAACCTAGAGGGAAAAGAATGTCAATAGAAGAAACCATTAGATTACCAGAAGGTGGTAATAAAGGAAAATTTTTAAACTTACCAGCTCATGACCCTCAGGCATGGAATAATGTAATAGGCATATAGAAGAATGTAGTTGTTGCATACTACATACAACATATATAGGGTAATCAAGAACCTGATGCAGAAATTATGTATAGATATTTATAAATATTTTAGGAGAAAGTACTAAAGCACTATGGGAATCATATAAGACATTATTCCCACAAGATTTCCAGGAATTAATAAAACTAGGTTCAAACCCATACAATTTTGTAAATAAAGTACATGCTCTATTAACAGGCTAAGATCCCAATAGTGGATTAGTAGTATTGCAACAAAAAGCCCTAATAAGTTTAGAACAACTAAGTATTAATAAATGGTCAAGGATTAAAGAATTTCTAAATGACTATTTTTATAATTGTTCTATTAGTGGAAACTCGTTTGATCAGACTCTAGGAGTTAGATTATTTAATAAATTACCAGGGGCTCCAGGAAGAGAGATAGAGGAAAAATGGTCCAAGAGAGAAGGAGTAATACAAAACCCAAACAACCCATGGTCAATAGGACAAAGAATACAACATGTAATGGATTTATTACAAGAAAAATATACAAATATACAGATACAAAAATAATTAAAAAGAAGTGATACAGATTTTTGTAAAAACATATATACTACACAACATTATGACCAAGATTATAAAAAGAAAAAATATAGAAAGACATAAAAAAGACTATCGCCCTAAGAAGAAATATTACTTAAGAAGATCAAACGCAAGGAAGTCATACCTAGATAAAAATAAACATGTAAGAAAATATAACACCGGTAGAACCTACAAAATAAATTAGAATGTTTACCTGCGAAAGTATAGAGCACTTAGCAAATACTTGTCCAAAAAGAAATAATAATAGATCTAGGAATGCACAATTAATAGAAGATGTAAATGAAAATTTGATAAATGTAGATGAATGTATGTCAGATAATGAAAGTATATACTCTATTAAGTTTATGAAAGTTTTTGAAGAAGAAATAAATAAATCTGATTCTTCAGATTTTGGAGAAGAGAAATTTATAAATGAAATAGGATTAGAAAAGACGAACTCAGACTATCATGATTTAGTAAATTTGATAGAAGAATGTGAACACGAATTTGAAGAAGGAAAAGGATTAGACAGTAACTAGTGTTGTTTTTGTAAGTGGTTTCAAAGTAAAAATAAAAGGGCAAAATATAGGAAATGTTACAAGGAGGGATGCATAAAATGTATAGAGAAAACCTCAGAAATCTTAGAAACTCCAAAATCAACAAATAATTTAAATAAATTTTACAACAAGGAACCAGTAACTAGAACAACAGAAGATAGAATATTAGAATTAGAAGAAAGACTAAAAAGATTAGAGATAAGAGTATACAGTAAAGAATAATCAGAGAAGAAGATTTAGTAGAGGTAGAATTATTAAACACATCTGTTGAAAATAATAAAGTTAAACAGAAAAAATCAATGAAGATACCATTTGAAGGAATGGTGTGTAATGTAGAAAAGAAGATTAGTACAATCAAAGTTTTAGAAAGAATAAAAATTCAAGACTATGAGTTTCAGACATTAGTTAAAGTTGATTCAGGGTGTATAAAAAGCATTTTAAATAGCAAAATTTTACCATCAAAATTAATTAAAAAATTGCCAAAACCTCAACAATCCATGCAAATGGACGGAACCCATAATACCGATACAGACTATATATAAAAAACAAAGATAAATTTTATTAATACTTGTGAAAAATTCTACCACCCATCATATACACTCAGTGAAATACTAGTTAGAGATTTAAACATAAAAGCAGACTTTGTCTTAGGATTAGATTTCATGATGCAAAATAATGGCGGATGTTTTGTTACAAAAAATTGAGTAATATTCTCTAGCAATATAACTCACTCACCAGTACAGATACAACCCCTGCTAACTAAATATCGTTTTCTTAAAGATAAGACAGAAGAAAGAATCGAAAGCTAAATGATCAAATAAAACTGGAAAAAACTCTAGAATGTGATAAATGAGAAAATTATACTTGTAATGATAATAAAAAGGTAACAATGTATGAAGAATTACAAGATCTATTAACAGTAGAAGAAATAAAAAAAGACTATACATTAATAGAACTAGAAACAAAATTATACAATTTTAGGAAAGGTATACAACAGATAGGGGTAATCAAAGATCAAAAATACCTAGATAAAATAATATAAATCCTAGACAAACTAGAGATAATTGGAGAAAAACCCTTGCAACATTGGGATTCCAATCAAATTACCTGCAAATTAGAAATAACTAATCCAAAATATACTATAAAAACAACATCTATAGAAGCTACAAATGAAGACCTTAAAGACTTTGAAATACGAAAAAAAGAGCTACTAGAATTAGGGATAATTAGAAGATCCAAATCAAGACATAGATCAGCAGCTTTCATAGTAAGAGATCATAGTGAAATAGTAAGAGGAAAAACTAGAATGACAATAAATTATAAAAGACTAAATGATAATACTGTAATGGATGGGTATAAGTTACCAGATAAAACATAATTAATAAAAAGAATACAAGGAAGAAAACTATTTAGTAAATTTGATTGTAAATTCGGATATTGACAGATTGAGATGCATGAAGATAATATAGAATGAACAGCTTTTACATGTTCAGAAGAACATTTTGAGTTGCTGGTTATGCCGTTCGGATTAAAGACGGCTCCTCCAATTTTTCAAAAAAAATAAAAAATGGATAGTATTTTTAGAGACTATAAAATTTTTGTATTAGTTTACGTAGATGATATTTTAGTCTTTAGTAATAATACGAGAGAACATTTAGGACATTTACAATGAGTTTTTAAATGATTTGTAGATAATGGAATAATAATAAGTAGAAAAAATAGAATTATTTAAAAATAGTATTAATTTCTTAGGAGTAGTTATTGGAGATGATAGAATAAAACTACAACCGCACATAGCTAAAAAAGTCTTAGAAATGCCAGATAGATTAGACAAGACTAAAGATTTATAAAAATTTTTAGGACTATTAAATTATGCTAGAGATTTTATTAAAGACTTAGGTAAAGTAGCAGGACCGTTATACTCTAAAACAGGATCAATAGGCCAAAAGACATTTACTACTGAAGACATAAAATTAGTCCAACAACTTAAGCGCATGACACAAGACATCTCAGACTTAACACTACCTTTAGAAACAGATTATCTAATAATCGAAACAAATGAAAGTCTCCAAGGATGGGGAGCGGTATTAAAAGCGAAGCCTAACAAATATAGTGACAAAAATGATGAGAAAATATGTGCTTATACAAGTGGAAAATAGAAAGAAAAAGACAATTTAAATAACATAGATGCGGAGACATTAGCAGTAATTTATGGTTTGAATAGTTTTAAGCTTTATATATTATATAAACCTGAAATATTAGTAAGAACAGACTGCGAGGCTATAGTAAAATTCTATCAGAAAATAAAAGATAAGAATAGTAGTAAAAGGAGGTGGTTAAATTTTCTAGATGCCACTTCAATTTATAATATTGTTCTAGAACATATTAAAGGAAAATATAATAACCTAGAAGATCAACTAAGTAGACTATTAAAAGAAGACAACTAACAATTTTTGTTTCAGTATGTATATAGGCAAAGACAAAGGAAAGGCGAAAGCCTCATCCTCTCAAGACTACTTAAAGAAATTACTAAGCAACACTCATTACAGGCCACTAACAATGTTGGAACATCTAAAATTAGAAAGACTAACCTTCGGACCTCACAATCTCGTCAGTTATGAGCCATCCAATCTGACTTTCAAACTGAGACCAGATGTAAGGGCGGACAAACGACAGATCTGCCTGATCGACAATTTATGGATCTCCTACAACAAGACACCTAGAGACACTAGATACTTTATTTCAGTTCTAAATGCTCTAAGTTATTATTTTACTGAGAAAAACAACACTAACAGATTTAAATTTTATGTTATTTTTAGGGGAAGACACATAGAGTATTTTAGATATGGATAAAGGTAATGAATTCTGTAAAAGACTATACAACCCCTCTCTATAAAGGTTTTGATGATTTAACAGAGGCATTAGATTATGCCCGTAGAAATTTAGGGTCAAATTATTATATTACTCCATCCCTAAGACCCAATATGAAATAAGTTCCCTAATATAATATTAAAAAAGACACAAACAAAATTATATTTTGTGATCATTGTTCCTCCATGACTGAAGCTTTTAAAAGATTAAATCATGCAAATGAGATTTTAAGACAAGATAATGAAAACATTGTAAATAAAAAAGGACAAATGTTAGAACATATAGGTATTTTACAAGATAGTATAAAGATTCTTCATTTTGAACTATCACAACAGACTCAACAGATTTATGAGACTCAAATAATCCTAAAAAGTTCTCCATCTTATTAAAAAATGGAAAGCCCTACTGTATCGGGTAAAGATACAGCTAGTCCAACTCAAACGGTAGCTGGTAAAGACTCCACAAATTCGTTAATGGGTGTGTATTCCCCAATGAATGTAGAAAGACCTGCTGTATCGGGTAATGATAGAGCTAGTCCAGCTCAAGCGGTAGCTGGTAAAGACTCATAAAATCCGTTGACGGCTGACACTTTGCCCAAAAGTGTAGGGAGAATACTCACAGTTAGTTTCAAGACCACAGGTACCCAGATAACAGACGAAAGAAGTTCTTCCCAGACTAAGAAAGGTTTTTCCTTAAGAAAAAAGAAAAATGAAAAAGAAATATAGAAAAAATAGTAGTAGACTCAATAAAAAAATTATTAGCAGAACAACTACCCAAAGAAAAAGCAATAAACCCAGAACCACCAGAACCAAGATCCAGAATTTCCTTTACTCCAAGAGAAGAAACAGGACCACCCAAAACAGAAACAAGATTGGGACTATCAGACGGAGACAGTGATGAGTATGATAGAGACTATAATTCGCCCATGGATCAATTTGCCCAAGACCCAAATGTAGACGATGATTCAAGAATGGATTTAGACTCAGAAGCACTACAAAATTTGAATACGTAAGCAATGACGATATTTACGAAAAGACAAACTAACAGATGTATGCAATGATATAATAGATGAATTAATGGAAAATAAATGGACGGAGGAGAATTAAAGTAAAGACAAAGCCATGTGACCGTGGAACCCATCCAACTTGCTAAAGTCTTGCCAAAGTTTTATCAAGAACATTCAAGTAAAGATTAGAGTCCATAAATGCCTATAAATACCACCTTATGGATGACTTAAAACATAAGTAGCTAGAGAGAAAAAGTGAGAGAAAAAAATAAGAGTGAGAAAGATCTTAGTTTTTCTTCATAAATTTCTTACTTTTCAAAGTTTGTAAGTTTGTTTCAAAAAAAAAAAAGAGTTTGTAGTGTATATTTGTTTCTTATTTCCCTCATTTCCGGTAGTTGTTAGCTTTCAGGGGACTCCCAAAAGGGAAATCTTGCCTCTTCCTTAAGACATGTAAGTAGCCGTTACATAGATCTTTGTATTTTTCTCTCATGTTTGTAAATTATGTTGAATTATATCAAGTTTCTTATTTTCTTTCAATTGTGTTTTTTAATATTATAGATCTGGATAGCCTTGTGGATTACTGCCAGTTTTTCAATCTTGTAAAATTAATAAATTACTTATTAGTATGTAAATACTCTAGATCTAGATAGCCGTGCGGATTACCGCCAGTTTTCAATCTTGTAAAAATTGGTGGATTACTTATAAATATACCCCTAATATATGGTTATTCTCTCAGTGTTTTAGCAGTAACGATGGATTAATCTATAAATTTTTAGGAATCTGAAAAGTCCAAAGAAGAATTAAAAAGGACTGTTGTTATTATCTCGGGGTATGATTAAAGAAGATATTGCTAAAATACCGAAAACTGAAGAGAAAGAGATGAACATGGTATAAATAAAAAAAATCAAAAAATAATTTATTTTTGGGAGAAAGAAATACTTTGATCTAGATAACTTCGCTACTACATTGGACTAAGGACAACGAAAGAGGGAGTACCGAGTAGGATTGTACACCATATTAACACATCCGCTTTAACTCTGTTTTATTCTCTCATTACTTGTTTTCTTGTTTCATTTGCCTACTTTTATTATCAAATTATTTACTATTAAGTTATCTGTTTAATATCTATTATTACCTGTTTATTACATCTGTTTATTATATTATTATACTGTTTATTATTGGTATTAGAACCCTAAGATTCTAGGAGACTTTATTATATATGGTATCAACAACTGAGAAAAGAAAACCCAAACCCTACGAACATCTAATAATATTAGATTCGGAATATTATTGGTCTAATAGAATTTTAAAGAAAGAATATATAAAGTTATATAACATCTTAATACAACAAAGACAGTTAAATACTAAATTATTCGAGCTTTCTCCAAACTCAAGAGAAGAAGTCTGGACAGAACTACAAGAAGTAGATAATAGATTAAGAGAAGTCCGAACCCAAATATTTTACATTACAGACGAACTAAGGGTAGACAATTCCGGATCCAAACTCAAGTAATTTAATATTTTATATAATAATATGATTAAATATATAAAGTAATTACAACTCATAAAGATCATAAATAAATATCAATATTTTTATGAGTTTATGAACATATATTTTATAGCTATAAATAGAAATATATTTTTTCAGATATTTATTAAGTCTTAATTTTATTCATAATTTCACGTGTTAGGAATTTACGTTATTTAATATGATAATTTAAGCTTTGTTTTATTTTAAATTAAGGAAAAAAAAATTAAATTCATCAAAATGAACCTCACAAATATATTAGTTCTTTATATTTAGTTTATGCCTAAGAATATTAATTTCCAATAAATCAAAAAAGATATTTTAAAAATAACCTGATCTTAATTGATATCACTACCTTTATTTTTAATTTTATCAAATTTCAATTTTTAATATTTAAAATATTTTATTGATAACTTCAAAAGCAAGATACAATTGTCCATAAAAAAATTCTATTCAATTCATAAAAATTAATTAGCAAATATTGAGAACCATACTCAGTTTATCATAAATAAATATAACGTTATACAATTAGTTAACAGATTTATCGATTAAATAGTTAAACAACAGGGAATCTAAAATTTAGTTGATTGTCGGCTTTAACTCTCACATTATTAGTGAAGGTTTGATTCCCCAGATTGTAATTTCCTCCAAATTTTCTATTTATTTTTTAAAAAAATTAGTTAAACTACTAAAAATTCAAGAAAAAACTCAATAATAATTTTCCATATTATGACACACCACATACAAAGTCTCATTTGTCAAACAAAGAAATAAAATAGTTTATCTATATCAACTACATGTCATAATTTTACTGGATTAATAAATAATTTAAATTACTAAAATAGCCCTGTGAGGACTACCAAAGTTAATTATTCTCTCTTTCTTTTATATATATATATATATATATATATATATATATATATGGCGGTTGTCATGTCTGAATATGGTCCGGAGTATTTTTGTAATTTCATATTTTTTTGTTTTAATGTAATTATTTTAGTTTTATTTTTAATCTGTTATATACTTGAAAATTGTATAAAAATAATCATAAATTACAATAATTAAAAATTTAAATTATTTTGAGGCACATAAAAAAATTTGGTTGACTCAAAATTTTATCAGTGCAATAAATTGCGACATATCATTTGAAATTTTCGTAAAAAGTAATGACAAAAACTAACAAATTAAAATATTTGAAAGATTTATAAAAAAATTATTTGGATTTTCAAATTATATCATTGACATAGAAATTATTGGGATAGAGTGAGTAACATATACTTATTTGAAAATTACATAGAAATCATATAAATCTTAAAATTAATAATTTAATTTATTTAAAATTATATAACATATTTAATTAACTTTAATTTGTTGTTACCAAGCTCTCCTTGCTAAAGTGCACCACCTGAAGCTTTGACGGAATTTCGATGGCGAACCGAAGAAGCGGACACCCGAGGAAGGTCAAAGAGGAACTAGTGAAGACTATACAACAGTTGAAAGGTAGAATGCAGTTGTAGACGACACAAAATTCACCTGAAATTAGACATGGGCTTATAATTATACTAAGGTAGATGATGGCAGAATCTGGTTGTTATGGCAGGATAACTAGGTTAATATTACTATCGAGGAAATTAATGTTAGGGTTTTTGCCCTGATTTTCTTATTATATTTAAGTTTTACTTTTTCTTAGAAGAAAAATAAAAGTTACCATAATTACTTTTACTTTTCCTGAAAGAAAAAAATATGATTCTTTTCCATATTTGGCTAACCTCTTTCTTGGAGGAAAGGTTTTGGACATCTTTAAATAGAAGACCCTACCGTCCAAAACAGGCCTATGGAGTATAGCCAAGTGGTAAGGCATCGGTTTTTGGTATGATTGAGTTGGAGGAACTTTCGCTGACTGAATCGATCCCCTAGACCGCGGTAACCTTCGTAACCAAAGCGTCACGACAACGGGAATAGTTTACAGGCGAGAAATACAAGTATAATAATTTCATCCAAGAGTCCGGAAGTTTCTAGTGCTTTATTCTTATCGGTTAGCTGCCAGTTCTATTCCTGCCACACCTGGTCAGGGATATTGGAACGGAGAGGGAATCTTTCGCTTAGTTGGATTACGGGCCTTTGTGAAGGTTCAGCTCATCAAGCTATTACAAAAGAGTCCTCAAAGAAAGCAAGCAGCAAGTCAGTCTGCGCTCCCACCGGCCGGTTGATGGAAATAGACTGACTATCGGAGATATTCGTGTTACTTCGTTCGTTCATTCAACGGCATTACCGACCGGTCTAGGCTCTTCAGGAGCAGAGAATAGGATAGGCTGCTGGTAGGACTGGACCCCTTCTGATACCATAACACAATAGCATCCACAATGTAGTCCTCTAAAAAGTCTTTGTTTAGGGCCAGATTTCTCCCAATAGATTTAATGTTTTTGATATTAGGTTTTATAATATGTAGGCCGATTGGCCAAAACATATAATAATTTAATGCTTTTAGTATTATTTTCTTTATCGTTTGAATTATCACCACTATAGTTTGCAACTAATAGCTTCCGCATACGTCTTCTCGATTTCAAACCCAACAAGTGGTATCAGAGCTTAATGGTCTAATGGTGTGGTGAGACGAGATTAAATAGGTTCAAAATGGTTTCAAAATCAAGCTGCAACCAATTTGATGATAATGAAGATATATGTCCAAAAGCTACATGTGGAGATAATTGTCAATCATATTTTTTACAATCCTGTTGTCACATATTTGAAAATAAAACTCACTTTTAATCCTGCAAAAGGGCTCCAATATTTTTAACCCGAAAAGGGCTAATATATTTTTTAACCCCAAAAGCTCCATTTTTAAACATGCCAAACAACAGTGATATATGAAGAATATGTATGAAGAACAAAGATCATGCACAAGAAGAAAGAGGATCAAGAATATTTTGAAGAAAATCAAGCCAAAAAGGGGAGATTTGTTAGGGTTTTTGCCCCGATTTTCTTACTATATTTAAGTTTTACTTTTTCTTAGAAGGAAAATAAAAGTTACCATAATTACTTTTACTTTTCCTGAAAGAAAAAAATATAATTTTTGTCCTTATTTGGCTAACCTTTTTTTTGTAGGAAAGGTTTTGGACATCTATAAATAGAAGACTCCCTTCTCATACCATAACACAATAGCATCCACAATGTAGTCCTTTAAAGAGTCTTTGTTTAGGGGGAGATTTCTCCTAATAGATTTAATATTTTTGATATTAGGTTTTATAATATGTAGGTCGATTGGCCAAAACATATAATAATTTAATTCTTTTAGTATTGTTTTCTTTGTCGTCTTAATTATCACCACGATAGTTTGCAACTAATTGCTTCCGCATGACGCCCTCTCGATTTTGAACCCAACAACTAATGCACAATATATTCACTGTGAAGTGGTGGATAGAAGAACCAATTTTAATTGTGCTTTGACAGTAGCTTATGATAGGAATACCATTAAGGAAAGGTAGGAACTATGGGAAAACATTATCAGGATTGGTAAAGAAGTTGGTAGACATGGGGTATTAGTGGAGATTTTAACACTCCATTAAAACAAGATAGAGTTGGAGGGCATCAGGTGGAGGTTCATGAAACAAGAGACTTCCAAAATGTAGTGGACACCTTACTACTTACGGATATGAAGACTTCTGGAAGATTCCAGACCTGGACAAACATATTTGTAGTAGAATAGACAGGACATAATGTAATAATGCTTGGGTGTTAGCATATGGAAATATTATAGATCACTATATGGAAATTACTTCTCTAACCATCCCCTATGCACATGGAGATTAATACAAGCAGTCACCAAGGGAGGAAACTTTTTAGATTCCTAAATAAGTTAGCTGAGCAGTAACAATTCTTACCTAAGGTACTCTTAGCATGGGATCGTAGGATACAATGTACTCACATGTTGATACAAAACTAAGTGTATATTAAGAGATTCAAGCCAACACAGGGACAACAAGATGATCAACAAAGTGCTAGTGAATCAAAAATGGCCACACACGGCTTCACTATGCTTCCATCACTAGGTTTTTGGGACTAAAAAATAAGTTTAACAACATGATACAAGTGAAACTAGCTCAAGACCATTCACACGTAGCCAAGCTCGGGAGTTACAAAAACTCCAAGTGATGTTCATGCAAATGGCCATGTGTGAGTGTGTAATTAATTCATCTTAGGGATTCCATGTTTTGAAGTGTGAAGAGGGGCTTTGAAGTGAAAGTTTATTACACTCCAAAGACACCCAAGACCAAGGCTAGAATGGTCATTTTCCTTTTATTTTGTGGAGTACTATAAATAGACAATAATAGGGCTATTTCTTGGACTTAGTTCATTTTTATTATGGAAGAAACACAAGTCTTGTAATAATTTGAGAACTTCTCTCTCTTGTTCTTGAGAGTGAATCCAAAACTAGACAACAAAGTGTAGTAACACTTTTTTTGTTCTTTGGCTAGAAACTTGGGGGTCTTGAGGTTCATGAGTTTCTCTTGATTCAAGTAAGAATTTGGTGTAAATATCTTTTAGTCTTAGGGTCCTAATCTTCATTTTAGGGTTCTTAGATTCTAGGATATTTTGTGTCAAATTACTATCCATCATTTTGTAATCTTGCTGTTTGTATCTTGATATAGTGAAGCCGTGTGGGGCTCTTTCGATTCACTATAGTTATTGCAATCTTGTGTTATTTATCTATCTTGTTGAATATTATCGTTGTTGCCTTGAAAACCTAGAGAAGCCGAGTGGGTCCTTTGATTCTCAAGTGATGTTGTTCTTGTTGTTCTCTTGATTCCTTGTTGTAAGTTTGATCTTTTGTATCATTTGGTATCAAAGCTCAAGGCTTGGTTTGTTCTTACAAAACCAATCTTGGGAAGCTCTTACCAAAAAGTGTGTTCTTGAACATTTTGGTCGAAAATTGGTTGTAGATCTACAAAAGATTTTACTTGTTTAGTTTGTTTCTTGTGTTGGTCTCTTCCCCACCAACACAAAAAAGTGTCTAAATCTAAAGTTGAACTTAATAAGAAGAGACTTGTTGTTGTGAAAACTTGAAGTGGCCTTGAGTTTGACTTGTGTTGGATGTTGGAGTGCCATTGTGGTATATTGTTGTTTTGGTCTTGAAGGTATTGATGTTGTGTTCATCTTAAAAGTTTCTCTTTATCCTATGTCTTAAAAGAGCAATATATAAAAAAAGGTTGCAAGACAAAATTGAAAAAGTTGTTTGTGAGAAGACTTGCCAACATCACTTTTCTAGACTTGACAACCACTTTTCCCTTAAAACAAGGAACCTTGTATTGTGGAACTAGTAAGGTCAAACATCACCTTTTGAGTTTGAAAAAGTTGAAAAAAAAAAGGTTACAAAACTTTATGTTTCCCTCCCAATAACTAGTCATCCATTACACATGATATAAAGGGACCAAGGCTTCAAGTTGATGAACAACGTATGTGGACCCGTGGCCAATGACATGCTACCACGTCACCCTAGTTGCTTTTCATATGATAATTAATCTCAAATTTAGATGTTCTAGTTTATAATTATTGATTCCTAGTTTCATCTAATTGACTTGAGAACTAATTAACAAACTAGTACATTCCTACTAGCTTGTCAATTAGCCCTTTGAAGCTTTGTGTTCGTGTCAACGTTTGTTTGTGTGATTTTATAATTTGAATACGTTGTAACTCTTGGCTCTAGTCCGATGAGAATTCTTTGAGTTTCAAACAAAAATCTATTCCGGAAAAGAGCATACTCATACCTTAAGGATTCACGGGTTACTAGCCAATCTACAACACTTGTGGAGCTTGAGTGTGAGTGAACCAAGAGAGTGTGAGTAAGGAGAGGTTTTAAACTAACTTGTTTGTTGCTTGTGTAGGTGATACCTCGACAATGGAGGAAACCACATCTCAAACTTTGGATTCTAATGAAATGGAGAATATGATGGTCACTCTTGAGGCTATGACCCGAACTTTTGAAAGGTTGAGTACGGAAGTGGGATCCATAAGGGGAGAAGTAACGAATATTAGTGGGAGGTTAGAACAAGTGGAGAGTCAAAGAAACTCTCACCCTTCTACACCTCGACATGTTTCCTCAAGTGGACATGATAGAAATTCCTTCGCCACCGTTACTCCCGAAACATGGCCACAATTGCCAAATCCTTCACTAGCTCCACTAAATGCCGCAAGCCAAACGATCCATAACCCCCTAACCCAAGACTCCAATAGGCCAACCCATTCCCAAACTCCTCAAGTTCCACAAGAAGGACTTGGGCATCCAATACTTCCACTAAATCCAAACTCTCCCTTCCGAGATCCACTAAACCAAATACCACTACCTCCACAAAATACAATTCCTTCAAATTAAGTCCCAAATGTCCAAAATCATCCCTTCCACTCTAAGAAATATGGTAGAGCATATTATGAAGGGTATGGAGACTTTGATGAGGCTTAAATGAGGGAAGATGAGATGAGAGGGGGACGTGTGGATCCAAGAAGATATCGAGGGTATGGAGAAAGGGAAAACCGACACCAAGAGAGAGACGTAGGCATCAATACCATCAAATTGAGCCCAGCTATCTTTAAGGGTGAAAGTGACCCCGAGGTTTATTTTGCTTGGGAATCGGCGTGCGATAAAGTGTTTCAAGTGAATGATATCTCGGAAGAGAAGAAGAGTTGTTACGTCATAGCTCACTTTGAAGGTTATGTTAACACATGGTAGAAATACGTCAAACGGTTTGGTAATGGGTTGATTGATGGACAACCACCACCATGGTTTGGGTTGAGGTATCTAATAGGGCAACGGTATCTTCCCAAAAGTTATGGTCATGAGTTGCTTGCTAGGTTGTACAATTTGCGACAAGGGAATCAAAGTGTGATGGCATATTATGATGAGTTTCAACAACTCATGTTGAAGCTTGATCATCGTGGAGAAAAAATTAGTCATGACATCATTCGGTTCAAGTGTGGGTTGAACAAAGAGATCTCCACTAATTTGACACTTCATAAGTTTGGTACCGTTGAAGGTATTTTCCAAGCGGCTCTGGAGATGGAAAGGGAACTCAAAGAGAGGTCGTCGTTCAAAGCAAAGGGAAAATCGACCTCGGGTTGTCCAAGGGGCAAGGATATGGTTCAATCCTCTTTGGGTTGGCCCAAAAATAAGGACCAACCCGTCATTACTAGGCTTCCCGAGCCCAAAACATTCCCTAAAATTCCTCCGAGGCAAGAAGTTCACAAGTATCCTAATCGTAAAGGGTTCCAATGCTTCAAGTGCCAAGGTTGGGGGCATAAAGTCAACGGATGCCCTAACCGACGCAATGTAATCCTAAGGAAAGGTAGTTTGTATTTCCTCGGTGAAGAAGTGGGTGTTGAAAGAGAGGAAAATGAGGACGAGCCTCAAGATGGAGAGAAAACGTAGGGTGAGCCACATGATGATGATAATGGGGAAGAATTTTATCCGCAAGAAGGAGAGTGTGTTGTTCCGAACTTTGTAGTGAGGCGTGCCATGATTAGTAAGGCAATAGATGATCCTAGCCAAAGGGAGAATCTATTCCATACTAAGTGTCTTGTGAAGGGTAGTGTGTGCACTTTGGTGATATATAGTGGTAGTTGTGCAAATGTTGTTAGTGTTACTATGGTGAACTTCTTGAAATTGCCCAATACACTTCATTCTAGCCCTTATAAGTTGAAATGGTTGAATGAATGTGGTGAATTGAAAGTCATGAGGCAATGTGTGATACGGTTTAAGGTAGGAAACTGCCGTGGCGAAGTGCTTTGTGACGTAATACCAATGCAAGCGTGTCACTTGTTGTTAGGTAGACCTTGGCAATATGATAGGTCTACCAAACATGATGGGAGGTCTAATCGATATACACTTGAGAAGGATGGACGAAAGGTCACACTTCATCCACTTTTGCCTTCACAAATGAACGAGTTGCATCAAAGGATGAGAGAATTGAAAGAAAAGGGAAAGAAATCCAAAAATAAAGAAAGGAGGGGAAACCCGTAGGTGGGGTAGTAGGGGTATCTGGGGCTGTCTCAACATCAAATGGAAAAGAAAATATGGTGATGTTGGTTAAAAAGAAGGAGCTCTTCGTGGATCATGATGAGGACACACCCATGCTTCTTTTGGCACATTGTTTTAACACTAACCCCACTAATTCTTCTATTTCTCCTTTGATTTCTCTTGTGTTGCAGGATTATGAAGATGTTTTTCCCAAAGAACTTTCGCAAGGGTTGCCCCCACTTTGGGGTATTGAGCATAAAATTGACTTTGTGTCGGGTTCACAATTGCCAAACAAACCAGCTTATAGAAGCAACCCTACGGACACCAAAGAACTACAACGACAAGTTAAAGAACTTCTCAACAAAGGTTACATCAAAGAGAGCATGAGTCCATGTGCGGTTCCGGTATTATTAGTGCCAAAAAAGGATGGAACTTGGCGTATGTGTGTGTACTGTCGAGCCATCAACAAGATTATGGTAAAATATCATCACCCTATTCCTAGATTAGATGACATGCTTGATGAGTTGAATGATTCTTGTATATTTTCCAAGATAGATCTTCGGAGTGGTTATCACCAAATTCGTATGCAATCCGGTGATGAATGAAAAACCACCTTCAAGACCAAATTTGGTCTCTATGAATGGATGGTTATGCCATTCGGCCTAACCAATGCTCCAAGTACTTTCATGCGGCTAATGAATCATATGATGAAACCTTTTATTGGAAAGTTTGTTGTTGTTTATTTTGATGATGTCTTGGTATATAGCAAGTCCATATATGAGCATGTATTGCATTTACAAAGTGTCTTTGATGTTCTTAGAAAAGAGAAGTTGTATGACAATCTTGAAAAATGTTCCTTTGGTGTTAATGAAGTTGTTTTCTTGGGTTTTGTTGTTAGTTCAAGAGGGGTCGAAGTTGATGAATCCAAGATAGACGCTATAAAAAATTGGCCAATCCCACAAACCGTTGGTGAAGTAAGAAACTTCCACGGGTTGGCTAGTTTTTATAGAAGGTTTGTCAAAGGATTTAGCACCATAGCCGCCCCCTTGACCGAGGTCATTCGAAAAGACCAACCCTTCAAGTGGGGTGAAGAGCAAGCTAAGGCTTTTGAAGCTTTGAAAGCTATGCTCATTTTCGCGCCTTTGTTACAATTGCCCAACTTTGATAAGGCGTTCGAAGTTGAATGCGATGCTAGTAAAGTAGGCATAAGGGATGTTTTGATGCAAGACTTAAAACCCGTTGCTTATTTTAGGGAAAACCTCAAGGGTGCTACTCTAAACTACTCCACATATGATTTAGAGTTGTATGCCTTGATTAGAGCATTGGGAAATTGGCAACACTACTTGTGGCCCAAGGAATTTGTGATCCGGACGGACCATGAATCCTTGAAACACTTACGGGCACAAGACAAGCTTAACAAACGACATTGTTATTCAATACAAGAAGGGTAAGGACAATGTGGTTGCCGATGCATTGTCTAGAAAACATGTACTTGTGTCCACTTTGTCTTCAAAGTTAATGGGTTTTGAGAGCCTAAAGGCATTGTATCCCGAGGATCCTCACTTTTCTTCTATCTTTAGGGAATGCGAAAAATTGGGTAGGGACAAGTGGATTTCGGATAGGGGTTCAAATCTTTATGCCAAGTTTGATGGTTACTTGTTTAAAGGTAGACGATTGTGTGTACCTTCTAGATCTTGGAGAGAGTTGTTTGTGAGGAAAGCACATTATGGCGGTCTAATGGGTCATTTTGGGATTGAAAAGACCCTCGGGATATTGGAGGAGCAATTCTATTGGCCTAGAATGCACAAGGATGTGGCTAGGATTTGTGGCCAATGTGTAGATCGTAAGGGAGCCAAGTCTCGGCTCCTCTCTCTCGAGTTATATACCCCTCTTCCCACTCCTTCACATCCTTGGCTTGATATATCTATGGATTTTGTGTTAGAATTGCCGAGGACTAGACGAGGTAGGGATAACATTTTTGTTGTGGTTGATCGGTTTTCTAAGATGGCACACTTTATTCCTTGTTCAAAAAGTGAAAATGTGTCACGTGTGGCTTCTTTATTTGTTGAAAATATTTTCAAATTGCATGGTGTTCCAAGTACCATTGTAAGTGATAGGGACTCTAAGTTCCGTAGTCACTTTTGGAAGTCAATGTGGGGTAGGCTTGGCACTAGATTGCTATTCTCTACATCTTTCCACCCACAAACCGATGGCCAAACCGAGGTTGTAAATAGGTATTTTGTTTCTATGTTTCGATCAATGATTAAAGGCAAAATGACTTCATGGGATTACCACCTACCTTTGGTGGAATTTGCATACAATCGGGTTATACACTCAAGTACGGGAATGACTCCCTTTGAGTGTGTATACGATATAAACCCCCTCACTCCTTTGGATTTAAATCCTTTTCCAAGTGATCGTATGATTATCTTAGAGGGAAGCAAGAGGTTCGAAGCCATGAAGAAATTGCATGAGAAAGTAAGGCAAAAGCTTGAGAAGAAAAATCAAGATATTGCTAAGAAAGCAAACAAGGGAAGAAGAAAGCTTATTCTTGAACCGGATGATTGGGTTTGGGTACACCTTACAAAATACCGGTTTCCTTCACAAAGGAAAACCAAGTTGATGCCGAGAGGTGATGGTCCCTTTCAAGTACTTGAAAGAATCAATGATAATGCCTACAAAATTGACCTTCCTCCGGAATATCAAGTGCACAACACCTTCAACATATGTGACCTCTCTACTATTGCCACGGTTGAGGATGAACATCAACCGAATTTGAGGACAAATTCCCTTCAAGATGGAGAGGATTATACAAGTGCAACTAGCTCAAGACCATTTACACGTAGCCAAGCTCGGGAGTTACAAAAACTCCAAGCCATGTTCATGCAAATGGCTATGTGTGAGTGTGTAATTAATTCATCTAAGGGATTCCATGTTTTGAAGTGTGAAGAGGGTCTTTGAAGTGAAAGTTTATTACACTCCAAAGCCACCCAAGACCAAGGCTAGAATGGTCATTTTCCTTTCATTTTGTGGAGTACTATAAATAGACAATAATAGGGCTATTTCTTGGACTTAGTTCATTTTTATTACGGAAGAAACACAAGTCTTGTAATATTTTGAGAACTTCTCTCTCTTGTTCTTGAGAGTGAACCCAAAACTAGACAGCAAAGTGTAGTAACACTTTTGTTGTTCTTTGGCTATAAACCTTGGGATCTTGAGGTTCATGAGTTCCTCTTGATTCAAGTAAGAATTTGGTGTAAATATCTTTTAGTCTTAGGGTCCTAATCTTCATGTTAGGGTTCTTAGATTCTAGGATATTTTGTGTCAAATTACTATCCATCATTTTGTAATCTTGTTGTTTGTATCTTGATATAGTGAAGCCATATAGGGCTCTTTTGATTCACTATAGTTATTGCAATCTTGTGTTATTTATCTATCTTGTTGAATATTGTCGTTGTTGCCTTGAAAACCTAGAGAAGCCGAGTGGGGCCTTTGATTCTCTAGTGATGTTGTTCTTGTTGTTCTCTTGATTCCTTGTTGTAAGTTTGATATTTTGTATCAAAATAAGAGCAACAAATAACAACAATGCTAGTGAATCGAAAGAGCCCCACACGACTTTACTAGACTTTCAGATTCAACAACACAATGATAACAAGATTACAAGAGATAGAAACTTGAAATACAATATTCAATGATCTAAGAACCCTTGCAATGTGAAAGGACCCTAAGATTAATGAATATCAACTCCAAGATATTACTTGGACCAAGAGGAACTCAAAGTAACCAAGATCCTAGTTTCTAGCCAAGATACAACACAAGTATCACTCTACTTGTGAGATTCGGAATTGGGGCTTCTCTAATGGAAGAGAGAAGTTCCAAAATATTACAAGTGTTTTGTGTCTCAAAATATTATGAATGAACTATGGCCAAAATAACCCTAATGTTGTTTATTTATATTACACCATAAATGAAAGATAAAATGACCATTTAAATATTCCATGGGGTGGCCTTGAAGTGTAAGTTTATTACACTTCAAGGCTCCTCTTTATACTTAAAAATATTTAAACCATTTGGTGGATCAAGTACCAACTCACACACGACCATTTGCATGAACAAGGCTTGGAGTAGTTTCAACTCACGTGCTTGGCTTCGTGTGAAAGGTCTCGAGCTAGGAATTCTCGTATCATCCTCTTCATCTTGAAGGGAATTTGTCCTTAAATTTAGATCATTACCATCCTCCACCATTTCCACGCGAGAGAGGTCACACACGTTGAAAGTGTTGTGCACTTGATATTCCGGGGGTAGATCAATATTGTAGGCGTTGTCGTTGATCCTTTCTAATACTAGGAACGGGCCATCACACCGCGGAATCAACTTAATATTCCTTTGAAATGAGAATCTATCCTTCTTTAGGTGCACCCACACCCAATCTCCCGATTTAAGAATGAGATTTATTCTTCCTTTGTTGACTTTCCTTGCAACTTTTTAGTTTTTCTTCTCCAACCGCAACCTCACCTTCTCATGTAGCTTCTTCATGGCTTCAGCCCATTTTCTTCAATCTAAGCTTATTACAAGATTACTTGGCAAAGGGGTTAAATCCAAAAGGGTGAGGGGGTTGATGCCATATACACACACAAAGGGTGTCATCCCCGTGCTTGAGTGTATAACACGATTATAAGAAAATTCAATCAACGGGAAGTGCTCCTCCTAAGAAGTCATTTTTTCCTTAACCATGGACCGTAGCATAGACCCTAAGGTCCTATTTACTATTTTGATTTGGCCATCGATTTGTGGGTGTCATGAAATCTAAAACAACAACTTAGTACCAAGCCAACCCCACATGGATTTCCAAAAGTGGCTTAGGGATTAGAATACCTATCACTCACTATGGTCCTCAGAAAACCATGAAGTTTTACAATATTATCAACAAAAAAGAGGCTACACTAGGTGCATCATCACATTTGGATCAAGAAACTGATCCACCACAATAAAAATACTATCCCGCCCCCTTATAGTCCTCAACAATCCCAAAATGAAGTCCATTGATATGTCAAGCCAAGGGTGCAAAGGGGTGGGAAATGGGGTGTAAAGCCCGTGGGGTTGGAGCAGTGACTTGGCTCCTTTGCACTCAACACATTGGACACATATCCGAGTCACATCCTTGTGAATTCTAGGACAATAAAATTGTTCTTCCAAAATTCTGAGGGTCTTCTCAACCCCAAAATGGCCCATTAGACCGCCATTGTGTTCTTCCCTCACAAACACTTCTCTTTACAAACTTGAGGGAAAACATAATCGTCAACCTTTAAATAAGTATCTATTAAATTTGGTTTAGGGATGGGAACCCCTATTCGTAACCCATCTATCCCTATCCAACTTTTCACTTTCCTTATAGATAGGAGCTAAGTGAGGGTCCTCAGGATATAAAGACTTGAGGCTTTCAAACCCCATCAACATAGACGACAAAGTAGACACAAGCACATATTTTCAGGATAAAGCATCAGCAACCACATTGTCTTTACCCTTTTATCAAGCATAACATAAGAAAAAGTTTCAAGAAATTCAATCCATTTGGCATACCGTCGGTTAAGCCTGTCTTGTGCCCGTAGATGCTTTAAGGATTCATGATCCATTCATATCACGAATTATTTAGGCCACAAATAATGTTACCAAGCGGCCAAGGCTCTAATCAAGGCATACAACTCTAAATCGTACGTATAGTAGTTTAGAGTTGCTCCTTTGAGCTTTTCACTAAAGTTGTCAATAGGATTCAATTCTTGCAATAAAACCGCACCTATGCCGACTTTGCTAGCACCACATTTGACCTCAAAAGTCTTGTCAAAATTTGGCAATTGTAGCAAAGGGGCCAGATGAGCATAACTTTCAAGTCCTCGAAGGCCTTAGCTTGTTCATCTCCCCACTTGAAAGGCTGATCCTTTTTAATTACTTCGGTCAAGGGGGCGACAATGGTACTAAGTCCTTTGAATAAATGTCTATAAAAACTAGTCAACCCGTGGAAGCATCTCACGTCACCTACGGTTTTGGGAGTTGGCCAATTTTTAATGGCGTCAATCTTAGTTTTATCCACTTCGAACCCTCTTGATCTCACCACAAACCCAAGAAATACAACCTCATGTACACCAAAAGAACACTTTTCTAGATTAGAATATAAATTCTCCTTTCGAAGGACATCAAACACACATTGTAAATGCTTTACATACTCATCTAAGGTCTTACTATACACCAACACATCATCAAAGTAAACAAAAATAAAATTTTTGATAAATGGCTTCATCACATGATTTATTAGACTCATGAAAGTACTTGGAGCATTTGTTAGGCCGAATGGCATAACCATCCATTCATAGAGATCGAATTTGATCTTGAAGGCGGTTTTCTATTTATTACCCGGTTGCATACGAATTTGGTGATAGTCACTCCTCAAAACAATTTTAGAAAACAAACACGAACCACTCAATTCGTCAAACATATCATCTACCCTAGGAATAGGGTGACAATATTTTATCGTTATCTTGTTGATGGTTCAACAATCAACGCACATATGCCAAGTCCCGTCTTTCTTGGGAACTAGTAGCACCGGGACCACACAAAAGCTCATACTCTCCTTGATGTACCCTTTGTTGAGAATTTCCTCAACTTGGCGTTGAAATTTCTTAGTATTCGTCGGGTTGCTTTAATAAGCCGATTTGTTGGGCAATTATGAGCCCGACACAAAATCAATTTGGTGCTCAATTCCCCGAAGTGGAGGCAATTCTTTTGACAATTCCTTTGGGAATACATCCTTGTAATCCTGCAAAACATGAGAAATAGAAGGAGAAATGGAAACGTTAGCGGGGTTAGCATTAAAATATTGAGCCAAGAGGAGCATCAGAGTGTCCTAGTCATGATCCACAAATAGTTCTTTCCTCCTATCCATCATCATCATGCTCCCGTGCCCTTTTGAATTTAGAGACCCCTAAGTTTCCCCTACTCCCTCTCTCTCGAATTCCCCTCTTTTTCCCTCACTCTCGGTTTTTTTCCCCTTTTTCCTTAATTTCCGCATCTTTTGGTGTAGTTCATTCACTTGGGAAGGCAATAATGGATTAAGAGCGACCTTTAGGCCATCCTTATCAAGTGTATACCGATTGGACCTTCCATAATGTTTGGTCGACCTATCATATTGCTAAGTCCTTCCTAACAACAAGTTACAAGCTTGTATTGGTATCACATCACAAAGCACCTCGTCATGGTAGTTGGCTACAATAAACGTATCTTACATTGCCTTGTGACCTTTAACTCGCCGTATTCATTCAACCATTGTAACTTTTAAGGACTAGTGTGAGGTGTAGTCGGCAATTTCAAAAAGTTCACCATTGCAAGACTAACCACATTTGCACAACTTCCAATATCTATCACCATAGTGCACACACTTTCCTTCATAAGACATTTAGTATGGAATAGATTATCCTATTGGCTAGGATCATCTATTGCCTTACTAATCATGGCACGCCTCACTACAAAGTTTGGGACCACACACTCCCCTTCTTGTGAATAAGCATCCTCACAATCATCATCATCATCATGTGGCTCACTCTCGACCGTCTCTTCTTATTAAGGTTCGGCCTCACTCTCATCACCCTCAATACCCACTTCTTCACTAAGGAAATACAATATACCTTCCTTATAGGATTATATTATGTCGGTTAGGGCATTAATTGGCTTTATGCCCCTAACCTTAGCACTTGAAGCATTGGAACCCTTTAGGATTAGGATACTACTGAGTTTCTTGCCTCGGAGGGATTTTGTGGACTATTTTAGACTCGAGCAACCTAGTAGTGACGGGTTGGTCCTTGTTTTTGGGCTAACCCGAAGAGAATTGAACCATATCCTTGCCCCTCGGCCAACTCGAGGTTGATTGTCCCTTTGCTTTGAACGATGACCTCTTTTTAAGTTTTCTTTCAATTTCAAGAGCCACTTGGAAAATACCTTCGATGATATAAAACTTGTGAAGTGTCAAATGAGCAGAGATCTCTTTGTTCAACCCACACTTGAACCAAATAATGTCATGCCTAATTTGTTCCCTGCGATGATAAAGTTTCTACATGAGTTGTTGAAACTCATCATAATATGCCTTCACACTTTTATTCCCTTGCCGCAAGTTGTACAATCTAGAAAGCAACTCATGGCTATAACTCTCGGAAAGGTACCATTGTCTCATTAGGTACCTCAACTGAAACCAAGGTGGTGGTGGTCTATCAATTAACTCATTACCAAACCGTTTGACGTATTCCCACCATGTGTTAGCATAGCTTTTAAAGTAAGCTATGGAATAACAACTCTTCTTCTCTTCCGAGATATCATTCACTTTAAACACTTTACCATATGCCGACTCCCAAGCAAGATACACCTCGGGGTCACTTTTACCCTTAAAGATAGGTAGGCTCAATTTGATGGTATTGATGCCTCCGTCCCTTTCTTGGTGTCGGTTTCCCCTTTCTCCATACCTTCAGTATCTTTTTGGATCTACACGTCCCCTTATCATCTACCCCTCCCTTATGTAAGCATCATCAAAGGATCCATACCCTTCATAATCCTCTCTATCATATTCCTCAAAGTGGACGGGATGATTTTGGACATTTGGAACTTGATTTGAAGGGATTGGGTTTTGTAGAGGTGGTGGCCTTTGGTTTAGTGTATCTTAGAGGGGAAGGTTTAGATTTAGTGGAGGTATTGGGATCCCAAGTCTCTCTTGCGAAACTTGAGAAGTTTGGGAATGGTTTGGTCTATTGGAGTCTCAGTTTAGGGGGTTATGAGTGGTTTGGCTTGCGGCATTTAGTGGAGCTAGTGAAGGATTTGGTGCTTGGGGCCATGTTTTGGGAGTAACGGTGGCGGAGGAATTTATATCATGTCCACTTGATGAAACATGTCTAGGAGTATAAGGGAGAGAGTTCCTTTGACTCTCCACTTGTTCTAACCTCCCACTAATAGTCGACACTTCTCCCCTAATGGCTCTCACTTTCGTACTCAACCTTTCAAGAGTTCGGGTCATAGCCTCAAAAGTGGCCCTCATATTCTCCATTTCATTAGAATACACGGTTTGAGATGTGGTTTTCTCCATTGTCAAGATATCACCTTCACAAGCAACAAACAAGTTAGTTTAAAACCCCTCTCTTCACTCACACTCTCTTGGTTCACCCACACTCAAGTTCCACAAGTGTTGTAGATTGGCTAGTAACCTGTGAATCCTTAAGTTGTTCGAAATGGATTCTTGTTTGAAACTCAAAGAATTCTCTTCGGACTAGAGCCAAGAGTTACAATGTATTCAAATGACAAAAGCACATAAACAAATGTTGACACGAACACAAGGCTTCAAAGGACTAATTGACAAGCTAGTAGGAAAGTACTAGTTTGTTAATTAGTTCTCAAGTCAATTAGAGGAAACTAGGAATCAATAATTAGAAACTAGGATATTCAAATTTGAGCTTAATTAACGTCGTGAACAGTGTTTAGGGTGACGTGGCAGTATGGTATTGGTCACGGGTCCACACGTTTGATCATCAATTTGAAGTCTTAGCCCTTTTATATCATTTTGCAATGGATGACTTGTTATTGGAGGGAAACATATAGTATTGTAACTTTTTCAAATTTTTTTATTCAAGCTCAAAAGGGTGATGTTTGACTTTACTAGTTCCACAAGACAAGATTCCTTGTTTTAAGGAAAAGTGGTTGTCAAGTCTAGAAATGTGATGTTAGCAAGTCTTCTCACAAACAATTTTTCAATTTTGTCTTACAACCTTTTTGGATCTATTGCTCTTTTAAGACATAGGATTAAGATAATCTTTTAAGATGAACACAACATCAATACCTTCAAGAACAAAACAACAATACAACACAATGGGCAATCCAACGTCCAACACAAGTCACCACACGACCAACCTCAATTTTTCACAATAACAAGTTACTTTTTCTTACGCTCAACTTTAGATTTAGACACTTTTGTGTTGATGAGAAATAAACCAACGCAAGAAACAAACTAAACAAGTAAAACCTTTGTAGATGTACAACCCACTTTCGACCAAAATATTTCAAGAACACACTTTTGGTAAGAGCTTCCCAAGATTGGTTTTGTAAGAACAAGACCAAGCCTTGAGCTTTAATACTAAATGATACAAAACTAAGTATGTATCAAGATATTCAAGCCAACACAAGGACAACAAGATGATCAACAAAGTGCTAGTGAATCGAAAAAGACCACACACGGCTTTAGTAGGCTTCCATCACTTGGTTTTTGGAACTAGAAAATGAGTTTAACAACAAGAGCAACAAATAACAACAATTCTAGTGAATCAAAAGAGTCCCACACACCTTCACTAGACTTTTAGATTCAACAACACAATGATAACAAGATTACAAGAGATAGAAACTTGACATACAATAATCAATGATCTAAGAACCCTAGAAATGAGAAAGGACCCTAAGACCAATGAATATCAACACTAAGATCTTACTTGGACCAAGAGGAACTCAAAGAAACCAAGATCCTAGTTTCTAGCCAAGATATAACAAGAGTATCACTCTACTTGTGAGATTCAGAATTGGGGCTTCTCCAATGGAAGAGAGAAGTTCCAAAATATTACAAGTGTTTTATATCTCAAAATATTATGAATGAACTAAGGCCAAAATAACCCTAATGTTGTCTATTTATATTACACCACAAATGAAAGATAAAATGACCATTTAACCCTTGCCATGGGGTGGCCTTGCAGTGTAAGTTTATTATACTTCAAGGCTCCTCTTTACACTTAAAAATATTTAAACCATTTGGTAGATCAAGTACCAACTCACACACGCCATTTGCATGAACAAGGCTTGGAGTCATTGCAACTTACGTGCTTGGCTTCGTGTGAAAGGTCTCGAGCTAGGAATTCCTGTATCATTCTCTCCATATTGAAGGGAATTTGTCTCAAATTAGGATCATTGTCATCCTCCACCGTTTCCACCCAAGAGAGGTCACACACGTTGATAGTGTTGTGCCCTTGATATTCCATGGGTAGATCAATCTTGTAGGTGTTGTCGTTGATCCTTTCTAATAACTTAGAATGGGCCATCACCCCGCGACATTAACTTAGCATTCCTTTGATATGGGAATCTATCTTTCCTTAGGTGCACCCACACCCAATCTCCCAATTCAAGAATGGGCTTTTTTCTTCCTTTATTGGCTCGCCTTGTAACTTTTTAGTTTTTTCTCCAACCGCAACCTCACCTTCTCATGTAGCTTCTTCATGTCTTCGACCCATTTGTTTCCATCTTAGCTTATCACAAGATCACTTGGCAAAGGGTTTAAATCCAAAGGGGTTAGGGGGTTGATGCCGTATATACACTCAAAGGGTGTCATCCCCGGGCTTGAGTGTATAATACGATTATAAGCAAATTTAATCAACAGTAAATGCTACTCCAAAAAAGTCATTTTCTCCTTAACCATGGACCGTAGCATAGACCCTAAGGTCCTATTTACTACTTTCATTTGGCCATCGGTTTGTAGGTGGCATGAAGTCGAAAACAACAACTTAGTACTGAGCCTACCCCATATGGACTTCCAAAAGTGGCTTAGGAATTTAGAATCCCTATCACTCACTATGGTCATCGGAACACCATGAAGTTTACAACATTATCAACAAAAAAAGAGGCTACACTAGGCGCATCATCTCATTTGGAACAAGGAATAAAGTGAGTCATCTTGGAAAACCGATCCACTACGACAAAAATATTATCCCACCCCCTTCTAGTTCTCGGCAATCCCAACACGAAGTTTATTGATATGTCAAGCCAAGGGCACAAAGGGGTGGACAATGGGGTGTACAACCCGTGGGGTTGGAGCCGTGACTTGGATCCTTTGCACTCAACACATTGACCACAAGTCCGGTCCACATCCTTGTGCAT
Source organism: Capsicum pubescens (assembly GCA_030864215.1). Lineage (NCBI taxonomy): Eukaryota > Viridiplantae > Streptophyta > Magnoliopsida > Solanales > Solanaceae > Capsicum > Capsicum pubescens. The sequence goes on from CM061538.1 coordinate 57,542,448, forward strand.
TCTAGGTTAATAAAATTATTCTTCCAAAATTTTGAGGGTCTTCTCGACCCCAAAATAGCCCATTAGACCGCCATTGTGTGCTTTTCTCATAAACAATTCTCTCTACGAACTTGAGGGAACACAGAATCGTCTACCCTTAAATAAGTATACATCAAATTTGGTATAGGGTTGGGAACCCCTATTCGTAACCCACCTATCCCTATCCAACTGTTCAATTTTCCTATAGATAGGAGCGAAGAAAAGGTCCTTAGGATATAAAGACTTGAGGCTTTCAAACCCCATCAACTTAGACGACAAAGTAGACACAAGCACATGTTTTTGGGATAAAGAATCGACAACCAAATTGTCTTTATCCTTCTTGTAATGAATAACATAAGGGATAATTTCAAGAAATTCAATCCATTCGGCATGCCGCCGGTTAAGCTTGTCTTGTGCCCGTAGATGCTTCAAGGATTCATGATCCGTTCGGATCATGAATTCTTTAGGCCACAAATAATGTTGTCAAGTGGACAAGGCTCTAATCAAGGCATACAATTCTAAATCGTACGTAGAGTAGTTTAGAGTTGCTCCTTTGAGCTTTGAGCTAAAGTAGGGAATAGGCTTCAATTCTTGCAATAAAACCGCACTTACCGACTTTGCTAGCATCACATTCGTCCTCAAAAGTCTTGTCAAAATTTGGCAATTGTAGCAAAGGGGCCGAGATGAGCATAGCTTTGAAGTCCTCGAAGGCCTTAGCTTGTTCATCTCCCTACTTGAAAGGTCGATCCTTATTAATCACTTCGGTCAAGGGGGCGGCAATGGTGCTAAATCCTTTGACAAAACGTCTATAAAAACTAGCCAACCCGTGGAAGCTTTTCACTTCACCTACGGTTTTGGGAGTTGGCCAATTTTTAATGGCGTCAATCTTAGTTTCATCCACTTCGACCCTTCTTGAGCTCACCACAAATCCAAGAAATACAACCCCATGGACACCAAAAGAATTCTTTTCTAGATTAGCATATAACTTCTCCTTTTGGAGGACATCAAACACATATTGTAAATGCTTTACATGATCATCTAAGGACTTACTATACACCAACACATAATCAAAGTAAACAACCACAAACTTTCCGATAAATGACTTCATCACAAGATTCATTAGCCTCATGAAAGTACTTGGAGTGTTTGTTCGGTGAATGACATAACCATCTATTCATAGAGACCGAATTTGGTCTTGAAGGCGGTTTTCCATTCATTACCCGGTTGTATACGGATTGGTGATAGCCACTCCTCAAATCAATTTTACAAAACAAACACGAACCATTCAATTCATCAATCATATCATCTACCCTCGGAATAGGGTGACGATATTTTACCGTTATCTTGTTTATGGCACAATAATCAATGCATATACGCCAAGTCCTATCTTGTCACGACCCAAACTAGGGCCTGGCCGTGAAGGACATCCCAAACCATAAAGGACCGGACGTCTTTATCTATCTAATCTGGTAATCATTCACAACATTCATATCATAAAACAAAATACGGAAATAAAATCTGATACGGAAACCTGGTCATTAACTCGGGGTTTCAAGACATAAGAAAGAAAAATTGCAATTCAAAACAACTGAATAACATCTGACTCAGTCTGTGAAATCTTTACTACATCTCAAAACTGTTCTTAAAATTGGAACAAGGCCCCCAGCAGACCAAAACCATATCTAATAATAGTTGTCTGAAAGTAAACAGGCCTTCTAGAAGAAAGAAGGCTCACTAACTAGACACTGCAACTCTGTCTGATAAAATCTATTGCTTTTCTGGACCCCTAGACTGAGCCTCAGAACCTGGAGGGAGGAGGAGGGGGGTCAATACAGATGTACAGGTACATAAAGTAATCCAAAATAAAACTTTTATATAAGTAAAATAGTGGAGAGCAATTTGTTAAAACATCATGCATAAACAATTCTCAAAACACATGGGCACTTTCTGAAAATCATAAGTCATTCTTGTCAATGCCCTATCTGTTCTTTGTATTATTTCTGATTTAGGTGGTACGCCCCTACAATTCTAAAATCCCACGGGTTGTATGGAATCCGCCATTGACTCGGCGGGGAATCCCCCAACCCGAGTGTGCCGTAAGGGTTGGTGTTTCTATTTCTGATATGCCACACGGCACTACGCTAGCGTAATATAATTACCCGCATCGGCAAATCACGGTTTCGGGAAATGAGTTGTCTGAACTCATAACTCCTTCGGGGAACTACTTAATGTCTCTTTATGCCCAATTTTAACCAGTTCTAAACATACATCATTCTAAATCTTAAAATCTAAAAGTCTGATTTCAAACATGCATTCTATTATGTTCTAAATTATTATGGCATAATCTGAATTGGTGTCGTCACACCAAGACTTGCAAGTCCTATTTCTGAGCCATAGTACAATAAGCATGATCTTTCATTAAAACATAGTTCAGACCACCCAAACATGCAAATAGTATAAGAGATTTTATGTTCTGAAGCATAAATCAAAACTATGCAAGAATCCTTTAAACATATGGTGGTCATGTGCTTTTGGAAAAATCATGCACTCTTTCATTATATGAATATTTTCAACATTTATCAACACAACTATCCTCTCTTTTGAAATCCAAATCTTAATCCAATCATAACACAGTTCAAGACATTTTAAACCATACTTTTCAAGGATGCATTCAAAATATCTATAATATATGATAAGTAAAGGAAAATCAAAACAAGAGAGGGATTTTACATAAGTCATATGCTCAATTAAATAATCAACCTTAAAACACAAGCATACATATATATACAATTTCGAATCAATGTGGGGGAAGGTCAAAAGACCAAAACAATACCATCAAGATTTCTAAAACATGAATGTATTCATAAATCTGAAAACCTCTTTCTTAAAATCATGATTTCTATGCCCATGAGATTTTAGGAAAACCCTGCGTACCTCGATTATGAAGAATCGTGGTTGATCCTTGGAGCCTACGGTTTGGGAATTCCAAATCTCGGATCAATTTTAAAAACCCACGGTTGAATCTTGAGTTTCTTGGAGGAGATTTATATGAACTAGGGTTTTTATTTTGAGGGAAATCTTGAGAATGTCGTATATTATGATTTTAGAGGTATAAATCTCCTTTTTGGACATTTTAAGAGACTTGAAAAAAAGTCCAAACTACCCTTGTTAACTTCTAAATGAAATTGGAAAAAATTTAAACTGGGAAGCCAATCTTATGGGCCACCGCGACGCGCCACTATCGCGGTGGCTCACTGGAAATTGACGAATGGGAATTTGGCCCACTCCACGATGCGCCACCATCGCGGAGTCTCACTGAAAATTGACCATCATCATTTAAACTCTCTCCGCGATGCGCTAAGTACAGGAATGACGGTGTTTTACGACTAGGACTTAAATTAACCATAACTCATTCACCGAGTGTCTGTTTTGGACGAATCTTATATAGACGGAAAACTCATTCAATTTCCCACACTACTAAAATGATTAACATGCCATATTTGCATAGGATTTATTAGTTTTGGATCATCTACACATAGAAATGACGGTTTTCGTTCTAGCCTAAAATGCTAGGTGTTACATTATCTCCCCCTTGGGATCATTCGTCCCCGAATGATGGGTAGGAACGTTGAAACTTAAAGGTATAGAATAACGCGGACCTGATGTGTCTTCTAAGAAAGGATATAACTGATCTGAAACATTTAAATTTCTATCACGAAACTGAATTCTGAGCTGACTTGCCCTTTCTTGTTTTAAGGACCTGATTTATGTTGAGAGTTTATGTTCAAATCACACACATTGGATTTGGAAGTGATAACTTAGGTAAGTACGAATCTTGAGGCAACAAGATTTAGACCGTACAAAGGTATTACACTGTCTGAGCTAAAATAGCTGGAAAAATTTTAGATTATGTGCTGAACTCTTATGAACTAAGTCATGACTAAATAACTGAATTTGAAACATGATGTTTGGACTGAACTGAGTTCGCAACTTACACGGATGGAATAGATGATCTTTTGGGATGGTCATACGCATTGGACTTCAGATAGTAGGACTGGGTGAAAAAGTGGAAAACCACAGTAACTTGTCTGCCTGACTGCTAAACTGAATTATACGGGAAACTTATACTTAACTGGAGTATCTCTTCAAATCTCTTTCTAAAGAAGTTCTAGGAGCGTCAGGGAGCAAAGAATCTCTGACACGAGTTATACAAGATATCCAACTAAGGAATCACAACAATGACACTACTCTATAGCATGGAATATAGACATATAACTCATAAAATAAGATGGAATTACCAAACCTTAGACAATGAAACTTCTTACTTTCGAGTTTAGACACACTTCAAAAATACTCTCTCAACTATACTTTCCTCTTAAACACCATGCTCATTGATTTCACTTATTTTTCTCACATGGCCGCTGATATTTCCATCTACTAATGTCTAAACTTAACTAAATCCCCTCATCATCTTCAAGACTAACTCAAAATCACAAGACGCACCACATAATACTGCAGTACTAGTCTGAATCATGAATTTAGCACACCGTGCATTTCACAATTCCTCATCTCCTGCATAATTCTTATTGCTACTCCAGCAATCACTTTCAACTTCGTATTAGATATTCACAAACACTCAAGGAATCCATCTATATGCATACAAACATGACATTCAAGCCTATCTTCATAGCCACATGTGCACTTCTAAACAACCACGCATAAAGCATATTTCTCATATTCTATAATACTTCTATCCATAACAACTTTCCTGCACTATTCAGATGATACACATAAAATATACTCAACTATCTAAGCCATACACGAAACTTCACCCCAAAATTCTTTCAACTTATAGACTTACATAAAACAAGCACACAATAATTTTTCCCAAATATAACACATAAAACTTCAACTAACCTTGACATGTATCAAAGACTTGACCTCAATCTTACTCCACAATTACTGCCTTAACTCAAATAAGCACACAACCATCTTTCATCAACAAGAAATGTTTACTCTTTTCCATCTAGACAACTGTTTGTCATCACTATCTCAACCTAAGGAAAAAGGTCACTGAAAAATTGGAATACCAGAATCCGGAACATGAGGGGAGTACTAAGCGTAACTTAATACCCTACTGAGGCCTGAGGAATAGAGCACTCACGGCATGGACTCATTGAAGAGATCTAATAAAAGGACGTACTTGATATAAATATGAATTTTTCACTGATCATTAAGAGTATCAAATGTGCACAAGAGTCATGAACTGCATGATCTGAATTTTTGGAATTCATAACATATGAAAAGTGATTCTGACTGCTAAACAAACTGGAACTCATCATACTAGGAACTAGGAGAGTGCATGATTCCTTATCATATGCCTGAACACGAGTTATGATCATGAAGCTAGACATAAAGCATGAGTCTGTATCGGAATAACCGAAATAGACTGTTGAAATAAGAATAGATTGAGCATTATTCTTTCTCACGGCCAATTCCACAACTTACTGGCACATCTATTATCATCTAAAAACTTGACTTGGTTACTCGTTCTATCATCTCCCCCTTAGATTTAAGCCACTACTCTAAGTCTGCGAACCACTCTGGTATAAACTGAAATTACTTTACTCTAGAGTCGGGGATATAACAATACACATAAAACTAAACTTACCCTGTAAGACGGTATGTTCATGTATAACCACCAATGCTAATACCTACTTCTAAGATTCAACCCTTAGGTTTCTATATCCCCAAAAGTCATCATATAAGAACTTAAACATTCACCAACTCAGATTCTTCTAACACTAAACATGGATATCTCCAAAACTTTGTCGGACCATACCACTTTTGTCATAGTCCACCAGCATTACGACTCCAAACTTATATCTCTCTACTATGAGAATCAAGATCATATCAAAAGGCTTAACATTATCTATCAAAACTCCTTAACTTGGCTATTTAGAACACCATATACCATCTAACTAGTCTTTCTCCACCTAGCAACTCAACGACACCACTAGCCACACACAACATGTAATAGCCTTAGAAAAATACCACAACCTCATATCACCTTAGCATACTTCTACTTCATACATACAACATCATACTTCATTACGAATCAAATAAACTTAAGCTCTTGCATGCACTATTTAAGCCTCTTAAATTGCTTCCCTAAAACTAGTATCATTAACCAAGAAATAATCACATCCACCTTCATGACATCACTGCTATGCCTCAAAATCTACTACATACCTTCTCACAAGTAGTACTAGTTTACAACTACCAAAGAAAATAAAGTCAAAGGGGTAGAGTCACATAATAGACATGGTCAACCTTAATCTTATATTATAACCCCATACAATCTTATCTACTTATACAGCTTTCTCACATCACACTTACTTACCCAAGCGTACATTTAGACTACCTTCAAATTTCACAAACAACCTTGTGTCTATAATTATAACTTACTGGCTAATCTAGCCATTTTCATACTTCGAGCAAACAACAACTCACCTTAGCTAATTACTCCTTCTCTACCTTTTACTAAACTAGCACACAAGGACATATCACTTTAATACCAACTCAATCTCATGCCAAAAGATTTGGCTATACATACATTCAATAAATCGCCCTTACCACTTTTCCTGCGTTTACGCCGCTAAACCCCGAGTTCCATCTAACACAAGAACCAACAAAATGGACAATAAGTTACTAGTGAATCGAAATAGGCCTCACACGACTTTACTAAACTTTGAGTTTCAACAACACAATGGTAACAAGATTACAAAAGACAGAAACTTGACACACAATAATCAATCATATAAGAATACATATCTTACTCTGTATAAATAAAAAAAATTTGAGTCAAACACTTCCCCCACAGACTACCATACAATCCACACATACTACTAGCTACCACATTATTTTAATACTAAAAAGGGGTAAATCATTCTCAAACATCGGTTATTCAACTAAAATATTTATTTACACAAAAGTCACCCTCACTCTGACTTCTAACTTTGTGACTTCACATCACCAACTTCTTGGTCCAACATCACTACCAATAGGTCATGACACCGACACTTAACTTATACTACTACTCGAGTGGAAATACAGTTCCAACATTCTGCTACACATCATCCTCCTTAATCGTGATGTCAGCAACATAAATTCTGAAAAGGACTGAATACACTTAATACTGCAGGCTGAAAAGCACGATTTCATCAGAATCAAAGTTCACACTAGAATCAATACGCTCTGAGGCACTAACGGACTCTTCACAAGTCCTTGCACAATTTCAAAATCTTTTTTGGCTTAATCAGAAAGAACCATGTCATTTAGACTCTAAACTTCTGTACTTGAATCACCCCAATAATGAGACATGTATGAGAATATCAGAGTAAGGATAGAATTGGGATGACTGTTACTTTCATATGGGAGACACCATATCACGAATTAGAGTATAAAAGAGGAACATTCTGACTCTATTGCACGAACTAGAACATAAAGAAAGAGAGACATTCCTAAAGGTCTTGTAGTCTCCTGCTTATAAGTATGGCGCACTACACACCCATAAACAAGACTCTACCCGACATGATTTTGCAAACACCCTGGGACTATGGACCGTGCTCTGATACCAAGTTTGTCACAACCCAAACTAGGGTCTGGCCGTGACGGACATCCCGAACCATGAAGGCTTGGACGTCTTTCTCTATCTGATCTGGTAATCATGCACAACATTCATATAATAATAAAAAATATGGAAATAAAATCTGATACGGAAATATGGTCATTAACTCTGGGTTTCAAGACATAAGAAAGAAAAAATGCAATTCAAAACAATTGAATAAGATCTAACTCAGTCTGCGAAACATCTCAAAACTGTTCTGAAAACTGGGACAAGGCCCCCAGTAGACCAAAACCATATCTAATAATAGTTGCCTAAAAGTAAACAGGCCTTCTGGAATAAAGAAGGCTCACCAACTGGACACTGCAACTCTGTCTGATAAAATCTATTACTTTTCTGGACCCCTAGACTGAGCCTCAGAACCTGGAGGGAGGAGGGAGGGTCAATACAGATGTACTGGTATGCAATGTAATCCAAAATAAAACTTTTATATAAGTAAAATAGTGGAGAGCAATTTGTTAAAACATCATGCATAAATAGTTCTCAAAACACATGGTTACTTTCTGAAAATCATAAGTCATTCTTGTCAATGCACTATCTGTTCTTTGTATTACTTCTGAGTTAAGTGGTACGCCCCTACAATTCTAAAATCCCACGGGCTGTATGGAATCCGTCATTGACTCGGCGGGGAAGCCCCCAACCCGAGTATGTCGTAAGGGTTGGAGTTTTTATTTCTGATATGCCACACGGCACTAGGCCAGCGTAATATAATATACTCGAATCGGCAAATCACAGTTTCGGGCAATGAGTTGTCTGAACTCATGCCTCCTTCGAGGAACCACCTAATGTCTCTCCATACCCAGTTTTAACCACTTCTAAACATACATCATTCTAAATCTTAAAATCTGAAAGTCTGATTTCAAACATGCATTCTATTCTGTTCTGAATTATTAAGGCATAATCTGAATTGAAGTCGTCACACCAATACCTGTAAGTCCTATTTCTGAGCCATAGTACAATAAGCATGATCTTTCATTAAAACATAGTTCAGACCACCCAAACATGCAAATAGTATAAGAGATTTCATGTTCTGAAGCATAAATCAAAACTATGCAAGAATCCTTTAAACATATGGTGGTCATGTGCTTTTGGCAAAATCATGCACTCTTTCATTATATGAATATTTTCAACATTTATCAACACAACTATCCTCTCTTTTGAAATCCAAATCTTAATCCAATCATAACACAATTCAAGACATTTTAAACCATGCTTTTCAAGGATGCATTCAAAATATCTATAATATATGATAAGTAAAGGAAAATCAAAACAAGAGAGGGATTTTACATAATTCATGCTCTCAATTAAATCATCAACCTTAAAACACAAACATACATATATATACAATTTCGAATCAATGTGGGGGAAGGTCAAAAGACCAAAACAATACCGTCAAGATTTCTAAAACATAAATGTATTCATAAATCTGAAAACCCCTTTCTTAAAATCATGATTTCTATGCCCATGAGATTTTAGGAAAACCCTGCGTACCTCGATTATGAAGAATAATGGCTGATCCTTGAGGCCTACGATTTGGGGATTCTAAATCTCCGATCAATTTTGAAAACCCACGGTTGAATCTTGAGTTTTTTGGAGGAGAAGTATATGAACTAGGGTTTTTGTTTTGAGGGAAATCTTGAGAATGTTGTATATTATGCTTGTAGAGGTCTAAATCTCCTGTTTGGACGTTTTAAGAGACTTGAAAAAAAAAAGTCCAAACTACCCTTGTTAACTTCTGAACGAAATTGGAAAAAATTTAAACTGGAAACTCGATCTTATGGGCCACCGCGATGCGCCACTATTGCGGTGGCTCACTGGAAATTGACGAATAGGAATTTGGCCCACTCCGCGACGCGCCACCATCGCGGAGTCTCACTGAAAATTGACCATCATCATTTAAACCCTCTCCGTGACGCGACAAGGACAGGAATGACGGTGTTTTACGACTAGGACTTAAATTAACCATAACTCCTTCACCGAGTGTCTGTTTTGGACGAATCTTATGTCAACGGAAAACTCATTCAATTCCCCACACTACTAAAATTATTAACATTCCATATTTGCATAGGATTTATTGCTTTTGGATCATCTACGTATAGAAATGATGGTTTTCGTTCTAGCCCGAAATGCGGGGTGTTACATGTCTTTCTTGGGAACTAGTAGCACCGGGACCGCACAAGGGCCCTTTGTTGAGAAGTTCCTCAACTTGACATTGCAATTCCTTGGTAGCCGTCGGGTTGCTTCTATAAGCCGGTTTGTTGGGCAATTGTGATTCCGGCACAAAATCAATTTGGTGCTCAATGCCTTGAAGTGGATGCAATCCTTTTGGCAATTCCTTTGGAAAGACATCCTTGTAATCCTGCAAAACATGAGAAATAGGAGGAGAAATGAAAACGTTAGCGGGGTTAGTATTAAAACAATGAGCCAAGAGGAGCATCGTTATGAAATCAAGCAGCATTTCGCAAGTTGTACCGGACCTTGAGGCAAAATAAGAAAAAATTATGCATTGCGTGGATCCATGCTTATTATATACAAAGGAGAAATATTGACTCTGTGGAATCCCCTAAACAAGTCTCATGGATAGTCAAAAGAATCTTTAATGTGAGGAAGCACTGGGCACACATAGGTTTCTTATTTCTGTTGCTTATAAGAAGCTATGAGGTGAAGTTGAGAATATGTCAATGGAGAAGCCTGATTAATCATAATGTAGCTTGTCCTAAGCATGTTTTCATCCTATGACTTGCACTACAGAAGCAGCTTAGAACTAATGACACAGTGAGGAATAAGTGTAGATAGTAAACGTGTTTTCTGCAATCACAAGAAGGAAACAACTGACATATTTTCTTCCAATGTGACTTAATCAGAGATGTATGGCAAGGGATTCAGGAATAGCTAGGATGGCATAGAAGAACCCTTCAATGGGAGCAGGAATGGAGTTGGGTGGTGCTGCAGTCCAAGGGAAAGAGTGCTAGAAGAAGATTGCTTAAGATTGAATTTGCTGCAACAGTGTATGACTTGTGGATTGAGAGAAATCAAAGAGTATATCATGGTTAAGCCAAGCCTGTGGAGATGATCATGCATTCAATCAAGACTAATATCTATATTAGAATTAGAGATATCAAGACTATGTTTCAATTTATTTGCTCTCTCTAGGAATTCTCCCTGTTTTTTGTTTTTGTTTTTGTTTTTGAATTTGTGTAGAGGTCTAATAGTTTGTACTTGAGAGGGAAGAGCTGGTTGGTTCCTCCCTGGGAATTAATAAAACTTGTTTAATTGCCAAAAAAAAAAATTGACTTTCCCAAAGATTTCATAAGTGCCACATAAACTTGAGAAAAAAAGAGTAACATATATTATTTGAAATTTGTATTATAAAAGTACTATAAATTACTAATATCTTAAAATATTTAAAAGTAATACAAAAAATTTGGTAAACTTTCTAAATTTTATTTTTGTCACATGAATGGAGATAAAAAATAACATATATTGAATCTGTGCTGAAACTAACTCCATGTTATTTCACCCAAGATGTTGCTTTTCTTTCTTTTATATCAGAAAAATATTTCTTTTTTATTCTTTTACTCAAGATCGTTCAAACCAGAAAGTGATATACCCAACTACCTTTAATGATGTGAAACCTCATTTTTAAATAAAAACATTAAATCTAACCTAAAATATAAGGTATTGGAGTGAAATCATCGATGTAAAAGATTAAGAGTCTATGGTTAAAAAAACACACTAAAATTGCTATTTTTTCGTTTATATTTTAAGTATTCATTGTTCTGTTTATCTATTTGAACTATCACTTTTTCTAAAGTTTAATACCTCAACTACCACTCTTTCTGTATTGAAATATACTTCGCTGTTGAGTTGACCTATACACGCCTACTGTCGATTTGAGAATGAACTTTTGATACACTCAACATCGAGTTGTGTTTTAATACAGATGGCGTGATAGAAAAAAAAGATAATTGAATTATGAAACACTGTAGAAAATTATAGTATTTTTGGAGTTTTTTTTTTTTTTTTTTTTTTTTTACCATTCACTCAATGAATAAAGAATAAATAAAGATACATTAGTCAAATAACTATTATCTTTTAGTGTGTGTTTTCATAAAGTATGTATTAAGCTAGCATGACCAATAAATACCTAAAACCACAAAAATATCATACACATCCACGAAAATCAATCAATAATTTAATCTTTCTCTGCATGTGAGATTAATTAATCATCAACTACCCCTTTCTAAAGACACACTTACCATATATTATCTCCAAAAAATTATTATATATAGATATGCCATTATGTTAAGCAATTACTCCCTCAAATTCTTATCATATGATGTTAAGTATAATATAATTAGTGAATTTTGGAGAGCGTAGAATGCACACAAACCTTATCTATACCTCACGTAAAAGTTATTTTGATAGACTCTTATTATTCTTTTTGACACAAGACAATGAATATAAAAGATCAGATTGAGTTGATTCATGACACTCTCATAATAGAAATTACCTTTTGGTGAAAACGTTTTACCTTTCAAAGTAGAGCTTTATTTTTGAATCCGAATTAGTCGAATTCAAAAATGAATATCGAACACCAAACTTGAATTTTATATGATGGAATCAACCACCATCTTTCCAACACACTGAATGGTGTATATTTATAACATCCACGTTCATTTTGAAGTTTTAGATCCGCTATGGCGATGAATTATTATACATCTGTAGATATAGTTGACACTTAAATCTTATTTGACTGTTAAGACCAAAAAAAAATCATGAATATTTTTATTTAATATTTTGATGTTATAAAAAATAACAAAATTATTTAAATTTTAAATCTTAAAGATATGCGTGTACTTCACTAAATAATACTTAGATCTGTAAGTAATGTATTAAAGTATCAAAATATTTGATTAAAATCTCTAGACATATTATTTGTAATTTTAGAGATTCAATATCTATAAAAAATAATTAATTATCATATTTTTTTAAAAAATAACTGTATTAAAAAAATAGTATCACCAAGAGCATATTATTATAAAAATAATGGTTGTTTTCTTGATTCTTTCTTTTCAGCTATATAGTCCAACAATTTATAATGTCCACTGGGTCCTATTGGAAGGAATATTAGATAATTTTAGCCTTTTCTGAAATGTTTATCATGTGAAAAAATATTAAAACAACATCTACAATAGTAACACCAATAATTTATTTATGTAGATAGGTTATATCCCTTTGAGATAATTTTAACCTTTTCTGAAATGTTTATCATGTGAAAAAATATTAAAACAGTGCCTACAATAGTAACACAAATAATTTACTTTTTTTTTTTTTTTGTATATATAGGTGGGTTATATCCCTTTAATGCAGAACATAGATCAAAATATTATCATTGATAAATTAGCAATTATGAAGATGCTCATGATATTAATGGTGGCTACAATTTTATTTTGCAACTACCAACAAGCAATCGTAGCAAGAGAAGTCGTTGAGACTGTGGACAATGATGTGAACAAGTTAGAAATACTTCCATGTTGGATTATCCACTGGCCGTGGTGCCCACCATCGCCTCCACCACCGTCCCCATCCCCACCCCCTCCCGTCCCAGCAACAAGTTGCTCGGCTAGTGACAAAGAAAAGGTGCAGACGTGCATGTTCAACACAACTTCAATTGACGATTGCTGCCCTATATTTAGGAGCATACTTGGTACTAGTTGTCCATGCTATAAGTATGCTGACGATTCGGGTAATCTAGAATTGATTACTCTTAAATCTTATTGTGATGTCGTTAGCCCTTGTAAGGACGTTCAAGTAAGTACCATTTTGACTTATTGTTTAAGATTTTGACATACTCATTCAAAAGTTTACCATCTACAATCATTTTTAAGATCTTTTTTTTGGAGTAATGATTGTGAAATTCAAAAAAAGAGAGAATATATTCTTCATTTCTAAAAATGAGATATGCTCAAAATTTAGAAATTCCAAACGTATATACATTTGGAAAATATTTCTGTTAAAGTGTCTTATATATTTCTATTTATGAAATTCTACTTAGAATTATTTTTCTACTTAGTGAAAAAGTAGTTCTTTCATTTGTGAATATAATGATGTTTTTATGTAAATTAATAATTTCAGGTAATTAAGCTATCCAAGGAGGAGGAGTAAAAAATGAAGTGTTTAATGCTTAATTCAGTATCTTTTATTAAATAATTTGATGTTAATTACCTTTTCTAAGGGTACAATTGTAATGTTGTGTTTTAGCAAAGTATTTGGACATGTATGTCAAAGTCAAAGTGTTGGTAAAATAAAACAATATTATATTACTCTTCCGTTTTATTTTATTTGACCATATAAAATTTTCTTTTATTTGTCTATTTGTCAAATCAAGAGAAAAAAAATTCCAAAAATTACCGCAAAAGTATGAAAAAAAACCCGATCGACTTTCACATACTTATCGAAAAAATTGATCGACTTGTGTTTATGATTCTACTCCCAAAATCGTACTAGTAATAAAAGAATATTAAAAAAACTTATAAACCCTTTTGAAGTGATTAGACAATATTTTAAGGAGAAAGGACAAAAACAACACTTTAAATTAAACTATTTTCATGAAAATGACCATGAAATTTAAATTTCACTTTCTAGTCATTTCAATTTATTGACTTGTTCCATACCGTTTCTACACACCTTCTATACAGTTTCTATACATATCTTATACAAATAAATATTCTATAAAAAAATTATACAGTTTTGATACACAATTTATACAATAACTGTACTTTTTTTTATACGTTTTATACAATAATTATATAATCTTCATACACTTTCTATATATTTTTTATATATATTTTATATATATACATATTTGATAGAACTATACAATTTCTATAAATAATTCTTATATAGATACATATTCTATTTAACAATTATATCATTTTTATATAATTTAATTATTATTTCTAAACAATAAAAAAAAAGTAGAATATTTGATCAGTTAAAAATTTTATAACGAAAAAAAAATAAAATATTTTTAAAAAGGCCGAATTGTTCAAGTTGAATATTGTATCAGTATTGTATATAGACTGTATATGGACTGTATATGGACTACGTAGGCCAAAATGACCCAAATTATGAAATGACTATATAGCAGAAATAGTATATCCGACTGATCACTTTTTGAGAATTTTTAAATTTGGGCTATTTATTTTTAAAAGTGCTATAGAGTGTTTTTTTTCTCTATTTTTAAACCGAAAAGTGTTTCAAAATGTACATCCAATTCAAAAACTCAAAACACATTTGGTAAAGTAGTTCAAGACTATAAATTATTTTGAAGTATGTTATACAACCAATGAAAATTAGTATAGTACAAACATTGTTACACATGACACCATTAATTCAGAATCATGTCAGATAATTTAACATTAGCTTTAACGTTGAAGTTTGCATTGAAAAAAAGTTTACATTTTGAAGGCAAACACTCCCTATTTAAATGTGGTTTTGCGAATTCGGAATCAAAATAAGCCACGGAATTAAAAAGTGATCAAAATAGACAACTTATTTAAAAAGTTATCAAAATAGGCTAAACGTAATAATTTATTACGTTTTTCACTTTTTTGTTAACGATCAACTAACGGAGTTAACTTTTATAAAAACGTAAATTTTTTTATGTTTTACATATTTTTTTGTAAAACGTAAGAAATTCTTAGATTGTGTCAGAAAAATACGTAAAACATAAGAATTTCTTACGTGTTACGCAAAAATCGAGGAAAAATAATGCAGGGAGTTATCAAATCAATTAAAAGTTACTTTTCAAAAAAATTATCTTTCAACGTAATAAATAATTATGATGTTCATTTTCTTATAAAAATTAAGGTGGTCCCCCACAATTCCTCTTTCCACTAATGTCTCGGTCCCCACCCTTACTTTTTCCACATTTGACAATTATAATTTTTTTTAACTTTATGTAGTTAAATTTATTTATATTTTATACTTAATCTAAATAATTTATTTTTGCTCTATGCAATAAAAATTTATGTTTTATATAAAAAGTAAAATAAAAAAGAAGTATCAATTACCTCATTAATTTAATAATTTTCTTATATTTATTCTATATAAAAAAATAATCACTTCTATCCTTAATTATCCGATTTGTCTCTAAGAAAATTATAATTTTGAGTTTTCCTCTACTCCAAAATAGTGAAATGTTGATTTTTCGTCAATCAAATATGCAACTATATACAAGAATTATATTATTTGATGTGTTAAAAATATGAAATTAATTTTTTCGATTAGTGATTCATCGTAGTTTTTGATTAGTATTTCGATTAGGATATTGAGGAGACTCACATGCACAAATACATTTCATATTATAAATAAAGGAGTAAAAAATCACAATTTAATTTAGGAGTGTACAAAAACCGTACCGATAAATATATATGATAATGTATAAATCAATAACATTTTTATCGGTACGATTTTATTAAAAAAATTATTGTGCTATTTGTTCGATTTTGATTTTTTTATTGTTAAACTGATAACCCAATAAGATTATACTAAATAATTATTTTACACCCTATATTGATATATAATAGAAGTTTTCATCTTCTTATATGTAGTTTTCATCTTCGATTTTGCAACTAAAACTTGATAACCAGTATAACTATAAATAATAGAAGTTTTCATCTTCTTACAGAGAATCCAACAATAACCAAGAAATATTATAAATATAACTACAAATATATTGCTTTAATCAGCAAAGAAATATAACTAGATTCATCAAAATACACCATCTTATTAAACTAATGCACCATTACATACGCCAACATCAATTTTCAATTCAACGACACAAAGCGTAAATGAACATCATCTGGTGCATTAGTTTGATAAGATGGTGTATTTTGACGAATCTAGTTATATTTCTTTGCTGATTAAAGCAATATATTTGTAGTTATATTTCTAATATTTCTTGGTTATTATTGACTTCTCTATAAGAAGATGAAAACTTCTATTATTTATAGTTATACTGGTTATCAATTTTTAGTTGCAAAATCGAAGATGAAAACTACTTATAAGAAGATGAAAAATCCTATTATATATCGATATAGGGTGTAAAATAATTATTTAGTATAATCTTATTGGGTTATAGGTTTACCAATAAAAAAATTAAAATCGAACAAATAACACAGTAATTTTTTTAATAAAACCATACCGATAAAATTTTTATTGATTTATACATTATCATATATATTTAACGGTACGATTTTTGTACACTCCTAAATTAAATTGTGATTTTTTACTCCATTAATTATAATATGAAACGTATTTGTGCATGTGAGTCTCCTCAATATCCTAATCAAAACACTAATCGAAAACTACGATGAATCACTAACCGAAAAAATTAATTTCATATTTTTAACACACCAAAAAATTTAGTTCTTGTATATAGTAGCATATTTGATCGACGAAAATTCAACATTTCACTATTTTGGAGTAGAGGAAAACTCAAAAGTATAATTTTCTTAGAGACAAATCGGATAATTAAGGATAGAAGTGATTATTTTTATATATAGAATAAATATAAGAAAATTGTTAAATTAATGAGGTAATTGATACTTCTTCTTTTTTTAATCTTTTTTATATAAAACGTAAAAATTTATTACATAAAGCAAAAATAAATTATTTGGATTAGATGTAAAATATAAATAAATTTAACTACGTAAAGTCAAAAAAATTATAATTGTCAAATGTGGAAAAAGTATGGGTAGGGACCAAGACATTAGTGGAAAGAGGAATTGTGGGGGACCACCTTACTTTTTATAAGAAAGTGAACAACGTAATTATTTATTATGTGGAAATAGGGGTGGGCATTGTATGGTATGGTACGGTATTTTAAATTTTGGTACGGTAACTTCGATTTTCGGTATCTAAAAGAACAATACCACTACCATACCAAATTAGTTTGGTATGATTCGGTATTTTTAAATTCGATTTCGGTATTTTTTGATACGGTAATTCGGTAACCATACTTTATTTGATTTCAATTTACATAGATTCATATAAAAAAACTATAACTTTAAAACTTAAAAACGTCTCAATCATATTAGACTAACAACTATCTTTGTTAATCATCTACACAAAAAGAACATTTCAATCACGATTGAGTAATCCAAGATGCAAACTCTAAACAACATTACTTAAACATAAGCATAGTACTTCGAAATAATATGCTTCCCAAAAAATTTATTTCTGAATAAAAGTTAATTTTATGTTCAATTGTCTAATGGATGACATATAAATATATTTAATAATCTTAAATATAATATATTTGGGTTTTATATATTATTAAAAAACTTCGGTGTGGTATACAGTAATTCGATATTTATTGCAAAATACCAAATACCATAATAATTTAAAACTTCTATCAAATACCATAACATCCATATCGCGGTATAAAAAATTTCGGTTTCAGTATGGTATTCGGTATATACCATACCATGCCCGCCCCTACGTGGAAAGGCAATTTTTCTGAAAAGTAACTTTTAATTGATTTGACAACTCACTACATTATTTTTTCTCGATTTTCATGTAACACGTAAGACATTCTTACGTTTTACGTGTTTTTCTGACATAACGTAAGAATTTCTTACGTTTTACAAAAAAAATATGTAAAATGTAAGAAATTCTTACGTTTTTATAAAAGTCAACTCCGTTAGTTGATCGTTAACAAAAAGGTAAAAAACATAATAAATTATTACGTTTAGCCTATTTTGGTAACTTTTAAAATAGGTGGTCTATTTTGATCACTTTTTTAATTTTGTGGCTCATTTTGGTTCCGAGTTCCGGTTTTGCTTTCAGAATTCAAATCCAAGATTTTGGTAAGAAAAATAATGAATGCTATCCTACCATATGATGTATGGGAGACTAATACTATACTATAATGTCGAGAAAGGAAAGAAGACTTTCATCTCAAAATTTGACTCGAATGTAGTTTCATATTCTTTATTGGAGGGGGGGGGGGTTGTGAAACAGTGTCAAACCAAAATACTCAACAAACATTAGTTGTCACGAAAAAGAAGGTGATTCAACCGCATCTTTCAGTACAGTTACCTTATTATGAATTCACTTCAGTCACTAGCGCTGCCTTTGTATCGCCCCTCCTTGCGGTTAAGATAACGACTTCAAACATGACTATTTAATTCTGCTTCTGTGTTGCTTTTGTATTATTTTTTCTTTTTACGTACCCTTCTAAACTTGGATGTATATCCCTCATTTCTTCTTGGACTTTAGGGGATGCAAGACATTTGATTAGCTTTTCTAACATGTTCTTTGGCGAATGTAGTTCCCTTATGTTGGGGTGTTTTTCCGCCTTTTTGAATGAGAAGTTCTAGAAGGTCGGCTAAACTTGTAGGAAAATACTTATTTCAAAAATAATTTATATGTACTTTGGAAGCCAATATTTACTTGGAAAGCAAGTGTTAGAAACAAGTGTATTAAACAAGTTTTACACTTGTCAAGAAGATAACATTTGCATGAAATCTTGAAGACAAGTGTACTTACACTTGTCAAAATTTTACTTATTCATCTCCACTATAAATATCCCCTCAATTCTTATTGCAAAACACATCCAAAATTCTAATTTACTCTTTATCATCTCTTCTCACAAGTTTCTCTTCATCCTTTGCCTTTTCCTTTTGTATTGTTTTGTTTTTTGACTTCTCTTATTAAATAATTTTCTAGTTTAACTTTTTGGTATTTGTATTAATAATTTTGCTGATTCCTGTATCCTCTGGTTAATTAGGGAAGACTGCTTAATCCTGAATATCCTCTAATTAATCAGGGAAGTGCTTGTTTAATTTCGAAAAAATATTTCACATTGCTGAAATAGTTTCTTAGGACAGTGCCTAGTACGACTCAAGTATAATTAATATATCACTTATTATAGTATCATAATAATATTTATTTAATATTCAATACCATTACTTTTTTAATAAGTAATTTTATTACTGATATAATTATTATATTAATTATAATATTATTATTATAGTAGCAACATTATTATACATTATTATACTGCTAATATTATTATTGTTATATTATTATTTTGTTAACAGTTAAATAATATTATTATTAGTATTTTACCGCTGTTTTCCCCAATAATCTAAGAAACTATGGCAAATAATTCTGCTCCTGGTATTTCTTCTACCGACGCAACTCCTAATACTCCTATTTCGGTTGTTCTACTATATGCAAAGTCGTTTCCTGATGTTTCAAATATTGAAATATTTGCTGATGAAAACTTTAAAAGATGACAAGAAGGAATTTTTTCACTACTTGATGTCCATGATTTTGCATATTCTTTGTCACAAACACAACCTGGGGCAGACGTTGATAGCTAAATTTTGGAGTCATGGAAATACACCAATAAGGTATAGCGCCATACTATTTTACAAATAATTTCTAATGAACTATTTGATGTGTATTGTAGTTGCAAAGAAGCAAAAGTCATTTCAGATGCTTTAATTAAGAAGTTCACGACTGAAGATGCAACCAAACAAAAGTTTGTGGTTGAAAAATTTTACAATTGGAAAATGAGTGATGTGAAAGAAATGAAAATTCAAATAAATGAATGTCAAAAATTCTTTGAAGATTTGAAGGCAGATGAGATCACTCCACCAGAAACATTTGTTGCTGGAGCATTGATTGGAAAATTATCCGAATAATGAAATGACTATAAAAATAACTTGAAACATAAGCAGACAAACTTTATTATTGAGGAAATAATAACTCATATTCTAATTGAAGATACCAATAGAAAGGAGTCATTCAAAGCTAAGCATGTTGCACTCAAAGAAAATCTAATAAAAGGTCAAAACAACAATAACAGAAGGTATGGTAATAAGTCTCAAAGTTACAAGCCTAATAATCTCAATTTTAAGAAAAGAAAAGACACTTGTTTTACTTGTGGAAAATCGGGGTATTATGCCGCTCAATGTAGACACAAAATGAGAAATAACAAATAAATGAGAAATTCTCTCAAAGCTAATTTAGCTTAAGGAGATGAAATAATTGTAGCTGTGATTTCTCAAGTGAATATGGTGGCACATATAAAAGAATGGGCGGTAGACTCTGAGGCTACTCGACACATT
The DNA here is from genome assembly GCA_030864215.1 of Capsicum pubescens. NCBI lineage: Eukaryota > Viridiplantae > Streptophyta > Magnoliopsida > Solanales > Solanaceae > Capsicum > Capsicum pubescens. The sequence goes on from CM061538.1 coordinate 57,563,301, forward strand.
TGTACAAATCGAGAAGCATTTGCCTCCTATACATCAATAGGAAATGACAGTGAAGTGGTCTACCTTGGAGACTCAAGAACTTCTAAAGTCTTGGGCAAGGGTAAAGTGCTCCTAAAATTTACTTTGGGAAAAACTTTAGCTCATGAATGTGCTACATGTTCCTACAATGCGAGCAAATCTGATTTCTGTGGCTTTGTTGAATAAAGCTGGAATGAAAGTGTCTTTTGAATCTGATAAAATCATTTTGACAAAAAATAATATATTTGTGGGAAAAGGCTATCGTAACCATGGATTTTATGCACTTAATATTATCAATAATAATGCATTAGCTTCTACTTATATGATTCAGTCTATTTCTTTATGGCATGCTAGATTAGGACATGTTAATATTAAGTATATAAAAAATATGCAATCACTTGATTTAATATCTAATTTAGACTCAAATAATTTTGATAAATGCAAAATATGTGCTGAAGCCAAAATTATTAAAAAGTCATGTTTTTCAGTTAATAGAGGAACTGTATTGTTATCTTTGATTCACACTGATTTGGGTGATTTAAAGCAAACTATGACTAGAGGAGGTAAAAGATATTATGTGACTTTTATTGATGATTTCTCTAGATTTATTAAGTTGTATTTGCTTAGAAATAAAGATGACGCATTTGATGCTTTTATATCTTATAAATCTAAAATTGAAAATCAACTTTGTATAAAAATCAAGAGAATTAGATCTGATAGAGGTGGAGAATACGTATCTTTAAATATTTTTTTGTGAAAAAAAAGGTATTATTCATGAAGTAACTCTGCCTTATTCTCCCGAGTCTAATGATGTAGCTGAAACAAAAAATAGGACATTAAAAGAAATGATGAACTCTATGTTAATTAGCTCTAATACACATGATAATTTGTGGGGTGAAGCTATCTTATCTGCATGTCATTTACAAGATAGAATTCCTCATAAAAGAACTGGCAAAACTCCTTATGTATTGTGGAAAGATTATAAACCCAATTGAAATATTTTAAAGTGTGGGGTTGTCTTGCTAAAGTTCTTCTGCCTGAACCTAAAAGGAGAAAAATAGGTTCTAAAACCACTGATTGCATGCTCATTGGCTATGCTAAACATAGTGTTGTATATAGATTTCTTGTTTTGAAAAGTGATGTACTTGATAGTAATACTATAATTGAGACAAAGAATGTTGAATTCTTTTGTCACAGCCCAAAAGACCATGAGTGGCATCCACACTAATCTTCCTGTGAAGAACCATCTAAATCAAACCATTACCCAATCACTTAGTCAATATTAAGATGATATTATCATAAAATAAACATAATAATAATAATTCAGAGCTAATCATTATTAATGTGGAAATCCAACAAACTACTTATTGAAATTTCCAAGACCCGAAAGTCATCGTACAATAACTTCTAAACAATGATGATGTCCAAAAGAGATATCTAAAAATAAAGTAAATAAAGAATGTTTCATTGCTTGAAAGATGGACAGGAATAAATAGGATGAACCATGGAAGTCTGGAGACGAAGTGCTCATCCTTGGATCAAGATCTACTATCAAACTCTAGATGTAAGGTCATGTCTGAGCCTCTAGAATACTTTTTGCACTCAACAAAAAAAAAGTATAGGGTAGTATCAGTACAAACCACTATGTACTAGTAGGTATCATAGTCCATTTCAATTTAATAGCATGTACACAACATAAATTAAATAACAAGTAGACAGACATCGTCACATAATAAATATTCAATGAATCAATAATACAGCAACAACAGGTCAAATAGTGCTCACAAACAAGCCACATAACCATTAAGAGTATCAATCGTACTGTAAACATCCACAGAATCAACAAAAATATGTGCATACATGCTATGAGACTTATTTTTGTCCAAATAGTCATGACCTGCAGGAAACAATCTATGTTCATGTACCGTACAGACGTGGTACCCGATCCACCATATACATATCCATAATGGCGTAGTACCCGATCCACCATATACATATCCGTACCGTCATGGTACCCGATCCACCATATACATAGCTGTACCGCCGTAGTACCCGATCCAACATATACATATCCATATCGGTGTGGTACCCGATCCAATATATACATATCTGTACCGGCGTGGTACCCGATACAACATATACATATCCATACCGGTATGGTACCCGATCCAACATATACATATCCGTACCGACGTGGTACCCGATCCAATATATACGTATCCATACTGACGTGGTACCCGATCCAACATATACATATCCATACCGGTGTGGTACCCGATCCACCATAAATAAGTAATATTAATATTAAATTTACACTACCTCACAACATATAATATGATGTACTAAGTTTTTAAGTACACTTAAAGTCATAAGATAATTCAATCAAGTAAATTTTCAATAATCATTTATGCATGCCTCAACAATCTAAACACCATCAATTTTAAGTATTTTCGAATACCAATCAACAAGTATTCAATTCAGGAGCATACACACAATTAAATTGAGTCTAAACTCTAATTAAACCGAAACCTACCTCAACCAAGAAATTCGAATGTAAGCTACTTTGCAAGGTCCTTGCCTCTCCATAAAGTCGCTGAATAATTAAAATCTATTCAAATACATAATTTTCATAAGAATATGAATCTAATGAGATTCATTTTTACAAACTCTTACTTTCTGAATTCCACACCTATGCCTAAATTGATAAAATCGTGACGAATCAAAATCTGATAATCTAATGGTAAGGGAACAATTAAAATCGGGAGCTACAATGCTACTATTCATGAACTGGAAATCATTTATACTATTTTCATTGAGTTATTATTAACCAATGATTTTCCACCCACTTTAGTCGACATTAGATCATAAAGGAATCATTATTTAATCTACTTTAATACTAATACCCAAAATAACAAAATAACTAAGATTATTGCAGGTGAACAGTATGAGGGAGAAATATCATACAACCTATAACACATTTACTACCATCAACTTGTCCAATTCATGCCAATTAAATGGGTTAATCATTACCTAATAATTGATCCCTAATTCAAATCAATTTACAAAACCCCCCAAAAGGTTAACAACTGCAAAATGGCCACTGCCACCGTAACATTACAAACCTCGATTCATCCATGATATGGTAGTTATGCTACTAATTAATAGAATTTTATTTCCTCAATTGTAATAGACTAATTAATTCTATCACTACACCCATTTCTTTGAACATATTTTTCACTATGTGATAAAATCTCTCATGCACCTGTTGAAAGAGAAAATGAATCTACCTCTAATATTGAGGAACTAAGAAAAAGTAAAAGGCCTAAAAAAGAATATTTTTCTTATGAAAATGATTTTCAATTTTTTTTTATCGATAATGAACCATCAAATTATTTTAAATTTGTATCTTCTTCTAATGCTAAATTTTAAAAAGAGGCAATAAAAATTAAACTTGATTCAATTATGAAAAATAATACATGGGTAATAACATGTCGATATTGACTCTACACACTAACTGAGAGTGCTTGAATTGCTACTAAAATGGAGGGATGAGTTATTAACTCTTAATCAATTCATAGTCCTTATGAATGATGTATTTAAAACAGTGTACACTTGATGAATTTACCTATATGAGAAGTGGAATGGGGTCGTTCCTATGAGACTTTTGGCCTTAGTCTCTAGAGCTTTCATGAATACCATGCACGCACGTGGCCTATTGGAGCAAAACCACATTGAACAACAAAATTATGGTCAAAATATGATTGATAAAGTCTCTGACTTACAATAAGAGTTATTCGGTTCATAAAAATATTTATTTCACTGATAACTTTGTATGTTAAATTTTATTGGTCTAAGTTTGGTTCATAGTCTAGAAGACACCAAACCTACTTTATTTTGTCCATGCAAATCCAGCAAGTTAAAATATTTTTTTCTATAAATTATTTTGAAACAATGTGGGGATTGTAGGAAACTATTTATTTCAAAAACAATTTATATGTATTTTGGAAGACAATATTAACTTGAAAAGCAAGTGTTAGAAACAGGTGTATTAAACAAGTTTTACACTTGTCAAGAAGATAACATTTGCATGAAATCTTGAAGACAAGTGTCCTTACACTTGTCAAAATTTTGCTTTGTTCATTTCCACTATAAATACCCCCTCAATTCTCTCTACAAAACACAACCAAAATTCTAATTTACTCTTTATCATCCCTTCTCACAAGTTTCTCTTCATCCTTTGCCTTTTCCTTTTGTTTTATTTTTTGACTTCTCTTATTAAGTAATTTTCTAGTTTAACTTTTTGGTGTTTGTATTAATAATTTTGCTGATTCCTGTATCCCCTGGTTAATTAGGGAAGATTACTTAATCCTGAATATCCTCTAATTAATTAGGAAAGTGCTTGTTTAATCTTGAAAAAATATTTCACACTGCTGAAATAGTTTCTTAGGACAGTGTCTAGAACGGCTCAAGTATAATTAATATATAACTTAATATAATATATTGATAATATTTATTTAATATTCAATATCATTAATTTGCTAATAAGTAATTTTATTATTGTTATAATTATTATATTAATTATAATATTATTATTGTAGTAACAACATTACTATACACTATTATATTATTATACTGCTAATATTATTATTGTTGTATTATTATTTTGTTAACAATTAAATAATATTGTTATTAGTGTTTTACCACTGTTTTCCCCAAAAAAAAAATTCTTGATTTCTTTTATTTCCTCTTCCATGATATCTCTTCTATCTTTGTACTTCAAATTTATGTGCAAATTGAATTAAAGGATGCATAAAATTCTGATTTATAGAAATAGGTGAGTGTGTGTGTTGGGGGGGGGGGGGGGCATTAAAAACTCAAGTATTACGTGGTGTTCATCCAAACACACACTGTTCAAATTTTCGTGAATCTTTTTTTTTGATTAAACGGGAATTCATTAAAATAAATTAAGAGTTTACAGAAGTAGAAGGGGTCCTAGAGGCCCTTGTGTTTGAAGAGTTGATTACAAAAATTGTACTATTAGAGTTACATGCCACAACTTTCCTGGGGAAAGCAGTTCCTAGTATGTCTGCATTCAATTTTTTGTCCGCATACACAGGTGGAACTAATAAAATTTGTGGTCTGTCTAAAACTGCACTTCCCTTGCTTTGCTAGTACATCTGCAACTCTATTTTATTCTCTAGATGTGTGTCTAAGATCTGGAGCTCCCAGCACCCACATCAATGACCTGCACTCCATAATGATGTTAGCATATGGTATGTAATGCTGAGTAATACCCATTATGGATTGCATGGAGTCAGTATAAATAACAAGAGAAGTTAGATTTCTTTTTAGAGCAAGTTTCAATTCATTAAGGATGACTAGAAGTTCGGCCTGGAGGGTGAGACATGGCTGAAGGATCTCGTGAAGCCTATTATCTAGACTCCTCTTGAGTTTCTAATCACACCCCTTATCCCACCCTTGTCTAGTTATTTTCTAATAGCCTCATCAGTGTTGATCTTAAAGGTTCCAGGGTCGAGGGTTCCCATTTTACATAGTGGATGATAGTGGTGAGATTCTTACTTAAAGCACGATTTTCCATAATGAGGTGAAACTCAGTGGCAAGGGTTATAGTGTGAGCTATGGATATCTCAAAATTCTTGTCGTTAAACAGGTTCTCATTCCTATTTAACCAAATATTCCATAGAAAGAAAGGGATTTGGTGATCCCAAGTAAGCCAGGTATTAAATTATTTGTTCTTAATAGCTCTCCAAGTATGAAGCCAGTTAGCATATATTATGGTGCTAGAGTCGAAGCTTTGGATGGAGATACTAATGCTAGTCATATCATTCCAAAAGGTGATGGCTTTAATACAGTTAAATAAAATATGGTTAATATCTTTCTCTTGATTAGTGCATTGAGTGCACTGATTGCTAACAGCTCAGCCAATGTTATAAAGGTAGCTTCCAATGGAAAGTCTCTTATTATGGAGAAGCTAGATAAAGATTTTCACTTTGTTAGGGATGTTAAGATGCCAAATCCATTGGAACTCTTTCCCTGAGGGTGTATGGTGACTGTGAGAGTCATTAAAGTAGTGGTAAGCAGACCTCATGGAGAAGTTGCCATTTTGGTAGTGTTCCAGAAAAGAATGTCTTCCTTACTGGTGTGCTTAGGGATGTAGTAGTTTTGAATTATGCAAGACAACGTAGTAGAAGACTGAAAGGATATAAGGTCAAGATTGCACTTTCCATTAGAGCAAATAGAGCTGACCCTAAGTTGGTCTTCACCTTTCTTGAGAGGACCATTGATTTGGGATCTGAAGGTTTCAAAGTTAGGAATCCATTTATACTTGAAAAAACTAATACTATTCCCTTTATTGATGGCCCACCTAATGTTTTTTTGATAGATGACCCAGCCTTGATTGATGCATTTCCAGACATTGGAGGAAATTCTCCTTCTTTGGTTGTTGTTGTAGGGTCTACAGTACTTGTTGAAGAGCATCTTTGCCCAGGGAGCTTGGGTGTTGTGATACATTCTCTAAGCAAGGCTGACATGTTGGGCTTTGTTTTGAAGTTCACTTCTCCAGATGCCTAGCCCACCTTTATTCTTAGGGAAAATAAGGGTGTCCCATCCTACTAAATGGATTTTCTTTCTCTCAACAGTGGTTCCCCACAGAAAATTCCTTTGGATTCTGTTAATATCCTTAGTGGTTTTGCAAGGTAGGTTGGTGAATTGCTAGAGTGGGATGGAATACTTCTTAAGGTGGCTTTTTCTAAGATGGTCCTGCCAGCCATGCTAAGCATTTTAGTTTTCCATCCTGCAAGCTTGGCTTGCATTCAATCAATAATGTATTGGATGTCATTATGAGTAGGTCTGGAGTGGAACATGGGAAAAGCTAAGTAGTTGCCAAAAGTAGTGCTGATAGGAATGTTGAGAGATGCAGAACATTAGTTGGCCATGTCAATGGTGCAATTCTGAGAGAAGTTGATTTTGAATTTTTGGAGGTTAAGCTTTTGGCTAGAATAGTCACAGAAGTTTCTAAGGGCATTGGTGTTGGTAGTTCACTCTTTAAGTGTTGCTCTAGAGAAAAGGGTTAGGTCATCAGCAAAAAATAAGTGGGAGAAGGTTGGACCTTGAGGAGTCACTAAGATAGAGTTCCTCTTCCTGTCCTGGACCATGGTGTCAATGGTACTGGACAATATTTCCATACAAATGATGAAAAGGTATGGGGAGATGGGGTCATCCTGCCTAATGCCTCTTGTCATATTAAAAATAGTGGCCTTTTTGCTATTAGCCAGAATGGAAATAGAGGAGACAAAGATATAGGACATAATAAGCTTGACTAGGTTGGCAGAGAAGTTAAAGTAGACAACAATATCTCTAATAAAGGACCACTTTAATCTATCAAAAGCTTTTTCTAAATCAATTTTCAAAATCATATTAGCTTTTTTCCCTTTCATTTTCCTAAAATAAGTGAGGAACTCTTGAAAAATGATAGCATTGTCTGAGGCTCTCCTGTTGGAAAAGAAGCTTGCCTGGTAGGGTCCAATGATGGAGGGTAAGATAGACTTGATTCTATTGATAATAAGCATGGCTACAAGCTTGTAGAAGGTGTTGCACAACCCAATGGGCCTGATTTTTTTTATAAAGGTAAAAAATTGGCATTTTGGAATGAGACAAATCAGAGTCTCATTCATGTTTGGGTCCATGGTACCAGAATTGAAGCAACTAGAACAAAAGTCAATTACTTTTCCATTCACTATGTTCTAATATTTTTGGTAAAAATTGAGGTGAATCCCATCAGGACTCGGTGCTTTGGTAGGTTTGAAAGCCATGATGGCTCGATGGATTTCACCATTACTGAGAGAAGTACTTAAGAGGTCAATCTCCTCTCAGGAAAGAACCCCAGTGGTGCCATGGGTTGCATTTTTTCTTAGAAAAGATGTGATTAGTGGTGTAGAGCTTGGAGTAGAAGACAAGGATGTGGTTAGTGATTTTGTCCTGATCAGTGATGGGATTTCTACTAGGGTCCTGGAGAGTTAGGATCCTGTTTCTTCTCCTTCTATTAAGGGTGCTAGTATGGAAGAATTTAGTGTTAGAGTCTCCCTGTTGGAGCCAGGTTATCTTGGACTTGGTTTTCCAAAACTCTTCTTTAAACTTGAGAAGGTTGTCAAAGTCTTTTAAAAGTCCAGTTTCCTAGTTTAGAGGTAAAAGCTATGAGGGTAATGGCTGGAGTTTTGGATACCTCTGATTCTAGCTAGAGTTCTTTGCATTTTTAAAAAAATATTACCAAAGGTGTTAGTATTCCAGATGGTAGTATTATCCTGATGTTATTGGGAGGGTAAAAAAAAGAGTGAATAACATCCCAGAAGGAGGGGTGGTCACACTACATGGGTTCTATTCTAAAGAGATTCTTCTCTCTAGGAATAGCCAGGTTAGTCAGAGTGACCAAAAGAGAACAATGGTCAGAGTGACTCCTGGGTAAATGGCTGACACAGGTGTCAGGGTATTTAGTTATCCAGGAGTCATTAGCCAGACATCTATCTAATATCTCAAGGATAAGGCTTTTCCTATTCTTGTATCTCTTATTAGTCCAGGTAAACTTACTCCCTTTAAAGCCTAGATCTACCATGTTGCATTGATTTAAGCATTGACATAAAAGCTCACCCCTTCTATTATTAATGTTATTCCCCCCAAATTTCTCTTTGGCTTGAAGGACTTCATTGAAGTCCCCACCAATAAACCAGTCACCTTTATAGGTCTGGGAAATTCTAATAAGGTCTTTTAAAGGTTGCTTCTTAATTCTTATGATAAAGTCGTTACTAGAATAAATTCCAGAAAAAAGGCAAGTATGAGAGGAGGAGAGTACCTTAATCATGACATGAATACCCTGCTCGGTGATAGAAATTTCTTCAAGATTAAAGGTGTTCTCTTTCCACATAATGAAAATTCCCTCAGATAAAGCCCTATCCTCAGACTGGATTTGGTCATCAAAACCCAATTCTTCAGTGATTTTCTTGTGATCTTTCATCTTAGTTTCTAGAAAGACCAACATAGAAGGTTTATGCATTTTGACAAGAGAGGTGCAATGCCTTTTGAAACTGGAACTATTAACACATCTATCATTTTATATCAGGAAGCTTGTTATGTTGATAGGGTTTATTGGGTTCTCTTCTATTTCTTCCCCTTGCTTAAGTTGTCTTAGGGTTCCTTCATCTAGATTGCCTTCAGGGTTATAGCTAAGTGGGAAGAATCCAAAAGCTTGTGGACTCTTAGATGACATTTTCTCAAGTTCTCTGGACAATAAACTATAGTAGCTTCTCTGCAGGACTCTTTGAACTCTTTGTGGAACATTTTTTCTAGAAGGAAGGCCTCTATGTCTTGTTTCCCGAAGGATTTCAGAATCCCCTGGAGCTCCTGATTGCACTGTCTTAGATATTTGATTGGAGTATTGTTTCCCCTTTTTGGGTTTCCTTCCTCAGTGTGTGGGAAGGTGTTCTGAAAGATTTATCCCTGGGGTGTCTAGGGAATGAAGAGGGGGCTGACTAGTGTGGATGACATGCTGGTGGGGAAGAATGTCAGGCTCTGGAATGTTTGACTCATTAGGAGGTTGTATTCCTCTGAAGAGAGGTGTCCCACATTCCCTAGAAACTGAGCCTGTAAAAAGGCTTGCATCCATACTTGGCTCCCCAGCCTTTGGACTGCATGGTCTATGCAATCCCTGACCAACCTTGCCAAGTAATTAGGGTCCTAGAGTAGGATCACTACTGGTTGGTTGTGGAATGTTGCATTCAGGGTGAAGCTCATGTCTTGAAGTATCAACTCTAGCCAGGATTGAGGATTGTGATCTGGTGGGAGTTAAGCTGACACTAGGAATAGAGGGTGTTGGGAGCTGGGGTTGTTCCTATGTTGGAGTTTTCCATCTTTGGTTCTATTGTGAGATGGATGGGAGTGGAGGGATTGTATACATCCTTTCTGATAGATGGAAGGTTTGTTTGGTATGGTGGAGTTAATTGATTCGACCCTGGGGTCATGTCATCACTCCAACATGATAATTTATATAATGCTTTGATGGGATAGTGGGAGATGCGGAGTTAATGTAGGAAATGAAGACGCTTTGATGGGGGATAATAGTGTCTTCAAAGTTCTCTGGCGAATATTGTAGGGCCCTTCCATTGACAAACTGTGGGGAAATGGGGCTATCTATACCCTTTTATCCATCAGAAAGGGTTAGGGGATAAAATTATTAATTTTTGTGGGAGTGGGTTCCACCACTCGAGCCTTCTCAAAAGAGGTAGCTTTGGGGAGACACATTGACCTTATTGGTCAAGGGAGGCGAGGTAGTGTTTTCCTATCTTACCTTTCTTTTTTCTTTACGGTTTTCAGGGGTGGGGAAGGCACTTGTGATTAGAAATTTACTGTTGCGTCATCGAAAGCTTTAACCTGGGGATTGGACGATCTTTTTGTTAGCTGAACTTTCTTCATTGGTTTTCCCCTTTGATTTTGTATTTCTCTTAGGAAAAATGACGGTTTTCCATGGCTCCTCCTTGGCTGTGGTGTTGTGGTCATTGTGCGATGTGAAGGCTCCGTGTGGATGAGATTTTGTTGGTGGTGAAGTAGGGCAAAGTAGGATAGTGTGGCCAATGTGACCACAACCAACACACAGGGATCCTTCTCTTTCATATATGACCTCTTGTTTGTGAGTGCCCATGTTGACTGATTTTTGACAGAAGAAAGAAGTGGTACTTGGATGCAGATCCTCGCATACTGTCCCCGTAGCGTAGCAGAAGTGCAAGAGTCAATTTTTAGCAGGGCACCTAATTTCCTCCCAATTTTTTCCAAAATATTTCGATCATAGAATTCAGTCGGTAAATTTGGTAGTCGAGCCCAAATAGCAGTGTGGGTCGGGGTGGATTTCTGTGGTGCGAAATTTGGTTCCCATTGCTTGACTAAGAGGAACTTTTCGGAGACGAACCACGGTCCTTCGTGGAGAGCTTTGTTTTTATTATCAATCCTGCTAATTTCGCTATGTAGAAATCCTCCCTCAGATTTGTTAGTATTAGATTTTCGGTGGGTTTCCATAGCTCCTCAGTTTTGTTTTCAAGTATTGATGGCTAATTCTCTTTCCCACCAATTTTACAATCACTGAAGATTGCCATGGGAGATAGATCCGAGCTTTCTCTTCTTCTGAAATTGTAATGGTATCGACATCGGTTTCGTCGGGATCCTCGCTATTTGCCGACTGCATGATATTATTGTATGATTGGTTTAAATCTGTGTGTTTATCCCGTGACACATCCCTAAAGGTTTGTTTCTCTTTTGGATCTATATCCATGGTGTCTCCCTTTTTTGGAGGTGGTGGATCTGGAGGTTTCGCCGGGGGTTGTGTTGTTGCGGCATCAGATTGATTGGTGGTGTCGGTCATTATCTCAAGGGGTCTTCTAGAGAGAAAAAAGTTCTAGAGTCGAAGCTTTTTAACTAATTATTACTCTTTTTTCTAAGTTTATTAGTGAATCTTTATATATACACACATTAATTTTTCGTATAAAAAAATATTATGTTCAAATAAACTTATGGAGCATAAATTGCATCGATTTTTAACAATCTTTTTTTTGCTGGATAATGACTTTAACTATCATTATAATGTAACAAAATTATTTGCCTTATTTTTCCGAGTAAAATAGATAATAGTACTCAAAAGAAAAACAAAGGAAAAGAGAGATCTAAATGATAAACTGAAAAAAACGATAGATTTTGTTGCAAGGGTTACTCAATCAATTAACCCTCATAAATAATTATTTTAAAACACTTGTTATTATAGAAAATCAATTTTTTTGTTTTGCAATTTTATCCTTTCTACTATAAGACCAAAGAATTATTGAGGAGGAATTTACATGTGAAATATCATAGAGCAATAAACTAGTCAAATTTGTCTTATTAGTAAAGTAGTTCCATCATCATCAAATCAAGAAAATCTTTTTTCTCTTATCCATGTGCATGTGATTGGAAGGAATATTACGTAATTTTAACTTTTTCTGAAATGTGCATCATGTGAAATTTATTGAAACAATACCTAGACCATTGTAACACCAATATATTTTTTTCTTTTTGTATGTATATAGATGGATTATATCTCTTAATGTAGATTTAGGGTTGGATATCAGTCGATTCAGTTCAATTTTAAAGGTTATCATTTTAACTTATTGATTATCAGTTTGTAGATGTGCTAATTCATTAAAGAATCGTTAAGATATTGATTAATTAATTATTAATCGTTATTTATTCAGTTATGAGTTTAATCATCAAGAAAATTGGACAAAATGAGAATCGACAAGTTAAACCAAGACAGAAACTAGATAGTGATAAGGTATGAGTACACTTTATTTTCCCAAAAAATAAATCTTGTGAAATTTCGATGAAACATCAAACTAGTTAAGTGCATAATTATAACCATACAACATAATGATTGGATTACTTAGATCTTATGACCTTTCAGAAATTAATTAACTAACTATCGAAATTCCAAGGGATTAAATTGTTGAATGAAGACCAACAAATTATGGGAGAACTCAAGCAACTTTTTATCCAAAGTTTTTTTCTTTTTTATATTGCAACATTGTTTTTAAGCATGCAAGTGACAAAATGTATGACATACTAGAGAATGAGGTACCTTTGAGCACTCGCAGAGCTAGCACATGAATTTCAGCTTCAATCGAACTTAGTAACTTTGATCAAGAACTCGATATTTGTTTCAAAAAATATCTTGAATAAGTATAAATTATTAATTTAGAACCCAGTAATTCAAATGAATTAAAATCTCGAACTCATAAGCTTTAAATCCTAGTTTTGTCTCTGCCTTTGAATAATTTTTTTTTGGTACAAGAGATTCCTACCATATCCTTCCTATTTCGCTACATAACTTAGCCAGGGATTTATGCCCCAAATTTGGTTCTAAAGACACCATTTCCTACAAGAAACTACGATTTGAATATCTTCTGGATAATAATTATTGACTTACCTGAAATAAGATATTCGTCTAATAAGTGACGCAATGATGAGGGCACAAGAGATTTATTAGAGTCCATCCAAAATGGAAAGGGAAAGGTTCTTTTTATTGTGAATAATGTTACATCAAAATGGTAAGTAAAAGTGATCTAGTTTCTGTCTTGATAAGATAAATTGAGAATAATTTATTTTTAACAAATCTAATGGATCTATTTATCTATTTGTTTACCCAAGTTATCCGTACCCCCTATAAATGGTATCAGAGTCCATGCTAATTAAAGTTTCGGAAGTCGTATATATTTGTATTTATTTGATTAATTTATTAATTATGATTAAATTAGATTTAGATATCCACCAAAATATTATAAATATTGTTTAGATGAATAACGTACAAAAATCACAACAATATAAAGAATTAAAATAAATAATATCTGAAAAACGTAAGGAATTAAAAATAAGGATAGAAATACTACAGTATAACATAATTGTCGGAGTTAGTAAAAACTCAATAAATGCACAAAAAGAAGAAATATCAAATTTAGAATCAACAATAGATAGTCTAGAATATGTATATCAACATAACCTATATACATTTAAATAAAATGAACAAAGAAGAATTTATAATAGATGAAAAAATATATGAAAATCATGAAGGATTAAAAATAAAAACAGTATTCTCTAATTTAGGAAGGAAATATAAGAAAATAGGTGAACATTTATATTTAATGTTAGAAAAAGAAGAATTAAAATTAGAAGATAAGTTGACATCCATGGTAAGAATAGAAAGAGAAAATGAAGAGATAGACAAAAAAAAAGAAATAGATAAAATAAAACAACAAACCACAGAAGAAATACGAAAAATAGAAGAAACTAAAAATAGTATAATTGCTGAATTAGAAAAAGAACTACAAATGTTAAAAGATTTGTATGAAAAAAGACAGAAAGAAAAAAAAGAAAAAGATAAAGAACAAAAATTATTAATTGAGATAAATCAATTTAAAGAAAAATTAATAAAAAATAAAGAACCAGAAACCAGTGAATTAGAAATAAATGCAATAGATGCTGAAGAAACAGATAATTATGATTCGGAAGATAGTGAAACATACACAGAAATTCTAGAAAACATAGGAAAACTAGAAATTAATGAAAAACAAGAAGTAATTAATAAAGAAAATCTAGAACTAATAAATACAGAAATAAATACTCTAGATAAAAATATAATACCTAGTACATCAGAAATAAGAAAACCAACCTATAATTACAAAAATAAGTTTAAAAGATATAATCCAAAAGATGAATATAATAAATGGACACCAAAATAAATAATTAATTATAACTTTCTAGATTTAGATTGTGTAGTAGACACACATAAAATAATACAACTATGGGTAGGATACATGTCAAAACAATTATTAGATAATAAAATAGAAACAACAAACACACCAGAATATATAGAAAAGACATTAATAGGAACAGTAAAATTATGTTTTTTAAACCTAGCCGAAGCAAGTAAAAAAGTACTAAGATTTGATAATAAAACACAAGGAACATCAACAACAACTACTAAAATACTACCAACAGAAATATTGAAAAAATATGAAATAGCTATAAGAGATGAATTTAGTAGTGTAACAACAGAAGAAGAAGAGCAAAATAAAGAAAAAGATATAAATAGAAATTTAATGTTAAAACTAGCAATATGTAATATGTGTTATATAGATGAGTATACGTGCACATTTAAAGAATATTATTATAAAGGAACATATAATATAGAAGAAAGTAACGAAATAAGAAGATTATATTTTAGTAAATTACCTGAACCATTTAGTTCAAAACTAATAAAGAGTTGGGATGAAGCAAAAATAGTAGATACCCTAGGAGCAAGAACAAACTTTTTACAACAATGGTATAGAAATCTATGTGAAAAATATAGAGAAGAAATAAAAATGGAAAAAACATTAATAAGAAATTTATCATGTTGCAAAGATAAAATAACACCTCAATTTGGATGCGAAGAAAGATATTATAAGAAAAGAAAAAGACATAAGAAATATAAGAAATACAAAAAATCAAAATATAAGTATAAGAAACCAAGAAAAAGATATTATGTAAAGAATTATAAACATAAAACATCATATAGGAAAAAGAAATCTATAAAAGAATGTACTTGTTATAATTGTGAAAAACTAGGACATTTAGCTAGAGATTATAAACTATCAAAAAAATCCAAAAAAGAAAAAAATATCAGAAATAAAAATAGAAAATACAGAATATATGCAGATAGATTAAATAGATTATGAATTAGAAAGTGAAGATAGTATATGAAATTTTGAAAAATGAAACAGATAATGAAATAGATAGTGAATTAGATGAATCAAATGACTGAAGAAGATATAAAAATGAATCAAATAACTGAAGAAGAGATAAAAATAATAACAAAGAAAGAATATTTAAATGAAGAAGGAACAGATCAAAAAATAATATTTGACAGTAATATATTTGACGAAATAAAAGGAAAAGAGTTAGACTTAAGTGTAGAAAAAATATTTAAAATACCAACAATAAAAAATATATTTAGTAGAAAAAGGAAAGAATACTACGTAGTAAGCCAAAAAGAACAAGTAATAGACTGTAGATATGCAAAAGGAAGAGCTAGTATACCACTAGTAACAAAAAAAATAATTAATAAAGAAATAAATGACATAAAAAGTAAAAATCCAATAAAATATGTACACCTTGGAGGAACAGAGATATTAATAAAAGCATGTTTTAGAGAAGGAATAGATATACCAATAGAATTATATTTAGCAGATGATAGAATTATAAAACCTATAGAAAAAAGTATAATAACAACCATAAAAGAAAATTTAATATACCAAAAATTTAAATTTATAATAAGTGTGAATTATTTAGTAGCAATAACAGATAAAAATATAGATAAATCATTAGTATTATATTGGAAAATATCAGGAATAGAACTAACCCCAGAAAATAAAATATTTACAGCAAGATGTAAAAATCTATATGTATTAACAACAAAACATAAAATAACGGGAAAAAATAAAATTAATAAAATACAAATAGAAAGTCCTTTCGAACAATTTGTAAAAACAATTGATAATGATGATTATAGTTACAAAGACATAGATATCGAAGAAGATTTAGAAATAATAAATGATAGAATAAGTACAACAAAAAGAATAGCTCATGAAAAACCAGAATCATCAAGCTCATCAAAAAGAACAAGTTATGAAACAACCTCAACAGTTAATTTAAATCAATATTATATAACAGGAACAATAAATGAAAACGAATATTTAATACTCTTAAATACAGGACAAGAAGAAAATTATATAGCAAAATATCTAGTAAAAAGTGAAGAAATAAAATCTAATAGTGATATATGCCCAGATCTACCAAGGAGTCTAATAAACATTAAAGATACGGCAGAAAAAGAAATAATAATAGGAGTCAAAAAAATAAAAATAGAATTTGAAATAAAGGAAGAAATGCAAAAAGCAGACATAAAATTAGGAATAAAATAGTTAGAACAAGTAAAACCATACAATATAGAACATACACAATTATCTATAACATATAATAAAGAAAGATTATTCATAAAAAGAGCTTTAACATGATATGAAAATATATGTACTTGTAAAAATAATAGTAGAAGGATATTATAATAGGTATTATACACTTATGATAGATACAGAAGCAGAAACAAACTTATGTAGATACAACTATTTACCAGAAAGTAAATGAGATAAATTAAAAACATCAATAGTAGTCAAAAGATTTAATAATGAAGGAAGCTTAATTACATATAAAGCTAAAAATGTAAAAATACAGATATGGGATAAAATAATAACAATAGAAGAAATTTATAATTATGAACTAACATCAAAAGATATGCTTTTAATAATGTCATTTTTAGATAAATTATACCCACATATAATAACTAAAATAGATTGGTGGTTTACAACATCATGTAAACAAAAAGTAAGGGCAAAAAGAGTTATTAATAAAATAAGAAAGAAAACTGATTGGATAGAAGAAAGTGAAAAAATTACACAAAAGTTAGAAAATATAAAAAATACAGAAGACACAGTAGAACTAGTTAGATTTTTGATAAATAAAAAAGAAATAACTATATTTTCAATAGATAAGATAGAAATAATAAAGAAAAAATTAAGACAATTATATAGTGAAGATTCATTAAAAGTATGGGGAAAACATAAAACTACTATAAAAATTGAATTAATAGATAAAAATAGTATAATAACTCAAAAACCATTAACATATAATTTTGACGATTTAAAAGAATTTAAAATGCATATAGATGAATTATTAGAAAAACAGTATATACAAAAAAATAATAGTAAACACAATAGTCCAGCATTTATAGTAAATAAACATAATGAACAAAAAAGAGGAAAAAGTAGAATGGTTATTGATTATAGAAACCTAAATGCAAAAACTATAACATATAGTTATCCAATACCAAATAAGATATTAAAAATAAGACAAATACAAGGATATAATTATTTTAGTAAATTTGATTGTAAATCAGGATTTTACCACTTAAAGTTAGATGAAAATTATAAGGAATTAACCACATTTACGGTACCACAAGGATTTTATGAATGGAACTATTACCATTTGGATATAAAAATGCACCAGGTAGATATCAATATTTTATGGATAGTTATTTTAAATAATTACCTAATTGTATAGTATACATAGATGATATACTACTATATACAAAAACTAAAGAGGAACATTTAAAATTATTAGAACAATTTACAGATATAATAGAAAAATCGAGAATAAGTTTAAGTAAAAAGAAAGCCGAAATTATGAAAACCCAGATAGAGTTTTTAGGAATACAAATAGATAAAAGTGGAGTAAAAATGCAACAACATATAGTACAAAAAATAATAAATTCAAAAGAAAAATTAGATACAAAAAAGAAATTACAATCATTTTTAGGATTAGTAAACCAAGTATGAGAATATATACCAAAATTAGCAGAAAACCTAAAGCCTTTACAGAAAAAATTAAAAAAAGGACGTAGAATATAATTACAACGAACAAGATAAAAAAACAAGTCCAGAAAATAAAAATACTTTGTAAAGAATTACCAAAATTATAATTCTCAGACGAAAATAAAAAAATTATATATACAGTAAAAGCAGATGCTAGTGAATATAGTTATGGAGGAGTACTTAAATATAGATATGAATAAAAAAAATTAGAACATCATTGTAGATACTACTCAGGTACGTTTAATGAAACAGAAATAAAATGGAAAATAAATAGGAAAGAATTATGTTCATTATATAAATGTTTATTAGCATTTGAGCCATATATTGTATATAACAAATTTATTGTACGGACAGATAATAAACAGGTACGTTGGTGGTTTACAAAGAAAATACAAAATTCAGTTACAACGAAAGAGATTCGGAGACTAGTATTAAATACATTAAATTTTAATTTACAATTGAAGTAATTAGTACTAACAAAAATGTTATTGCAGATTACATATCAAGACAAAGCTACACAGACTGATATAATAGAAGATGATGTTTTAGAAAAAATACTCAAAACCCTAACTACGCTTTCAATGAAAGTGGACAGTATGGGTAATGAAATAGAAAAGCTAAAGACTAATGAAATTAAACTGAAGTCTAAAGCTATGAATCAGCTAACTCAACAGTGTGCAGAGCTATGTCGATCGGAAGACACTAAAATTCCATAGCTAAAAGGAGACGTTGGGACACTCCATAAAACCCATAACGTTTATCAATCTACAATTGCAGGTACAAGCAAAGGAGTTAGTGGACAAAGATATCAGAACATGAACATGAATAAGATATTTGAAAAACTATTTATACCAAAAATACAAAAAGACCCCTTGTACATACCCCCACAAATTTCTACATATCGAGATAGTTTGGACCAAGATAAAAAAGCTTATAACCATATAGCCCGAGGATATATAGAAAATATCTACAAAGTACAAACTTTTCTAAACCTTAACCCAGAGCTACAAATATCCAAGAACCAAACACAAACTATATAACCCAGAAATTGCAAGGTTACAACAAGCTAATCGCACTACCCAAAATCAATTCAAGCTTAATAAAAACATGTTTCGACTATGGATTATTAAATACCGTATATATCCAAGATGGAGAAGAACTAACATCTATAGAAGAATTAAATAAAGTATTCACCTCCTATAAAAGAGTAACCAAAGGAAATCTATTTTATATAAAGTTTTATACTGCACTAGCTGAGATATTGTACGCTGAGATCAAACCAGTTATACAAGTTGTAAAAATAGGATTAACCAGAGATATGATTATACCAGAAGATATTGTGCAACAGCCAGAGATACCCAAAATCGAGATACCTAATTTTTATGCAAATAAATGACTTATTGGATTAGCTACAATAATTCAAGAATTAGCAAATAATTACATCAATGGAAACCCAATATGGAGCTATTATTCAAGAGACCATCAAATGGTTTATTCAAATTCAAGAGAGCTATGACAAACAGATTTGGAAGATGTTAGACAATGAATAATGACGTTACTTAACCCAGAAAAATAATCTACTGCAAGAGCAATTAAGAAAAGATTTATTTTAGATGGATTATTAACAAGATATTGCAAGATAATTGGACACAAATATCCAGACCATCAATGTTCGAAATGTGATGGAGGAGATAATATTATCCCAGAAGTCCAGCTAAAATAAAACCAAGAAGATAAGGATGTCAGTTAGAAGATAAAAATCAATGGAGCAATAATGGAAGGAGACAAGGAAAATGACATATGGAAGAAAAGTTAGCCTTTCCTGAAATTTTTTTACGTAAAGAGATAGTAGATTAGATATTTTGAAATTTAGTGTCATTATTACTTTTTGACTTCCTTGTACCTACTATTAATAGCCTTTAAGACTTTTTAGCACCCACTTTGTAAAAAATAAGGCACGTGTAAAGTAAGAACAGTGTAGATAAGTTTTATGCATTTTCTTAGGCTATAAATATGTAAGCCTCAGACAAGTTAAGGGCAAGTCTTTATGTGTTGAAGCAAAAAGCCCTCCTTTGTAAACAGAAAAAAAAACTTTTGAATATTTAATAAAAATCAGATATATTTCAAAGCAAAAGCTATGGATGAACAAAACCCAGAATTATCAAATCTACCAGAATAGGTATATTTATTTATGGTTATGAATAGCTAAATTCATAAATTTCTGACAATCATGATATGATAAAATAAGTTTATGTTAGTTACTTTATAGTAGAATTATTCGAAAAATAGCATGCTAAGAAGTTCATTAGCAAAGTGGAAAAGAAGAAATATCCCTAAGAACTGTGCCATCCCAAAGGTGAAACCGGTGAGGCAAGAAAGCCATGATAGGGGAGTAGCCAGAGTAGAGGCGTTGTTTAAGGAAAAAGTATTCAGATTACCATGCTAATAGTGATCGAAGAACATGTTATTTAAGAATAATCTAGTATATAGTAATCTAAAATGATCATATTTTGTTATGTGTATGATAGAAGGGAATATTTTGAAAAAGCATCATATGAAAAATGAATACTTATTTATCTGACCAAATGGTAGATAAATTTAAAATCCTTGTTTTGTATGTACTTAAGGATATAGAAATTGTAGATATAAGAAAAATCATATTGGAAAAAATATTTGATAAATATTTTATGACTAGAATAAATTACATACCTCACCTACCTAACTACTCTTATAAATACTTACATACCAAACCTACACATCAACCATGATAAATTATGAATATTGGAAAATGGATATGAAAAATATACAATTAATAGAAAAACTAATGAAAACAAATTTAGAAGAATATATGAGAACCAAAGATATAAAATATATAGAATACCTTAATGAAAATATAGAGGAATTAATGAGATTAAAACAAACAACTAAAGAATATTATGAAAAAGCATTTAACTAACCCACCTAAATGACAGATAATTTTGAAGTACTAGTTTTATACATACTTAGAGATATAGAAATTATAGATGTAAAGAAAATAATATGAAAAAAAAAATTAACATTGAAGATGAAGAGTTAGATATAAATCAGATAGAAGACGAGTTAGGAGAAATATATTTAAGTGATGACAATCACTATTACTACCTAGATAATTATTCAGATGGATATTATACAGATTAAGAAATGCTAGAATATATTCAAAGAGTTAGAGAAAAACAAAGTTGGCTATACGAAGAAATTAATTATAGAAACCAGCTTAGAAAGGAAGAGAACAATTAAAAGAAAGATTAATTTGGATAAATAAAACCATAAAACAACTAGAATTAAAAGACAGTTTAGAATATGATTTAGACATGGAATTATTCATAGATGAAAAGGACAGGATAATTAACGAAATAGATAACCTAGAATTTAATATCAGATATAGTATAATTAGAATAAATTATTACAAAGAAATTTGCAGTATCACAACTACTTTAGGATAAAATGATAGACTATGAGTATTTAAAATATTGGAGACAAGATATGGAAGAAATAAGATTAACAGAAATACTTATGAAAAATAATTTAATTGAATATTTTAGAACAAAAGATATAGAATAGTTAGAATACCTCCAAAATAATATACAAGAATTACAAAGACTAAGAGAAAAAAATAAAGAATATTACAGTAAAGCATTTAATCAAATACCATCAAATCACCCCCAAGATATGAATATTAACAAAATTAAAATAAATACACTAAAAATAAAAATATTTAGGAAAGTTAAGAAATATCCACGCACAAATAAAAATAGATCCATTAGAGCTATAATAGATCTATTTATCTATTTGTTTACCCAAGTTATCTGCACCCCCTACAAATGGTATCAGAGGCTATGCTAATTAAAGTTACGGAAGTAGTATATATTTGGATTAATTAGCATATGCTTTGATACCATTTATAGGGAGGTGCGGATAACCTGGGTAAGCAAATAGATAAATAGATCTATTATAGCTCTAATGGATCTATTTTTATTTGTGCGTGGATATTTCTTAACTTCCCTAAACATTTTTATTTTTAGTGTATTTATTTTAATTTTATTAATGTTCATATCTTGGGGGTGATTAGATGGTATTTGATTAAATGTTTTACTGTAATATTCTTTAGTTTTTTCTCTTAGTCTTTGTAATTCTTGTATATTATTTTGGAGTTATTCTAAATATTCTATATCTTTTGTTCTAAAATATTCAATTAAATTCTTTTTCATAAGTATTTCTGTTAATCTTATTTCTTCCATATCTTGTCTCCAATATTTTAAATACTCATAGTCTATCATTTTATCCTAAAGTAGTTGTGATACTGCAAATTTCTTTGTAATAATTTATTCTAATTATACTATATCTGATATTAAATTCTAGGTTATCTATTTCGTTAATAATCTTGTCTTTTTCGTCTATGAATAATTCCATGTCTAAATCATATTCTAAACTATCTTTTAATTCTAGTTGTTTTATGATTTTATTTATCCAAATTAATCTTTCTTTTAATTGTTCTCTTCCTTTCTAAGCTGGTTTCTATAATTAATTTCTTCGTATAGCCAACTTTGTTTTTCTCTAACTCTTTGAATATATTCTAGCATTTCTTAATCTGTATAATATCCATCTGAATAATTATATAGGTAGTAATAGTGATTGTCATCACTTAAGTATATTTCTCCTAACTCATCTTCTATCTGATTTATATCTAACTCTTCATCTTCAAAGTTAAATATTTTTTCCCATATTATTTTCTTTACGTCTATAATTTATATATCTCTAAGTATGTATAAAACTAGTACTTCAAAATTATCTGTCATTTAGGTGGGTTAGTTAAATATTTTTTCATAATATTCTTTAATTGTTTGTTTTAATCTTATTAATTCCTCTATATTTTCATTAAGGTATTCTATATATTTTATATCTTTGGTTCTCATATATTCTTCTAAATTTGTTTTCATTAGTTTTTCTATTAATTGTATATTTTTCATATCCATTTTCCAATATTCGTAATTTATCATGGTTGATGTGTAGGTTTGGTATGTAAGTATTTATAAGAGTAGTTAGGTAAGTGAGGTATGTAATTTATTCTAGTCATAAAATATTTATCAAATATTTTTTCCAATAATATTTTTCTTATATCTACAATTTCTATATCCTTAAGTACATACAAAACAAGTATTTTAAATTTATCTACCATTTCGTCAGATAAATAAGTATTTATTTTCATATGATTCTTTTTCAAAATATTTCCTTCAATCATACACATAACAAAATATGATTATTTTAGATTACTATATACTAGATTATTCTTAAATAACATGTTCTTCGGTCACTATTAGCATTGTAATCTGGATACTTTTCTCTTAAACAGCGCCTCTACTCTGGCTACTCCCCTATCACGACTTTCTTGCCTCACCGGTTTCACCTTTAGGATGGCATAGTTCTTAGGGATTTTTCTCCTTTTCCACTTTGCTGATAAACTTCTTAGCACGCTATTTTTCGAATAATTCTACTATAAAATAACTAACATGAACTTATTTTATCATATCATGATTGTCAGGAATTTATGAATTTAGCTATTCATAACCATAAATAAATATACCTGTTCTGGTAGATTTGATAATTCTGGGCTTTGTTCATCCATAGCTTTTGCTTTGAAATATATCTGTTTTTTATTAAATATTCAAAAGTTTTGTTTTGTTTACAAAGGAGGGCTTTTGACTTCAACACATGAAGACTTGCCTCTAACTGAGCAAATGCTCTGCTATTTATAACCTAAGAATGAAAATGCGTATACTATTTTACTTTACACCTGTCCTAATATAACTTTACACGTTTCCTATATACATTTATCCCAAAAAAACCAATAATGGCAAGTACTAAAAACTAATAAATGAATAAAAGAAAGGTCAAAAAGTCTACCCTAGAAATAGTAAGGCTATTAAATGTTTACATGATTCACGTATCTTATTTTCCACAAAGTTAGCTTTTTCTTCATATGTCGCTTTCTTCCTTTAATATTTTTGTCTCCTTGTCTTTCTATTATTGCTCCGTTGATTTTTATCTTCTAGCTGGTGTCCTTATCTTCTTGGTTGATTTTTTCTTTTATTCTAGCTGGACTTCTGGGATAATATTATCTCCTCCATTACATCTCGAACATTGATGGTCTGGATATTTGTGTCCAATTATCTTGCAATATCATGTTAATAATCCGTCTGAAATAAATCCTTTCCTAATTGCTCTTGCAGTAGATTGTTTTTCTGGGTTAACTAACGTCATTATCCATTGTCTAACATCTTCCATATCTGTTTGTCGTAGTTCTCTTGAATTCGAATAAATCATTTGACGGTCTCTTGAATAATAGCTCCATATTGGGTTTCCATTGATGTAATTATTTGCTAATTCTTGAATTATTGCAGTTAATCCAATAAGTCATTTATTTTCATAAAAATCAGGTATCTCGATTTTGGGTATCTCTGGCTGCTGCACAATATCTTCTGGTATAATCATATCTCTGGTTAATCTTATTTTTACAACTTGTATAACTGGTTTGATCTCGTCGTATAATATCACTACTGGTGCAGTATAAAACTTTATATAAAATAGATTTCCTTTGGTTACTCTTTTATAGGTGGTGAATACTTTATGTAATTCTTCTATAGCTGTTAGTTCTTCTTCATCTTGGGTATATACAGTATTTAATTATCCATAGTCGAAACATGTTTTTATTAAGCTTGGATTGGCTTTGGGTAGTGCGATTAACTTGTTGTAACCTTGCAATTTTTGGGTTATATAGTTTTTGTTTGGATTTTGGATATTTGTAGCTCTGGGGTTAAGGTTTAGAAAAGTTTGTACTTTGTAGATATTTTCTATATATCCTCGGGCTATATGGTTATAAGCTTTTTAATCTTGATCAAACTATCTTGATATGTGGTAATTTGTGGGGGTATGTACAAGGGGTCTTTTTGTATTTTTGGTATAAATGATTTTTCAAATATCTTATTCATGTTCATGTTCTGATATCTTTGTCCACTAACTCCTTTGCTTGTACCTGCAATTGTAGATTGATAAACGTTATAGGTTTTATGGAGTATCCCAACGTCTCCTTTTAGCTCTGGAATTTTAGTGTCTTCTGATCGACATAGCTCTGCACACTACTGAGTTAGCTGATTCATAGCTTTAGACTTCAGTTTAACTTCATTAGTCTTTAGCTTTTCTATTTCATTACCCATACTGTCCACTTTCATTAAAAGCGTAGTTAGGGTTTTGAGTATTTTTTCTAAAGCATCATCTTCTATTGTATCAGTCTGTGTAGCTTTGTCTTGATATGTAATCTGCAATAACATTTTTGTTAGTACTAATTACTTCAATTGTAAATGTAAAATTTAATACTAGTCTCTGAATCTCTTTCGTTATAACTGAATTTTGTATTTTCTTTGTTAACCACCAACATACCTGTGTATTATCTATCCGTACAATAAATTTGTTATATATAATATATGGCTCAAATGCTAATAAATATTTATATATTGAACATAATTCTTTTCTATTTATTTTCCATTTTATTTCTGTTTCATTAAATGTTCCTGAGTAGTATATACAATGATGTTCTAATTTTTCTTCTTCATATCTATATATAAATACTCCTCCATAATTATATTCACTAGCATCTGCTTCTACTATATATATAAATTTTTTATTTTCGTCTGAAAATTGTAATTTTGGTAATTCTTTACAAAGTATTTTTATTTTCTGGACTTGTTTTTTATCTTCTTCATTGTAATTATATTCTACGTCCTTTTTTTAATTTTTTCTGTAAAGGCTTTAGGTTTTCTGCTAATTTTGGTATATATCCTCTTACTTGGTTTACTAATCCTAAAAATGATTGTAATTTCTTTTTTGTATCTAATTCCTCTTTTGAATTTATTATTTTTTGTACTTTATGTTGTTGCATTTTTACTCCACTTTTATCTATTTGTATTCCTAAAAACTCTATTTGGTTTTTCATAATTTCGGTTTTCTTTTCACTTAAACTTATTCCTAATTTTTCTATTATATCTACCTGGTGCATTTTTATTTCTAAATGGTAATACGTTTCATTCATAAAATCCTTGTGGTGCCGTAAATGTGGTTAATTCCTTATAATTTTCATCTAACTTTAAGTGGTAAAATCCTAATTTACAATCAAATTTACTAAAATAATTATATCTTTGTATTTATCTTATTTTTAATATCTTATTTGGTATTGGATAATTATATGTTATAGTTTTTGCATTTAGGTTTCTATAATCAATAACCATTCTACTTTTTTCTTTTTTTTGTTCACTATGTTTATTTACTATAAATGCTGGACTATTGTGTTTACTATTGCTTTTTTGTATATACTGTTTTTCTAATAGTTCATCTATATGCATTTTAAATTCTTTTAAATCGTCAAAGTTATATGTTAATGATTTTTGAGTTATTATGCTATTTTTATCTATTAATTCAATTTTTATAGTGGTTTTATGTTTTTTTCCATCCTTTTAATGGATATTCACTATATAATTGTCTTAATTTTTTCTTTATTATTTCTACCTTATCTATTGAAAATATAGTTATTTCTTTTTTATTTATCGAAAATACAACTAGTTCTACTGTGTCTTCTGTATTTTATATATTTTCTAACTTTTGTGTAATTTTTTCACTTCCTTCTATCCAATCAGTTTTCTTTCTTATTTTATTAATAACTCTTTTTGCTCTTACTTTTTGTTTACATGGTATTGTAAACCACCAATATATTTTAGTTATTATATGTGGGTATAATTTATCTAAAAATGACATTCCTAAAAGCATATCTTTTGATGTTATTTCATAATTATAGATTTCTCCTATTGTTATTATTTTATCCCATATCTGTATTTTTACATTTTTAGCTTTATATGTAATTAGGTTTCCTTCATTATTAAATCCTTTGACTACTATTGGTGTTTTTAATTTATCTCATTTACTTTCTGGTAAACAGTTGTATCTACATAAGTTTGCTTCTGCTCCTGTATCTATCATAGGTGTATAATACCTATTTTAATATCCTTCTACTATTATTTTTACAAGTACATATATTTTCATATCATGTTAAAGCTCTTTTTATGAATAATCTTTCTTTATTATATGTTATAGATAATTGTGTATGTTCTATATTGTATGGTTTTACTTGTTTTAACCATTTTATTCCTAATATTTTGTCTGCTTTTTGCATTTCTTCCTTTATTTCAAATTCTATTTTTATTTTTCTGACTCTTATTATTATTATTTTTTTCAGCCGTATCTTTAATGTTTATTAGACTCCTTGGTAGATCTGGGCATATATCACTATTAGATTTTATTTCTTCACTTTTTACTAGATATTTTGCTATATAATTTTCTTCTTGTCCTATGTTTAAGAGTATTAAATATTCTTTTTCATTTATTGTTTCTGTTATATAATATTGATTTAAATTAACTGTTGAAGTTGTTTCATAACTTGTTCTTTTTTATGAGCTTGATGATTCTGGTTTTTCATGAACTATTTTTTTTGTTGTACTTATTCTATCATTTATTATTTCTAAATCTTCTTCTATCTCTATGTCTTTGTAACTATAATCATTATTATCAATTGTTTTTACAAATTGTTTGAAAGGACTTTCTATTTGTATTTTATTAATTTTATCTTTTCCCGTTATTTTATGTTTTGTTGTTAATACATATAGATTTTTACATCTTGCTGTAAATATTTTACTTCCTGGGGTTAGTTCTATTCCTGATATTTTCCAATATAATACTAATGATTTATCTATATTTTTATCTGTTATTGCTACTGAATAATTCGTACTTATTATAAATTTAAATTTTTGGTATATTAAATTTCCTTTTATGGCTGTTATTATACTTTTTTCTATAGGTTTTATAATTCTATCATCTGCTAAATATAATTCTATTGGTGTATCTATTTCTTCTATAAAACATGCTTTTATTAATATCTCTGTTCCTCCAAGGTGTACATATTTTATTGGGTCTTTACTTTTTACGTCGTTTATTTCTTTATTAATTATTCTTTTTGTTACTAGTGGTATACTAGCTCTTCCTTTTGCATATCTACAGTCTATTACATGTTTTTTTGGCTTACTACGTAGTATTCTTCCTTTATTCTATTAAATATATTTTTTATTGCTGGTCTTTTAAATATTTTTTCTACACTTAAGTCTAACTCTTTTCCTTTTATTTCGTCAAATATATTACTGTCAAATATTATTTTTTGATTTGTTCCTTCTTCATTTAAATATTCTTCCTTTGTTATTATTTTTATATCTTCTTCAGTTATTTGGTTCATTTTTATTTCTTCTTCAGTAATTTGATTCATCTAATTCACTATCTATTTCATTATCTATTTCATTTTTCGAAATTTCATATATACTATCTTCACTTTCTAATTCATAATCTATATAATCTATCTGCATATATTCTGTATTTTCTATTTTTATTTCTGATATTTGTTTCTTTTTTGGGTTTTTTGGTAGTTTACAATCTCTATCTAAATGTCCTAGTTTTCCACAATTATAACAAGTACATTCTTTTATAGATTTCTTTTTCCTATATGGTCTTTTATGTTTATAATTCTTTACATAATATCTTTTTCTTGGTTTCTTATACTTATATTTTGATTTTTCGTATTACTTATATTTCTTATGTCTTTTTTTTTTCTTATAATATCTTTTTTCGCATCCAAATTGAGGTGTTATTTTATCTTTGCAACATGATAAATTTCTTATTAATATTTTTTCCATTTTTATTTCTTCTCTATATTTTTCACATAGATTTCTATACCATTGTTGTAAAAATTTTATTCTTGCTCCTAGGGTATCTACTATTTTTGCTTCATCCCAACTCTTTATTATTTTTGAACTAAATGGTTCAGGTAATTTACTAAAATATAATCTTCTTATTTCGTTACTTTCTTCTATATTATATGTTCCTTTATAATAATATTCTTTAAATGCACACATATACTCATCTATATAACACATATTACATATTGCTAGTTTTAACGTAAAATTTCTATTTATATCTTTTTCTTTATTTGGCTCTTCTTCTTCTGTTGTTACACTACTAAATTCATCTCTTATTGCTATTTCATATTTTTTTAATATTTCTGTTGGTAGTATTTTAGTAGTTGTTGTTGATGTTCCTTCTGTTTTATTATCAGATTTTAGTACTTTTTTACTTGCTTCGGCTAGGTTTAAAAACCTTAATTTTACTGTTCCTATTAATGTCTTTTCTATATATTCTGGTGTGTTTGTTGTATCTATTTTATTATCTAATAATTGTTTTGACATGTATCCTACCCATAGTTGTATTGTTTTATTTGTGTCTACTACACAGTCTAAATCTAGAAAGTTGTAATTAATTATTTATTTTGGTGTCCATTTATTATATTCATCTTTTGGATTATATCTTTTAAACTTATTTTTGTAATTATAGGTTGGTTTTCTTATTTCTGATGTACTAGGTGTTATATTTTTATCTAGAGTATTTACTTCTGTATTTATTAGTTCTAGATTTTCTTTATTAATTACTTCTTGTTTTTCATTAATTTCTAGTTTTCCTATGTTTTCTAGAATTTCTGTATATGTTTCACTATCTTCCGAATCATAAGTATCTGTTTCTTCATCATCAATTGCATTTATTTCTAATTCACTGGTTTCCGGTTCTTTATTTTTTATTTCTAATTTTTCTTTAAATTGATTTACCTCAATTAATAATTTTTGTTCTTTATCTTTTTCTTCTTTTTCTTTCTGTCTTTTTTCATACAAATCTTTTAGCATTTGTAGTTCTTTTTCTAATTTAGCAATCCTACTATTTTTAGTTTCTTCTATTTTTCGTATTTCTTCTATGGTTTGTTGTTTTATTCTATCTATTTCCTTTTTTCTGTCTATCTCTTCGTTTTCTCTTTCTATTCTTACCAAGGCTGCCAACTTATCTTCTAATTTTAATTCTTCTTTTTCTAACATTAAATATAAATGTTCACCTATTTTCTTATATCTCCTTTCTAAATTAGAGAATACTATTTTTATTTTTAATCCTTCGTGATTTTCATATATTTTTTCATATATTATAAATTCTTCTTTGTTCATTTTATTTAAATGTATATAGGTTATGTTGATATATATATATATATATATATATATATATATATATATATATATATATATATATATATATTCTAGACTATCTAATATTGATTCTATATTTGATATTTCTTCTTTTTGTGCATTTATTGAGTTTTTACTAACTGCGGCAATTATGTTATATTGTAGTCTTTCTATCCTTATTTTTAATTCCTTACGTTTTTCAGATATTATTTGTTTTAATTCTTTATATTGTTGTGGTTTTTGTAGGTTATTCATCTAAACAATATTTATAATATTTTGGTGGATATCTAAATCTAATTTTATCATAATTAATAAATTAATCAAATAAATCCAAATATATACTACTTCCGTAACTTTAATTAGCATAGGCTTTGATACCATTTGTAGGGGGTGCGGATAACTTGGGTAAACAAATAGAAAAATAGATCCACTAGAGACGAGTTAGGAGAAATATACTTAAGTGATGACAATCACTATTACTACCTAGATAATTATTCAGATGGATATTATACAGATTAAGAAATGCTAGAATATATTCAAAGAGTTAGAGAAAAACAAAGTTGGCTATACGAAGAAATTAATTATAGAAACCAGCTTAGAAAAGGAAGAGAACAATTAAAAGAAAGATTAATTTGGATAAATAAAACCATAAAACAACTAGAATTAAAAGACAGTTTAGAATATGATTTAGACATGGAATTATTCATAGACGAAAATCGACAGGATAATTATTGAAATTGATAACCTTGAATTTAATATCATATATAATACAATTATAGCTACAAATGGTATGTATTTGTCTATTTGTTTACCCAAGTTATCCGCACCAAAAAATTTTAATAAAGTGAATGAATCTTCTCTATTCACGACCTAGATATTTTAGGTGATGCAAAGTGTGTACTTTCTCTTGTATAGCTGATAATCCTTGTCATTAAACTAGATGTCAAGGCCCGTACCAGCATGAGCCCAATATAGGTTATCTTTTGTTTCAATTCTGATATAGATAGAATTTAGATAATCATATTTTTAATATATTTTTAGATATTTAAGTTGTCAACTATTATAATTTATTATATTTTTTATGTAATTTTCAAATAATATATGTTACTTTCTTTGTCCAAACTTTTGTGGCATTGATAGTGAATTATATTTTTAAAATAGTTTAAGTTTTTAATTATTGTAATTTATAATACATTTTCTTCTATTCTAATTTAAATGATAATTTAAATGCCATTGAGATAATTTCGAAAGTCAATCATATACCACGATTGAAGTAGCGAAGCAGACATGTCTTCAATGACTCATAATAACTAATTAGAAGTGATATGGCAAAATTGCTACAAAAAATATTTAAGTGAGTCTCATATAAGATGTCAAGTTAATTTAAAACAACAATAGTTAATTTGTGTCTATTTTTCCTTTTTTATTTACTATTATAAATTTTTTAATAGGTGTGATATAATAAAATTACAATTGAAGCAGCTGAAGCAGATATGTTATAAATATCTAATTTACTTTTTCTACTAAACAAGATTAATTTTCTAATATGTAAGATCCAACCAAATATCACGATGTGGTGAATCAGACATGTATTAAATAACTCATAATAATTAATTAAAAGTTATATAACAAAATTGCTATAAAAAATATTTGTGAAAAAAAAATTAATTGGGTCGCATATAAGATGTCAAGTAATTTAAAACATCAAGATTTTATTTGTCATTTTATTTCTATTTTATTTTTTATTAAATATTATTAATTTTTTAATATATAGATGACTTATAATAATTAATTAGAGGGAGATATAGTAAAATTATGATTGAACAGCTAAAGTAGATATGTCATAATTGTCTATTTTATTTTTTTAATTAGATATTATTAATTTTTAAATATATAAATGACATATAATAATTATTTAAGGGTAATACAATAAAATCACGGAAGAAGCAGATACGTCGATGAAGAGGTACCTGCTTCTTCACCCGTGCTAGCACGGACCCAATATATGTTATTTTTTATCTCAATTTATGTGATAAAAATAAAATTTAGATAGTCAATTATATTTTTAATATGCATTTAGATAATTTAAGTTCTTCACTATTGCAATTTATAATATTTTTTGGCATTGTACTGTAATTTACTATTTTAAGGTGTTAGCTATTGTAATCTAATACTCTCCTTATCAAATTTTTGTGGCATTAATACACTACAAGAAATTTGGTTTTTAGTGGCGACAAAAGTCGCCGCAAAAGAATCAAATGTCGCCACTGAATATTTTTAGTAGCGACAATTAGGCCGTCGGTAATACCTCCGTAACTAAAGATTATTTATGGCGACAAAGTATCCTTGCCACAATAAAAGTTATTTGTGACGACTATTACCGCCACAAAAGATAGACAATTACGCTGCAAAATGTATTTTGAAAAAATATATTGGGGCTAGGTCGCCACTGATATACTAGAATTAGCAGCGACTTTGTCGCCGCAAAATCACCATCAACTGTGACCACTTGTTTGTCGCCACTAAAACGTTTGCACATCTATTGTGACCACCTGTTTGTTGCCACTAAAACTTTCGCACATCTATTGTGACTACCTGTTTGTCGCCACTAAAACTTTTGTGCATCTATTGTGACCACCTGTTTGTTTCCACTAAAACTTATGGGCATCTATTGTGACCACCTGTTTATCGCCACTAAAACTTCTGTGAATCTATTGTGACCACCTATTTTTCGCCACTAAAACTTCCGCACATCAATTGTGACCACCTGTATGTCGCCACTAAAACTTCTTCACATCAATTGTGACCACTTGTTTGTCACCACTAAAACCTTTGCGCATCAATTGTGACCACTAGTTTGTTGCCACTAAAACCTCTGCGCATCAATAATGACCTTTCTCTCCATAAAATCAATATCAATAGTGTTTTACAAAATTGACAACAAATTTTAAAAACTACAAATAATATTAGCTAATAAAAACATCCAATAGTGTTTTACAAAATCATTCTTCGATCAACTATTATAAGTACATTCCTTAATAAGAAGTCAACAACATATATGTTAAGAACGAAA
This sequence comes from Capsicum pubescens, assembly GCA_030864215.1. Classification (NCBI taxonomy): domain Eukaryota; kingdom Viridiplantae; phylum Streptophyta; class Magnoliopsida; order Solanales; family Solanaceae; genus Capsicum; species Capsicum pubescens. The sequence goes on from CM061538.1 coordinate 57,596,627, forward strand.
TAGTGCTTCAGTTTTATCATATTCATACATATGATCAAAAATGCATTCTACGCCTTCATGCTCCTCCTTGGTCAACCCATTGTTTAAGAATGTCTCTGCCATTAAAAAAGCACCAAATCACTTTATTTACTAAAAAACTTCAAACTAAGAGGTTTTTGCCTAATCTATAAATAAACAGCAAATATCAATTTCTTATAAGAGATTGAATTTTACACAAAATAAAATAATGATGCTCTAGATTAAAAATAAGATGGATGAGATGACAGAAGATTGGACAAGATTAGAAATCTCTATGAACATAATCTACAAGTTTTTACATGATTTTCACTATGCAAATCATGGGAGATATCATTCTCTAGATTTGATGGGTAGCTTACAGTGAAACCACTTTATCTTACATGCATCTGTCATTTATGTATCTGAACTACTTACATTAAAAGTCAGCAGCTATAACGGGTAAACATGTCACAATCTATTCGAATAGATACATAACACAGGACTAGATGCTATTGGTGCTTTTTATGCCATGTGCTTGGTTTCCAGCCATGGATAACGACTTAATGAAACAATAGTGATAACGCAACAGTTGAAGTCGTTACAATCTAAAAACTAAATTCTTGTCAAGAAAATACCTGTTGCATTCCAGCCATGAGAGCAATCATTTTTTCTTGAAATATTTTTTCTACTTCTCCTTTCATGTGTTCACGTTCCTCTTCCAATTTGTTTTGCAAATCTTGATCCATATCTCTTTTCAAGTCGGCTGCCATTTGTTCATACTCTTCTTGCAACTTTCTTTCCATGTCAAGTTGCATTTCTTGACGCATACTTTCTACCGCTAAAGACATGATGGCCTCTATGTTTGCTTGCTGCATTTGACTCTTTTTAGGAGGCTTCTTCCCATGTTCTTTTCCCCGAACATATCCTGATCTTACCCCAAGAACCGAAGATAAAAATTGTTCGCTAGTCATGGGATTCTCGATCTCTTTTGATTGTTGTTCAACGACAAGTTGATGAAGTTGATCCCCAGTATATGTTAGGAATTAATAAGAAGAGAAGTTAATCATGTGGCGAAGTGGGAACAAAAGAAACTGAAATAAGGCAGTGATCTATCGATTAAGGTAGTGATCTGCCGATTAAGGTATCGATCTGCCGATTAAGGCATTAATCTACTGATTAAGGCAGTGATCTGCCGATTATCTTCCCTTTTTCTTCAAATTAAGTTACAAGTGCAGGTGTTACTGGACCTTTTCTACAGCTCAAATACTCCATGTACAGATGGTGGAATTTTCAATGCAATAATAAGCTCAAACCTTTGTATCATGCCATGCCTATCTTCATTCTTTGGCAGATTTGGAAGGCTAGAAACACTATAAAACATGGAGGTCAGTTCCCCTTTTGGAAAATGGAAATGGAAGTACATAGCAATATTGTTTTGTTTGCAAAAACAAAGTACCCTTGGTTAACACACATGCCAAAATCATGGTCTGAAATCTTGATATTCTTGGAGAATTATAAGCCTACAATTCATGCTCAAGTAATCAAATGGTCCATACCTACTGAAGGATTTTGTAAGTGTAATACTGATGGTTCATCCAAGAGGGAAACTGGTACCAGCTCATGTGCCTTTTGTGCTCGAAACTGGGAAGGTAATTTGGTGTATGCAGAATCAAGGAAGCTAGAGGATAGTCACAGTCTTATAGCAGAAGTAATGGTTGTAAGAATAGGTTTGGAATACTGCCGGAATAATAGGTTTACACCATTACTAATAGAAACAGATTCTTTGACTGCCATGAATGTGTTACAAGGGGTGTGGGAGGTGCCTTGGAGTATTTCAATGGAGATTAAGATGATACGGATCCTAATGGCTCACCTGTCTGTGGATGTAAAACATGTTTTCAGAGAAGGAAACATGCTCGCAGATTTTTTAGCTAACCACATTCATTGTTTTGAAGGTACACGACAACTAACTTACAATTCCTTTTAGGAACTACCAAAAGAGGCCGAGACTATTTTGATTATGGATAAAAATCAGACACCAAATATCAGAATCAAGAAGCACAAAAACCAGGACTTCACATACAAGACAACAACATAATTCAACAAATACACAAAGGTTGAGCAAAAGGAGAATTGAGGTTAAAATCAAAGAATTCTAAGATTCGAGTCCTAAATACCAGTAAAAACTTTCAGAAAAATAGGAAAAACAAAAATTTTAAGCCTATCAACTTCAACATTCAGCTGTATATATGTAAAGATTGCTTTTTAGGCAACTTAAGCGTACTTGGGACCGAAAAGTATCGATCCATGGAGCTATAGAGGGTGTTTCTGAGCTTCACTCAAAAAGACACCCAATCCTCTATAGTCTATACAAATAGAAACTACGTAGGTGCACCAAAAGAAAAGTACAAAATATTTTTAAAACTCAAAGCAGCAAGAGCACAACTGAAAAATACAATTTTAGTATATCTGCAACAGTGGCGATACCAGTTAACCTCATTGGAGTACTATAAACAAAATTTATCCACTTAACACCAGCTAATGTACAATTTCCAGCAAACAACTACAACATAATTGGCAAACTATATTCTCTGTTTTCTATGAAGAAGAAAAACAAACACAAATACATTAATCAAGACAAGAAAAAAAAGTGTGACACAACGGGGCTTATGTATATGTTAGGAATTAATAAGAAGAGAAGTTAATCGTGTGGATGAGTGGGAACAAAAGAAACTGAAATAAGGCAGTGATCTGCCGATTAAGCTAGGGATCATCTGCCGATTAAGGCATTGATCTTCCGATTAAGGCATTGATCTGCCGATTAAGGTAGTGATCTACCGATTAAGGCATTGATCTGTCGATTAAGGCAGTGATCTGCCGATTGTCTTCCCTTTTCCTTCAAATTAAGTTACAAGTGCCATACTCACCAATGTAAACGAACTAGCCTCGATATTCAAATCAAAGAATTCTAAGATTAGAGTCCTGAAGACCAGTAAAAACTTTCAGAATAGCAGGGAAAACAAAATTTTTAAGTCGTATCACCTTCAATATTCATATGTATATATGTAAAGATTGGTTCTTTGAGGGAGTTTAAGCGTACTTGGGACCAAAGAGTGTCGATCCATGGAGCTATAGAGAGTGTTTCTAAGCTTCACTCAAAAAGACACCCAATCCTCCATAGTCTATACAAACAGAAACTACATGGTTCACCAAAAGAAAAGTACAAAATATTTTTAATGCTCTAAGCAGCAAGAGCACAGATGAAAAAGACAATTTTAGTATATATGCAACAGTGATGATACCAGTTAACCACATTGAAGTAATATGAACAAAATTTATCTGCATAACACCAACTAATGTAAAATTTCCAGCAAACAACTATATCATAATTGGCAAACAACATTCTCTGTTTTCTATGACGAAGAAAAACAGATACAAATACATTAATCAAGAACAAGAAAAAAAGGATGAGACTACGGTGCTTATGTATATGTTAGGAATTAATAAGTAGAGAAGTTAATCGTGTGGAGGAATGGGAACAAAAGAAATTGAAATAAGGTAGTGATCTGCTGATTAAGGCAGTGATCAGCCGATTAAGGCAGTGATCTGCCGATTAAGGTCCCTTTTCATTCAAATTAAGTTACAAGTGTCATACTCACCAACGTAAATGAACTAGCCTCAACGGTGAGAAGTTAATCATGAACTAACATGCACCAGTTTCAGACTCTAGGCTAAGTCGTATATTTTCATCTAGATTTCTTGATGATTATGTCTCTGGGGATGTCCTTTGGACAGGGCCACTTGACATTCATTCTATTTGTAGAGGTCCTTGGCTTGGATTAGATGACTGTCCGGTCTCTAAAGAAGGTGCAATAACTCTTATTGGTTGTATTTGTGGAAGAGATGTTGTTTCAGAACTTACATGTTCTGGAAAACTGCCACGTCCACGTCCAAGTCCTGTACCTCCTCTTACACTTTTAGCTCACCCAACTCTTCTCATTTCCTGCAACATTAGGTTAAAAAGAAGAAGTGTATCAAAACCAGAAATTAAAGATGAGAAAATATATATCTACTGTCGAGGAAAATATCAATTTATAAAATGAAACATTAAATCAAATCATTATAGAATATCAAGAAGTTTGTTGAACTGTTTAAAATTAGTGATTCTACTCAAACACTAATTTCAGTTACAAATAAAAGTTGCAAGCAAAACAACGCCAAATACAAGGTATCATAATAAGAACATAAAATACAAGATGTCATCTAATTAAGAACACAAAACACCACATATCAACCTAATAATAACTTCTCAAAACAAATGTCATTCTAATAAGAGCACAAAATATGAAGAACTTTTCTTCAATCTTTTATTCTCAATCTTCAATAGGACATATCATTGTCTTCTCCATCATTATCATCAAGAAACTCTTCTTCACTTTCTTCACCCGCTGAAATATCAGTATCATTGTCATTAATGAAACCATCTTCCTCATTTACTTGCATATTGGTTCGTAAAATAGCTTCTGCTTCAACATCATCCCTATGCAAAGATACCTCAATATCAGTTTCTTGATTATTGCCACACAAAATATCTTAAACTTTATCTTGTTGATAAACTTCGTCATTCAATGATACTTCTCTTTCAACTTCAGGAACATTAAAAAGGTCACGAGGATTAGTCTTTACAACAATAAGCCAATCTTTATTGACCAAATCATTCAAGTAAAAGACTTGTTCAGACTGAGATGCCAACACAAATGGCTCATTTGTATTCAACACACATTGAGTATTCACACTTGTAAAACCATATTTTTCAATCTTATATCCTCTTCCTAGGTGTGTCACATCCCACCAATGACACTTGAATAGATGAACTTTTCTATTTCTAGTATAACGCAACTCATAGATATCCTTCAATACCCCATAATACTCCTTATTAGAGTTTGAAACATCTTATCTTACAAGAACTCCATTGTTCTGTGTTTTTCTCATAAGGTCTTCTATTTGAAATCTAAATCCATTGATCATACATGTTGAATATCGATGTACCAGTGGTTCTGGACTAACAGCTAGACTTATGATCTCATAATTTGCATGACCTTGTGAAGATAGTAAAAATATCTACAAAAACAAGCAACACTATTATGAGTAGTATCAAAACATTGAAAAATGCTAATATTTATTGAGTCGTTTAATTAGAAACCTACGCGTGCACGAAACCAATCTATAAATCCATTGTTATGCACACTACGAGCATGCGTTGAACCTTCTACTTCAATCTGTCTCATGTATTCCCTACAATTTATGTTAGTTAAGATTGACTGAATTATATTAATGACAAATTATATTTGAACTAGTAATATACTTACTCCCTGTATTGTGAAATCTCTTCACAATTTTCAAGCATATAAATACATGCTTGATTGAACTCATCATGAGGTAGAATATTTCCTCCATCTAAAGCCCCTTTTATTTGTCCACAGTGTTTAAAGATACACATCTCAGCATTTGACACAGATTCATAATCATTTCTAGTTGATTTATTAAACTTAGTTGAGATGTTCTTTAAATATCGTGAACAGAACGTAAGGCTTTCCTCTGCCAAATACCCTTCGGCAATTGAACCTTCTGGACGACCTTTGTTGCGATTATATGCTTTAAGTTCTCGCAAATACCTATATAAAGATTTCTCATTCATATAATTATAGAATATCACATATTATATATAGTGACATTTAAATTTTTGAATGATACAATAACTCTCAAAAGGGTACATGTTCCGATATTGAACGGGTCCACCAAGTTTTGCCTCTCTTGGCAAATGAACATGATATCAAAAAACGCCGTAGGAAAAATCATTTGAAGTTTGCACAATATGATAGGAATTTCAGCCTCTAGGATATCATCTTCAATTGTCAGGCATTTAGAGTATAGATTCTTGAAAAAATTTCCGAAGGCAATAATTGGTTCACAAACTTCCTTAGGCAATAAACCACATATTGCTACTGGTAAAATATCTTGCAGTAATACATGATGATCATGACACTTCAATCCATGTAATTTTTTCTCAAGCACATTAACACACCTTGAAATATTCGATGAAAAGGCATTTGGAACCTTCAAATTAGCTAAGAAGTCGCATAACTTCAACTTCTCTTCAGGGGACAAAGTATAGCATGCCGCCGGTAAAAAAATATTATCTCCATCCTCAACTGGATGCAAACTTTTCATAATTCCAAGGTCCATCAAATCATATCTACTTTTCAATGTGTCCTTTGTCTTTTCAACCATACTCATTATAGTTGATAAAAAAAATTCAGACACATTTCTTTCTATGTGCATCGGATCAAGGTTATGTCGTAGGTGATGACCATCCCAATAAGACAATTCAAAAAATATACTTTTCTTTCTCCAATTATAAGCATCATTACAAACATTATGCTTTCTTTTTTGGCCTTTACCAAAACCCACATTTCCTAAATCATGTAATTGCACAAGTGCTTCAACACCGGTTAATGGAGTAAGTGCAACCCCCATTTCAACTTTTTCATCAAATAAAACTCTATTTCTACGCCAAGGATGGTTCATAGGAAGAAAATGGTGATGGCCCATATAACACAACTTATTACGTAAGGAAATTAAATGTGTATCTTTATGGAAACAAGGGCATGCAAGCTTACCTTTGGTTGACCATCCTGAAAGGTTAGCATATGTAGGAAAGTCATTAATCGTCCACATGAGAGCAACACGCATAAGAAAATTAGATTTTGAGTATGCATCATAAGTATCTACCCCATTCCATAATTCATTCAGCTCTTCAATCATTGGTTGTAAGTATACATCAATATCATTACCTGGACACTTAGGGCCCGGAATAAGAAGAGTCATCATGAAATATGAACATTTCATGCAATCCCATGGTGAAAAATTATATGTAGCTAGCACGACGGGCCAAATACTATAATTGGTACTCATATTCCCATTAGGCTGGAACCCGTCACTTGCTAAACCTAATTAAATATTTCTTAACTCAGCTGAAATGGTAGGATGGCGTGCATCAAAGGACTTCCATTCAATTGAGTCAGATGGATGTCGCAAGACACCATCATCAATATTTTCCTATTTGTGCCACCTCATCTTTTTTGCCGTCTCTTTTTCCATGTACAATCTTTGAAGCCTTGGTTTGATTGGAAAATGCCGCAATACTTTATGAGCTACTTTCTTGACTTTATGTTCTTCTTCCTTCCATCGAGATTCACCACACTTTGGACATGATTGGGAATTCTCATAATTGTGCCAATATAATATACAATCATTCTTACATACATCAATTTTGGTGTACCCCAAGCCGAGATCAGAAAGAACTTTCTTTGCTTCATAGAAACACTTGGGTACAAATGAACCCTCAGGGAGAACATCTTTAAAGAAGTTCAACAACTCATCCATCGATTTGTTGCTCCAATGGTTAAGGCACTTCAAGTGAAGTAATTTAACAACAAAAGACAATTTTGACACTTTTGTGCAACCCGAATAAAGTTCTGTCTGAGCATCTTCTAATAATCTATAAAACTTTATTGCATGTATATTTGGATCTTCATTGCCCTCCCAAGAATTAGTAGTATCCTGCATATTTGTATATCCACAAGCATCATGAACCATTTCAATAGCATCATCCTCTTCAATTCCATCATCTTCTACTTCTTCACTGCCTGCAACATTAGAATTTTTAACCCTATCCAACACTTTTCCGTGATATTCCCACACTTTATAGGAAGCCCAGAAGCCCTTATTCAACAAGTGTAGTCGTACATCAATTCTCATCTTGAACACGGTGTTTCTACACTCCTTAGAAGGACATCGAATAATAGTGCTCACCCCAGATTGACTGAACGCCCAATTAAGAAAGCTATCTACTCCATCTCTATATCTTTGGTCATCTTTGTTCGTGATATTCAATCAACTTTTATCCACCCCTAGATTTTATATCATTAAAACAAATCAATTAATTAATTAAAGATACAAGTATGAAAATAATCAAAATAAATACAAGATAGTTAAATCCGCACCAACTTCAAGAAGAATTTCCAAGATGCACCTCCATGTATCTAACTAAAGCCAGGGTAATTCTACACAAGTTCATACCATATCATGCGATTATTACATCTAACATGGAAAGAAACACAGAGATTGAAACATAAAAGAATGAAGACAAACGTACGGAAACTATGATAGTTCATGTTGCAACGCTATTATGATAGTTCATGTTGAAACACACAACTTGTGTCATTTAAGAAGGAAAATAACATTGAAAAACCAACAAGGCAGCTAAAATAACAGAAAATTTATTTGCTTTTGTTTGTCACTATATTTTCTTTCTTACATGCGACATCTGCCATCCTGCAACTTTTGATTCCATATAAGATCTGTTATTAACTCATATGGATTATAAATTCCAACACATCTTGATATCGATTACTAGGAATTGACTAGCTTAAGAAAAAACCCTTATTATGGGAACGCCACTATTTTTTTTTCTTTTTGGATAAAGGTTAAGTTATGCCACTGAAATATGTTATAGCTTAGGGTAGGTGCATCTTCCAGTGAGACTTCTTACATTAAGCTCAATCATTACTCTCTCAGATAATGAGCGAGCAAAATGGATAGAATTGTTTGTGTCACGAGAAATCAATGAGATTGTTTGAGAACTTTCTTCTGATTTAACAGTGTGCACATATCTACGGTGGCCCAAAACATCATATTATCTTCAACTTTCTAGCCAAGAAGACTCAAAAGATTTTTTTTCTGTGACAAAATAAAGAGGCTTTTTCCAAGGATTACGAAGAGCCACACAAAAAGCTCTCTGAGCTTGGATTACCACATTCATCATTGGAAAAAAGCACAGAACTTGTGAATAGGGATAAACATGAATGTTACCTTTGGCTCTGTAACCTCAAAAATTATGAACTCTATTCCTTCCTCCTTTGACCTTAGAGAATTCTATTCCTGCAAATTTTCAAGTGGGTTAAAGAATTTTTATATGCAATCTCAAAAAAATACACAACACAAACTTTGGATTAAAATCTTTATCTTCAAATATAATAATTGGGTTAAACAAACTTTTAATCTAAAAATACCCAAAAGGATTTTGACCACATACCTTATGGAGCACAAAATTTGAGAAAACCTAAGAATTCAAGCAAAAATCTGTTGAAGAGATGAGTAGCTTTGACCAACAAACTTTAATCAACAAATTTGAGCAGCTTTGACCAACAAATCTAAACCATTTTATTTCAGATTTGAGATTTCCGTTTAGATTAGAGACAAAAAAAATGGTGTTGAAGAGATGGTGGAAAATGGCGGTACAGATGAAGGAGGCAGAGTGTTGTTGAGCAAAGAGTGAAAGTGAGCTGACTATTTTTTTGTTTCTAAAATTTTGCATATATATTTACACACTCCAGTTGCAAGTAAAACATGAGAAATCTTCATTAGAGAAAGACTTACTGGGGAAGCCATGGCTATGAAGAGATGACAGACAACAACAATAGTTAATTTCTTTACTTTTTTGCTCTTCGTGCTTTTCACTTGAACACAATAGGCCAAACTTTATGTGGTTTTTTTCTTGCTTTCAATAGTAGCTAGAGGAATTGACAATTTATTTCGTTTTGCTTTAGGATGTTGTCTAAGTCTTTTTTTTTTCCTTTTTTTTGTCTTGTTAAAATGTACTAGAAGTTAACTATTATAATATTAAATTGTAAAATTAATTACTTTTAGAGGCGACAATATATTTGTTGACACTTAAAAATGGAGCCAAAAAATTTTATCCGCGGGAACTAAAAATTTCAGTACAGTAACGCATATTAACGGCGACAAAACTAGTCGTTGCTAAAAGTCAATGTCTTGTTAAAATGTACTAGAAATTTTCAATTATTATAATATTGAAATGTAAAATTAATTAATTTTAGAGGCGACATTGTCGCCACATAATTACTTTTAGAGGTGACTTTATATTTGTTGCCACGATAAAAGTGGAGCCAAAAATTTTATCCGCGGGAACTAAAAATTTCAGTATAGTGACGCGTATTAGAGGCAAGAAAACTTAGTCGCTGCTAAAAGTTGATGTATTACAGCTATAATTTTTGTCGCCACTGAATATGACGTTTCTGCAGCAATAAATTGACTCGCCACTAATTGTCGCCGCTATAAAGCCTGTTTCTTGTAGTGATAGTCAATTATATTTTTAAACTAGTTTAAGTTTTTAACTATTGTGATTAATAATACTTTTTCTTCTATTCTAATTTAAGTGACATTGAGATAATTTTGAAAGTCAATCATATACCACAATTGAAGTAACGAAGCAGACATGTCTTAAATGACTCATAATAACTAATTAGAAGTGATATGAAAAAATTGCTACAAAAAATATTTAAGTGAGTCTCATATAAGATGTCAAGTTAATTTAAAACAACAATAGTTAATTTGTGTCTATTTTTTCTTTTTTTATTTAATATTATAAAATTTTTAATACTTAGATGAGTTCTAATAATTAGTTAGGGGTGATATAATAAAATTACGATTGAAACAGCTAAAACAGACATGCCATAAATGTTAATTTACTCTTTTTTACTAAACATGATTAATTTTCTAATACGTAAGATACAACCAAATATCACGATGTGGTGAATTAGATATGTATTAAATGAGTCATAATAACTAATTAGAAGTGATATAACAAAATTGCTATAAAAATATTTGTAAAAAAAAAATTAATGGGTCTCATATAAGATGTCAAGTAATTTAAAACATTAAGAGTTAATTTATTATAATTTATTATTTTATTTCTATTTTAGTTTTTATTAAATATTATTAATTTTTTAATATTTAGATGACTTATAATAATTAATTAGGGATGATATAGTAAAATTACGATTGAAACAGCTGAAGTAGATATGTCATAAATGTCTATTTTATCTTTTTTTTATTAAATATTATTAATTTTTAAATACATAAATGACATATAATAATTATTTAGGAATAATTCAGTAAAATCACGAAAGAAGCAGATACGTCAACGAAGAGGTGCCTGCTTCTCATTTCTAAATAGTAGTAATTATGCTAATATATTTATACTTTATAGATTAGAATATTGAAAAAAAGGACAAATTAGTGAACTAACAGAGTAATAAACATCTCTTGTGGATGAATATTATATATGATCCACTAACTATTTCCAACAAAAAAAGTACCCCATGCACGTTGTTGGACCAAAACCTTAGAATCATAAGATACTTACAAATATCATACAATATAATTCTTTTTCTTTAAAAAAAACTATGCATGTGTATCATGTGATATTAAATTAATGTGAACTACAATTACTTCCATAGTAACTTCAGAACATTGTTATATGTAGATGGATCATATCTATTCACTGTAAAACACAATGTTGATGATTCTCTGTTCAAAAATAATATAGAAAATTAAATAAAATAATTCTGAAACATAGAAAAGTAAAGAACCTTATTAATTGTTCGTGTTTATAATTTTTTGTGTGTCCTTAAGGAATTTAATTCCCTTGAGGTTATGAATTACTTCCTCCCAGGATAAAATGAATATACCTATTATTGATGTAGCAGTATCTCAAACACAAATAACTTCGTCGAACTCAAAGTCAACAACTAATCAAACAAAGACTCAATATTTGTTTGTAAGAAAATGTGCAAATGAAGTTCAGAAACTTTTAGTTTTTTTCTAAAAATAACTAAGGCTAGTCCTCTCAGTTTATAGCCAATGAAAAAGTGCTTGAAAAAGTCGCAACTTATCAATAAAGTCATAACTTATCGAAAAGTCACAATCTATCGAAAGAGTCACAATACATCAAAAAGGTCACAATCATTCAAAGTGAAAAGGTGTCTTTTAAGATGCACCTTTTCCTTTGGTGTCTATTTATTTTCCATTCACACTTCTTAAAAACCCAACAATCCGCCACATGAATGAAAATGGTTATATGATTAAGACATGCATAAAAACTGTGTGATTCATAAGTAAGAATTAATTGCATCTGGATAAGTAGATTTTCTTTTGAACTTTCCCACTACAACACAATGCATCTACTGCTACACAACCTAAGCGATGAATTTAAAAATTATAGCTATTACTTAGTAATAGCCACAAAAATTTAAATTCATAGCTATTTACAAATTCGTAAAATTTCTTAGCCACGAAAATTAAACTGGAAAAGCTAATTCCTTATTTTTGCTACAATTACTAACAATCGTGGCAATAGTTTCTTAAATAGCTACAACTTTATTGCTATAATAAAATTTGATAGCTGATCATAAATATTTGTCACACAATAAAAATTATTGTAGCAATAATGATTTCTTAGCCATAATAACTATTTGAAACAAGATATTGTAGCTAAATATTTTTTTTTTTGCTTCAAGTTATAAAAATTGTGGCAATAATTAAATGATATAGCCACATTTTTTTCTACTATAAAAAAATAGTAGCTAATTATTATTTTTTGCCACAAGTTAAAACTTACGTAGTAATAATAACCTTTTAGCTACAATAAATTATTTAAAATATAATTTTGTGGCTAATTTTTATTTTTTTTTGCTTCATGTCATCAAAGATTGTTGCAATAGTTAGATAATACAACTGCATATATTTTGCTATAGTAAAATTTTGTAGCTAACTTGTTGTAGCAATAGCGACCTTTTATCCATAAAAATATTATTTAAAATAAATTATTAAAGTTACAAATATGTTTGCTTTGAGTACTTAAAATTTGTGGCAATAGAAGACTTAATAATAGCTAATTATTTTTCATGACGAAATAATTAAGCCACAAATTTATTATTGTGATTAAATTTTGCAACTAATAATTATTTTTTATCACGAGCTGAAGTTTACTAATATTACTAATATAGAATAATTGGATATGTTAATCGTTGATTCAATCCAATACTACATGTCAACTTGTTAATTTTAAATATAATTACAATAAATATGTGATTATATCTAACTAATTTTGATTACCTAATTATATTAAACTTAAATATAACTTTGCTAAGTCTCACTGAAGCTTACAGAAATATTATATTTATCAACCCAATATGATTAGAGGTGTTAATCGTACGATTTAATTCAATTTTAAATTTTGTAAATCTTAAATATAATTTAAATAAATACTTGATTATATTTATTTCGATTAACTAACCATATCAAATTTAGCTAAACTTCAATAAATTTCATTCAAACTTCATCCCGATTAACTATTTTCAGAATTATTATTTGACTCACATATATTTATCAGTTTTAGTATAATTAGAGATGTTTTATCATTCTACCGATCGATTCAAATTCAGAGTTATAAGATACCACTACTATGTTTCGAATATAATTAAAATAAATAGGTGATATATATATATGAGTCAATTAAATTTAAAATAACAAAAGTAAATATAGAAAAAGAAGATAATCTTCAATCATAGACAATTTATGTAACAACTTATAATTTCAAATTTATCAACTAACTTCTATTATTTATTCAATGTTGTATTTTATCTTGTTGCAACATAGTATTTTTGAATGTTAATTGTACTTTTTAAATATGTATAATTATTATTTTTATTGAAAATTGTAAAGATGTTTGTGTATGTTTGATATTTTATTACTTTAAAATTAGCGTTTTTTTTTTATATGTAAGCACATATTTTCTCAAAAATATTCACAAAAAACTTTACTAATTGTTGAGATAGTATGTATTCTAGTATTTGTATTCGCGGGATATACTAACATTATTCAAAAACGCGACAATTAAATCTTTTATAACTTATTTAAGATATTAAATTATATTTATTTATTTTATTTTATTCAATAAAAGTTAATTCAAATTATAATCGCTACATTGTATATCTCCTTTTTTGTAATTTCTACACATAATATTTAAATGAGGTGTTCTAATTTATTTTTTAACCTTTACTTAATTAATGTCACACTTTATCCAAACATGCAATATATATTAGTCTATATTTTTTAAAAAAAAAAAGATTATACTTTGTGAAAATAATAATACGCGTACACTAATAAAAATAGAGATATTGACAATTTTAACATTTTTTTGAATTTTCTATTATTGGGAGTTTTATTTCTTTTGGATTTTTTTATTTTAAACTTGACATATTAAGTCATATAGTTTATATAATTTTATATTTTTAATTCAAACTAGAAAAAATCAAAATTTAAAATTCATATCTCTATTTAAATTCAAATTGAAATAATAGAACATTGTAGAAGTATGATTTCCCTACGATAGGACACTTCAATTGGATTTAAATTTTGCGTTGTTGATATAAAAAAATCTGAATTGACTTTTTTGTTGTTATTTTAATCGTAAAATAATTTTCAAACTTAAAACTTCATGGTGATGATATTGTCATTACGATATTATTTTGTTTCTCCTATTCTATATAAATAGGTTAATAGCCTTATTTTATTTTTAAAAGTTTCTATTTTAAACTTGATATTTAAGGCATATAACTAATTTAAAATTTATATAAATTTAATATTCTCACTTAAAAATATAAGTTAAAATTCGTATCCATTTTAGATTTAAATTGAAGTAATCGAATATTGCGAAAGTATAATTTCACCAATAGAAATTAAGACACTTTAATATTAATTTAAATACACACTATAGATATTAAGAAAACTGAATTGACATTTAATTTTTTGAAATTTCTACCTTAGTATAATGTTCAAACTTAAATTATATGGTAATTGACACTTGTCATTACAATATTATTTTGTTTCTCCTACTATGTATAGATAGATCATAGCTTATATATATTTTTTTTAATATTAACAATTTTTATTTGAAATTTCAATCTATATAAGTCATTTTAAATCTGGATGATTTTTAAAATTTTCAATTTAAATTAAAAAATAATAATTCAAACTTAATAACAATCATAAATTTAACTATACACCATAAAATTAATAAAACTAATAGCAATATTATAGAGGACCCAAAAAATTTAAAAGGAATATATTTTTTAAAATAATATTTATTTCATATAAATACTTGACTTTTCCCATTAACTTAAAGTAAAGTATACATAATTTTATTATGTATTTTATTACTATTTTCATTAGATAATTTTATTCTTTATATTTGTTAATTAAATAGTACTTATTTGTACGTATAATCTAATAATAATAATAAAAATTTAAAAGATACACACAAAGGCAAATTGAATAATTAAAAACTTTTCAACCCTAGACTCCCACCACCGCCACACCTTTTCCCCAATTCCCCCCCCCCCCCCTCCCCCTCCCCCCAAATTAAAAATTCTCAAAAATTAAAAGATTTCTTTTCAAAACTTAAAAACTCAATAAATTAACCTATTCTCTCTTTTCATTTAACAACCCTAACATCTCTTTCTCCTTTTCCACTCCTTCCCTGTTCCCCACACCCCTCACTCATTCATATTCCCATTTATTTATTTTAATTTGAATTTTCTATGTGTGATATTTGCCTAATTATTTAATTTTTTTTTTAGGTTTTAAACATGAAATTCTCCAAGTAATACGATGAGTTTTTACTATATGAATATTGCATTGGATTGTGTAGTTTTTTTAAAAAAATTAATGCAAAGGTAATTTTTTACTTGTATGGGTATTACAATTGATACGAAATTTGAGATTTATGTTTATAGATTTCAAGAAGCTTATGGTTTTTTTTTTTTTTACTTATTTGATTGCTTTGTATCTTTTTTTTGTTTTTAATTTGTTAATTTAGTAAAAATTATTCAAGATATATTTTTTCTCCTTGAATTCACACATTTGCTTGTAATGATCCTTATTTTCTTGGTGTTAAAATAATTTGTTATTATCAACAGGTGTAGTAGTGAAATAAGAGCAAATACATCACAAACTAAGACGGATGTTGATCAAACTAAGGTTCGATTGAAGACCACGGAGGAAGAGAATATGAAACATGAACTCAAGCAAGATGATGTTTTAAAAGAGTTGTAAAATACAATTATATGTAACTTTTGTTACTAACAAAGTTTGTGGAAGATTCTTTAAATTATAGTAATATAATTGTTGAAATCTATTTTGAAATTTCTTTTTATAATTAGTCTTCATTATATTATAGAAATTCTTGTGGTTAATAATGCTTATGACAATATTCCTCAATTTATAGTAATGAATATTTGTAGTTATGGCTAAATCTAAATATAATTATCAAAAATTATTTAATTTTTATTTTTCATTGCTAATTCAAATAATGAGCTATAAGGTATGCATTTGTAGCAAAAAGAATAAATTCTTAGCTACATCACAAAAATATTTGTGGCAAATATTCATGTGTACATCTATGTATTTTTTATTTGGTAGATAAATGTAAGTATTGTTAATACGAGACTGAAATACAAAACAGCCACATATTTTAAATTATCATAGAAAATAAATCAAGTATTTTGCTACAACAGAAGACATTGTGGCTATAATATAAAAATTACTATAGATTTTATTGGTCGTGGCAAAAAAGTAAAATTATTTGCCGCAATTATATATTTCGTAGCAAGATTTTTTTTATCATTATAGTTACAATATAATTTTTTTGTAGCTGTAAGTAATAGCAGTTAGCCGCGGACCATGTAAAGTCTGTAGCTAACTTTTAGTTACGTCACTTTTTGCTACGAATACTACGGTAAAAAATTGATGGCTAAAGTGTTTAGCCATGGAACTTTTCACATTTAGATATGATGTATCTTGAAGCAATATATGCATTTTGTTGTAGTGTCTGTAGTGAACGTATGTCGGATATACTCGATCAATCGGTAGATTTGTTATCTTTAAACCATCTAGCTTTGGTGTATACCTAGACAATCATATATCACACAATCAACTCTTTAATTGTCTTTCATTCTCATTGTTTTGTTCGTTTCAGCCATGAACACAACCTGATTTTATAAATGCGTAGAGAACTGACCTGACAAAATTCTCCTTGAAGCAGCTTGCACATCACACTTACATAGGTGATTCCTAAATGTGTAATTCTGTAGATACACTATTTGATCATTCCATATCAAACTTAGAACCCTTAAAAATAGTTATGCTTTATCCTGGTACTGAATATTGTCTTCATCTGATCAAAATAGACCAATATTTTATTTTGATAATTTTGAACTGTTAATCATAACTTTGTTTTCTTCTTGAACCTAGATCTTGAGATCTCCAGTCTTCTAGGTAGAGTTACCGCCATGTTGACTTGACCTCGGCCATATAGTCCCATTTTCTTTGATGATTGATCAACTCTCTCTCTAGTTAGATCTTTTGTAAGTGGAGTCAACACATTATTCTTTCACTTCAGATGGTTAATCATGATAATTCCACTAGAGAGTAGTTCTCTAACAATATTATGTTTCTGTCTTATATGGTGAGATTTTTTGTTATACACCCTACTCCCTGTCCTATTTGTTGCAGCTTGACTATCACAGTAAATGCATACAAGTGCCAAAGATTTGGGCTAATAAGGAATATCTTTCAAGAAATTCTAGAGTCATTCAACTTCTTCACTGACCTTATTATCTAAAGCAATAAATTCAAATTCTATTGTAGAGCGAGCGATACAAGTCTGTTTGGATGACTTCCAATAGACTGCTTCTCCACCAAAAGTAAACATATATCCACTGATGAATTTTACTTCATTTGACCCTGTGATCCAATTTGCATTATTATATCCCTTAATTACAGCTAGATATTTGTTATAATGTAAAGCATAATTTTGAGTATGTTTTAGATAACCCAAAACATTTTTCATTGCCATTCAATGAACTTGATTGGGATTACTTACGTATCAACTCAATTTACTAATAGCACATATTATGTATGATTGCGTACTATTCATGATATACATTAAATTTTCCAACACTCTTGCATACTTTAATTATAAGTCACTTTCACCTTCATTTCTTTAAAGTGCAAAGCTCATGTCTAATGAAATCTTCGTAAAATTAAAATTCCAATACTTGAACTTGTCAATTACCTTTTCAATGAAATGATATGGTGACAAGACAACACTATGCCTTGTGGAATTCGATGAATTCTTATCCATAAGATAATATCAGCAACTCTAAGGTCTTTCATATCAAATTTATTTTCTAGCATTCGCTTCATAGCATTATGTCAGCAATATCTCTACTGAATATCAACATGTCATCCTCATATAAGCAATCAATGACCTATGATTTGAAGTGTCTTTAATATAAACACATGTATCACATTCATTTATCTTGAAATCGTTTGTCAAGATAGTTTGGCCAAACTTTGGATGCCATTGTTTGAGTGTTTGCTTTAGTCTATAAAGTGACTTTATAAGTTTGCACATTTTTTTTACCGGGAATCACAAAACCTTCTGGTTGTTCCACATAAATTTCTTCCTCCAATTCTCTATTTAATAGAGTTGTTTTCACATTTATTTGATGAATTTTAAGATTAAATGTCGCCGCTAGTTCAACCAAAATCTGAATGAACGTTACCTTTGTTATTGACGAGTATGTGTCAAAATAATCAAGGTCTTTTTATCTAAAGCTTTTCACAACAAGGCGTACCTTGTATTTGTTAATATTGCCATCAACTTTTATTTTTCTTATGAGGATCCATTTAGAACCTAAAATTTATTTTTGGAGGAAGATTAACAAACTCTCAGGTATGGTTGTTCAAGATTGAATCAATCTCACTATTGACAGACTCTTTTCAAAAGGTTAAGTCTGCAGAAGACATCGCTTCTTTAAATGTTTGAGGCTCATTTTTAAGAAGAAATACTATAAAATTTGATCCGAAGAAAGTCAACATCTGTTGTCATTTACTACGCCTTGGATTCTCTTCATTAAATACATTCTTCTTAGGTTCATCCCTAGGTTATTTAGGACTTTTGCTAGACAACTCATGTCTAGTCTTATACGAATAAATGTGTTCAAGCAATTCAACATTATCTGATTCAATTACCGTATTATTAGGAATATTTGGATGTTCGAATTTATGAAACAAATATCGACATATTTTACTATTTTATCATATATGATGAAAATGCAGTCCGCAGTCTTTGATCCTATTTTCACCCTTTTGAGTATAGGAACTTGAAGATTGGCTAGATACCCTCACACTTTGAAAGATTTCAAATTGGATTTTCTTTCTTTTCATTTCTCATAAGGAATAAATTGTATCTTTCTATGAGGCACTCTGTTGAGTATCCAATTTGTTGTAAGAATAGCTTCTCTCATATAAATTTTGCGATAAATCTGAACTTATAAGTAAGGCATTCATCATTTTCTTTGATGTTTAATTTTTTCTTTTCACAATTTCATTCGATTAAGGTGAATGCGAGGCAGAATTTTGAAGGACAATTTTATTTTCCAAACGTATCTCTATAAAAGTAGATTTATACTCTCCGCTCCTATCACTTCTTATCATTTTAATTTTTTTATTCAATTTTATTTTAGTTTAGATTTTATATTACCTAAATGCTTCTATTGCTTAATCCATAATACTACGCAAATAAACATAACAATATCTAGTGCAATTGTCAATAAAAGTTATGAAATACTTTTTTTCACCACGAGATTGTGTTGTCTTCATATCACAAATGTATGTGTGAATTAAGTTTAAGGGATTGAAATTTCTTTCAACAGACTTATACGGATTCTTAGCATACTTCGATTCAATTCATGTTTGACACTTTGATTTATAGCACTTAAAGTTAGGTAAAACTTTCAAACTAATCAGTTTTCACAAGATTTTATAATTGACATGTCCTAAATGTTCATGCCATAATTCGTTTGACTCAAGCAAGTAACAAGAAGCTCAGTTGTATCCATTTCAACAGTCATTACATCAAGTTTGAAAATATTTTGTTGCTTATTACAACTTTCTTCGAAATAAATACACACTTAAATCCATTTTCAACGAGAAGTACTATCGATACTACGTTATTTCTAAAAGTAGGAATATGGAGAACGTTGTTGAGAGTCAACACCTAGCCTAAAATCATATTTAGAAATATCTTCCCACTTCCTTCAACTTTGATTGTTGCAATATTTTTCATGAGGACTACTTATTCGAAACTCGCGAGATCATAAGAAGCAAAAACTTTTTGGTCCTCACAAACATGTTGAATGACACTTGAATCAAACCACAATTCATTTGAATTTTCAACTAGATTGCATTCAGTGAGCATAACACACATACTTATAATCTCATCAATTGCCTCCATCAAGTTTGCCTGATTCTTTTTCTTATTCTTCCATAATTTGGCAATTCGGAGATTGTAATCAACTTCAATACAAATTGTATAGCTTTGAATTTTTTCTTGGTCTGCTCTTTCTTTTGTCCAAGAGATTTTTCTAGTTTCTTTGTCGGTGCAATAGCAGTATTTGAATGGCTCGATGAAGCAATATTTATCGCCATAACATTTGTCGTTTTAGAATTGACATTATTTTATTAGTCATTTTTATTGTCAAAATTTTGACAGACAATTTAAAATTGCAGAATACTAACAATAAAAATTGTATCTTTATTCACACTGTTTCTAGTTAACAATGAAGTTTTTATATTTATTGCATCGCTTAAATTTAGTATTTTTGATGAAATTTTTATATTCTTCAAATCAGAATTATCATTCAAACATAGTATTTTATGAATCAGTGAAATTTTTATATTCTTCAAATCAAATACACAAACTCTTTGCTTGGCAAAATTTTTATATTCTTCAAATTGAAAGAGTAGAAAATTAAAAGATTTTAATCTCTAAAAATCAGTCACAAACGATACAACAAGTATATAGCAACAATTTAATTCTGCAACACATATTTCTTTTCAAGTTGTTAAGGTGAATAACATATTAGTTGAAAAATTCATTCTCAATAAATGACAATGATTTGTCTGTGGCATGGCCTCATAACATGATTCTGCCACATTGCACATCTCTTAGCTTGAATTCGTAGTTGAAAAGTTTCCTTTACACAAATATATAAATAAATTACTCTATTCCTGTTAGAACATGCACAACGAAAGCAACAATTCTGCAGGATCAATAACTTACATAATATCTAGATAACATAACCAAAACGAAAATCAGAAAACTTACCTCTTTAAGCTTTCACACAGTTCGTTCAACACCTTGTTAGCCAAGTCTGCTGCCTTCTACTACTTCCTGATTAACACTTTTAATCAACACTTATGTGGGCAAGTGACTTATTTTTTTACTGGAAAAGGATTATTCCACTTTGCTGGAAAAGACTCCCTTATTTATCCAATCTTCCATTGAAGAAGTAAAGGGAAAAGACAAATGTTTTTGTCCCATTATTTATGCCTTAATGACACTATAATGAACAAAACATTTTTTCCTTAATTAGCCCCATTAAGGGCAAAATGTTTTCTGCTCTTTAATTGATTTTTAAAACCTTGTTTATTGATATTAAAGACCCTTTATATAGAAGACCAGTAATATTACTTCTTCTAAAAATAATCTTTTTTCTTTTCAAAATTGATTAGTTAATCAGGCATAGTAGGGATCGCAGATTTATTAACTGAGGCTTCCAATTATGATATTAATTCGGTAGTGAATGAATTATCATATCATATTAAATTACATATTATTCCACTAAAAATCTGTAATTGCACTCTTCAATTTAATTTTAAAATCTACCATTACATCTTATTTAACTCTCCATGTTAGAATTAGCAACACCAATCAATTAAATTAAATTCTCTGAAAAAATTTAACTCATTGATTAATTTAATTCTTTATTTATAATGCTTAACTTATTTCGCATAACGGATACAAAATCCACCTGTAGGGTTTTCACGTGAAAACTTATAAGCAACCATAAAGGGTGTCTTCTATCTCAAATTCGAGACATGATTCTATCAACTAATTAATATTTCACTAAGTGATTTATCGTCATCCAACCTATTAAAAAATATTGACTCACAAAAGAGTCTCACCTTTTAATAGATTAAAACGACAAAATAAATCTCATAGATCATAATAATTATATCAAGATTAAGAGTATAAGTACATGTAATGGACTAGAGAAATCGTTTATCAAGCAATCATGTGTTGTTGATTCCACCATGGAAACCGAATCAGCAACACATGATTGGTTGATACTCCTCCAAATAATGGCTCCACCTCCTACAATAAACACATATCTTGAGGTGGATTTTCTAGAATCTTTATCCGACTGAAAATCTGAATCAGTATACCCAACAGGTACAAGATTCCCAAAGTAAAAAAAAACATGTAATCCCTAGTCCTTTTAAGGTACTTGATTATATGCTTAACCACAGTCTACTGTTCTTGCCTAGAATTAGACTGAAATCTACTAACCACGCCTACCGCAAAGCAAATATCAGGTCTAGTGCACAACATTGCATACAAAAGACTCCATACAGCGGAAGCATAAGGGACTGCCTTCATTCTCTCTATCTCATCAATCGTTTTGGGTGACTGATCTTTTGATAGAGTAATTTCATGCCTAAAAGGAAGGAATCCCCTTTTGGAATTTTCCATGCTAAATCTTGCAAGAATAGTATCAATATAAAGTGTTTGAGATAAGCCTAATATCCTTAGTTTGCGATCTCGCATAAGCTTGATCCCAAGGATATGAGCCGCTTCTCCCAAGTCTTTCATATCAAAACACGAGGACAACCACTCCTTAACAGAATTCAATATGCTCACATTATTTCCTACGAGTAAAATGTCATCTATGTACAAAATCAAAAATGCTACTTTGTCTCCATCCTATTTTTTGTAAACGCATGATGCTCTAGATGCTATAGATTATCAAAACAAGTATTCCATGCTCTAGATGCTTGTTTCAAACCATAGATGGATTTCTTAAGTTTACAAAACTTATGTTCATTTTTACTTTCCATGAAACCTTCTGGTTGTGCCATATAAATGCACTCGTCAAGACTTTCATTTAGGAAAGAAGTCTTGATATCCATTTGCCATATCTCATAATCATAATGAGCAGCAATGGATAAGAGAATCCTAATGGATTTAAGCATAGCTACCGATGAAAAAGTTTCCTCATAGTCAGTTCTTTCTTTTTGAGTAAACCCTTTCGCAATAAGCCTAGCCTTAAAAGTTTGCACTTTTCCATCCGCTCCTCTCTTTTTTCTTATAGATTCATCTACATCCAATGGGTTTGACTCCCGCAGGTGGTTCTATAAGTTTCCAGACTTAATTGGAATACATAGACTCCATTTCATATTTCATAGCAGCAATCCACATTTTAGCATCTTTATCATGTAGCGCTTCGACGTAATTAAGAGGTTCTGTATTAGGCTCTTCAGGAATTCTATCGTACGATTCTCCCAAGAGCGCAAACCGTAAAGGTTTTCTAATAATTCTTCCGCTATGATGATGAGTCACTACCGGATCTGCTACATTTGGAACTAAATTTTGAACACCCTGAATGTCATCCTGCACTAAGACAGGTTCCTCGACATTATCCTGAAAGTTTTCCTCCACAATTGCAGGCAGCTCGATGTTACCCCCCACTACTTTGAGGTAGTGTAGTGTCAAGTGTTTGCTCTTGTGCAACCTCTTGCCTATTGACATTTCTCCCACTACGTGGATGCAGTGGTATGTCAATAATGGTTTTTGAAATTTGTTCTTGTGTTTCATTATTCGTTATTCTATTGCTCAATTTCTGTAAAATAATTTTACTTCTAGGAACATGGTTCATTAAATAATCTTTTTCAAGAAATCTAGCATTTGTCGAAATTATTACCTTTTGTTCCTTAGGACAATAAAATAAACCCTCTTTCGTCCCTTTTGGATATCCAATAAAAATGAACACTTCTTTTCTAGATTTTAATTTTTCAGTTTTTCCTTTTAGCACATGTGTTGGATAACCCCAAACTCGAATATGCCGTAGACTAGGCTTGCGCCTGCTCCACAATTCAGATGGGGTTAAAGGTACTAATTTTGAAGGAACCAAGTTCAGAATATAATTTGCAGTTTCTAATGCATAACCCCAAAAAGAAAAAGGCAAATCTGAATAACTTAACATTGATCTAACTATTTTCATAAGAGTTCTATTTCGTCGTTCTGTCACACCATTTTGTTGTGGTGTTCCGGGAGCAGAATATTGAGATGTAATTTCTGATTCTGATAAGTATTTAATGAATTCTGCAGAAGGGTATTCCCCACCACAATCAGATCATAATGTATAGATATGTTTGTTATGTCGCATTTCCGTTTCTATCTTAAATTCTTTGAATTTTTCAAAGTATTCAAATTTACAATGCAACAAATAAATGTATCCATATTTTGAGTAATCATCTATGAAAGTCACAAAATAATCAAAATCACCTTTTGTTTGTACATTCATAGGACCACACAAATCAGTATGAATTAATTCTAACTTATTACCAGCTCTATTTTCTTTGGAAGGAAAATGTCTCTTGGTCATTTTACCTTCTAAACAAGATTCACAAGTTGGAAGTGCCTCCACTTTCAATGAACTCAAAGGTCCATCAGAAATCAACCGTGAAATTCTATTTATGTTAATATGACCTAGACATAAGTGTCATAAGTATGTTTCACTCAATTTCGAAATACATTTTCTTTTATGTGATTGATCGACATTATTAAGTTTCATTGTTTGTAGCATATCATGGGAAACCTCAAATAAAAACAAATCATGTATTCTAGGAACAAAAATAATAAAATGCTTATTAAACTTAATAATTGCACAATCATTAACAAAATAAATATTATAACCAGCATCCATTATTCTTGAAACTGGAAGTAAATTCCTTCTTATAGAAGGTACGTAAAGAACATTAGCCAGTCTTAAAACTCTAGAACTACTAAATGAAATAGAAATATTTCCTATTGCTAAGGTTGGTACTGGTTCCCCATTTGCTTGAAACACGTTCAGTTCATTTTCACTTAGGCGTCCTGTTTCCTGAAACCCCTGCAAGGATATGCAGATATGATTAGTGGCTCCCGAATCTATAGAGTAAAATTGGGTAGAAACAGCTGCTAAAAATGTTACGACGACATATGAAAAAAATGTATCTTGTTTCTGCACCTTTGCTATGTAGCCGGGACACTGTTTCTTATAACGACCAGGTTGCTTGCAATGATAGCACTTGCCCTTAGTCTTTAATCTCATCATCAGTGGGTTTATCCAACTTAATAGGACATTCCTCAACCAGCACAAATTTAAAGCCGTCAGCAATAAGAACAATATCCAAATTACGTTTCCAGTCCACATAGTTTGGGCCTTCTAGTTTATTTTGATTCATGAAAAAAGTTAAGGGATTGAACAAAAACATAGTTAATCTGTTATATATTCCAATTAAAACAGATCATTAGACATGCTGCAGAATAATAAAATTCTTAAAAAAAATCGCACATATAACCATGCACATAAATAGTTAGAATCGTTAGGGAAACTTAACCATTTAAGCAAATATGCATGTAATGTCAGATATTTGATCTCTTAAATAAAACAGAACCAACTCAGTTAGAGAGTAAACTATTGATTTAAGTTAGATAAATATCACATTTCATAAGTCTCTACACCATTGAACCAACATGTAATTTAGTTGGAAAGTTAATACAAGTTATCAAAAACAAGAGACTATAAAACAGTATTACACTATACAAGTTTATCCGATGGAGAAGATGACCTATGTCAACATGTAAACTCATATTATTTACGATTATTAACCACTGGAAATCATAAGGAATGATCCCTATCACCACTGGTTTGCAAAAGATAATTTTTTCAGAATTTTTAATTTTTCCGAAAACATAAAAACATTCAAAAACACATCAAAATGACCCTGAACGGTCAAAAAATGACCTGGTTCACAACAATTTGTGAGTATTGTTTAGTGTCTCATTTCCAATAAACCTACCAAATTTCAGGTCATTCGAAATTCGTCATAACTGAAAAACTCCAAAACCGACCAAATCGGCAATTATTGACCGAGCTGTTGCGAGGGTCAGTAGGGTTGCCTGCACTGCTTGGTCTTACTACTACTATTCATATAGTGAATAACGACTATGATTGGGTTTAGTTGAAACTCTATCATAATTTTTTTCCCTTAATCCACAAAATTATTTTTCACAAAACTGTGCAAAATTCGTTTTATGCTTTCTTGATGATAAACTTAGATTCTCTTGAAATCAATAACATCATCAAAAATATGAAAAGCATCCAGAAACAACATGATATCAAAAACATGAAAAAACAGCCAGCAACAACATGATTTATACAATTATTATTCAAAATATATACAACAAATCAAGCAATTTCTTTTACATTATCTAGCATATGTAAGAAAACTACTGATACCAATTGTTAGAACATGCATAGCGGAAGCAACAATTTTGCAAGATCAATAACTTACATAATATCTAGATAACATAACCAAAACGAAAATCAAAAAGTTTACCTCTTGAAGCTTTCACACAGTTCGTTCAACACCTTGTTAGCCAGGTCCGCTGCCTTCTACTACTTCCTGATTAACTCTTGTAATCAATATTTGTGTGGGCAAGTGACTTATTTTTTACTGAAAAGGAATTATTCCACTTTGCTGGAAAAGACTTCCTTATTTATCCAATCTTCCATTGAAGAAGTAAAGGGAAAAGACAAACGTTTTTGTCCTATTATTTCTGCCTTAATGGCACTATAATGAACAAAACGTTTTTGCCTTAATTAGCCCCATTGAGGGTAAAACGTTTTCAGCTCTTTAATTGATCTTTAAAACCTTGTTTATTGATATTAAAGACCATTTATATAGGAGATCAGTAATATTACTTCTTCTAAAAATAATCCTTTTCCTTTTCAAAATTGATTAATTAATCAGGCATAGTAGGGACCACAAATTTATTAACTGAGGCTTTCAATTATGATATTAATTCGGTAGCGAATGAATTATCATATCATAATAAATTACATATTATTCCACTAAAAATTTGTAATCGCACTCCTCGATTTAATTTCAAAATCTACCATTACATCTTATTTAACTCCCTATGTTAGAATTACCAACACCAATCAATTAAATTAAATTCTCTGGAAAAAATTAATTCATTGATTAATTTAATCCTTTATTTATAATGCTTAACGTATTTCACATGACGGCTACAAAATCTACCTGTAGGATTTTCACGTGAAAACTTATAAGCAACCATAAATGGATGTCTTCTATCTCAAGTCCGAGACATGGTTCTATCAACTAATTAATATTTCACTACGTGATTTGTCGTCATCTAACCTATTAGGAATATATTGACTCACAAAAGAGTCTCACCTTTTAATAGATTAAAACGACAAAACAAACCGCATAGATCATAATAATTATATCAAGATTAAGAGTATAAGTACATGTAATGGACTAGAGAAATCGTTTATTAATATTCAGAACATAAACGAATATCTCTAATTGGTACGTTCAATGCATACGAAATGTACTAGCACAAGAAGTTGGAATATTACCACTCCCATAATTAAGATCAAATTATATTTAATCTTGTGCTACAATCATCAAGATGTTTGTCCTACCTGATCTTTGAATGTGAACGTTAATTTATTACTTATAAGAACCGACAATTTTAATCTTCCGTGCATGAGTTAAAATACTCCATACACAAAATTGTTTACTATATAAGCAATAGATACATGTTAACACAATGATCTATTCAAATAAAGATTTTATTAATATAATAATTTGTCTGTACATGAAATGAAAATATAATTATATTACACAAATTACATGATTAATAGTATATCCTAATAATCCCGACATATACTAAATTTCTTAAGTCTTTCTTTCCTTTACTTTTCTAGAATCATTAGCTTGAGCTTATCACTTGTCCCATTTTCAAATTAGGAATTAAAAAAAGATGATGCTTCATACTGCACTAATTATATGATTGCAATCTAATTTAGATTAATAAAGCATCAATTCCTTTCTTTGTCATTTATAATTGATTTACTTCAAACACTTGTCCTTTATCAAGATTAATTATACTATAAAAAATTAGGCGCACAGCTACAAGAACTAAAGTTTTCCTTTATGATTTTGATGCAAAACTTAATAAATCAAATAGCTTGTGCCTACAACCATCTGAAATAGCTTTTTTGCTCTCTGTAAATAGAACACAAAAAATAATAGTAGTATTAAATTCCTTACGATTGTTGATTATCCTGTATTCAAAAATAATATAGCAAATCAGGTAAAATAATTTTAAAAAACAGAAAAGCAAAGGACTTTATTAAATATTCGAGTCCACAATTTTTTTGTGTGTCCTTAAGGAATTTAATTATCTCATTGTATTCAAGTTTATGGATTACTTCCTCTCAAACGCCAATAACTTTGTCGAAATCAAAGTCAGCAACTAATCACACAAAGACAGAATATTTGTTTGTAAGAAAATATGCAGATGGAGTTCAGAAATTTTTTATTTTTCTTAAAAAAACTGCGGCTAGTCCTCTCAATTTATAGTCAATAAATAGGTACTTGGAAAAGTCACAACCTATTAGAAAAGTCATACCGTATCTAAACAGTCACAACATATCGGAAGAGTCACAACCCATCGAAAAAGTCACAACCATTTAAAGTGACAAAGTGTTGCACCATTTCCTTTGGTGTCTATTCATTTCGCATTCACTCATCTAAAAACCCAACATACAAACTATTCAACAATGAAAAGATGACAACCATGACAATGCCATGATGTTATTATTACAGCCACCAACAAGCGGTCGTAGCAAGAAAAGTCATCGTGGCCATAGACGATGATAGTAACGAGGTGCAAATCTTTTTATGAGATTTCACATGTTATTTTCCGTGGCCACTACCATCACCTCGCTCGCCACCCCCACCACCATCTCCAAATTATGATTAATACTATTGTTTGCCCACATCCTTGGATTCTTATTATTGTTTCTTCTTTTTTTATTTCAAGATAAAAAGACAAGTTATTGAAAAAATAAAAGTTTCTACTTTTTCCTCTACTAGACTATAATGCATTAATGCTTGACAACTACAAGTAGAAAACGATGTTTTTTCTCTTTTTGACAAGACAATATAATGAATACTACTACTAAAAGATTATACTCCCTTCGTCCTATTTTATGTATCGTCACTTTTTTTTTATTCGTCTGAAAAAGAATGTCATTTCTCTTATTTGGTAACTATTTAATGATAACATCCCCATTTTATTCTTACTGGGAGAAAAGACAATTAAAAAGTAAACTTTAAAAGAGACAATATATTTTGTAAACTTTACAAAGTCATCACTCATTTCTTAAATTCTGTGTCCAATCAAAAGGCGATCCATAAAATGGAACGGAAGGAATAATATTTACCTAGTTAGATTTAGAATGAGTGATCCACAGAAATTTGAAGTGGTTGTTGAGTGATTTAAGATTTTAATCTTGGACATGTGTGAACTTGTTAATTAGTGGTTGTTGAGTGATTTAAGATTTTAATATTGGACATGTGTGAACTTGTTAATTTAACTAATGTGAAACTATGAATCACCACAGAGGAGGATAAATCCTTAGATGGACATGTGGCGTGAATTTAAATTACTCTAAGTTTTAAAATGGATATCGAATATCAAATGAATAGCTCTATCTCTGTGATTACGCCAATAAGGTATATGCTTGGACCCTCAATTTTATGAAATAAATGAATTTCTTTGTTTATAATTTAGATATTCTAGGTACGCAAAACGTACACTCACTCTCTTGTATAGATGATAACCCTAACCACCATATTATTTGAGTATTATAGACTAAAATATTGGAGTTGGACAAATTAATAGACTAAGAAGAGTAGTAAAAATCTACTATGGGGAAATCTGGTCCAATAACTATTTTCCAACAAAAAGACCCTACATTGTAGGACCGAAACCTTAACTAGAACCAAAAGATACTTACAATTATGAACCCTATAATATATAATTTTAAAAAATGTTATCTACATGTGTATCGTGTGATATTAAATTCATGTGAACTGCCATAGCTACCATAGTAAATTCAAAATTTTATTATATATAGATGGACATATCTCTTCACAGTAGAACACAAACCATTTGCAAAAATGAAAACCATGAAAATGCTCATGATGTTAATGGTGGCTGCAATTTTATTTTGCAGCCACCAACAAGTGGTCGTGGCGAGAGAAGTGGCAGATGAGGGAAACGAGTTACAAATAATACCCCCATGGGATATCCCATGTTATTTGCCGTGGCCATTCCCCTGGCCACGACCATGGCCATGCCCTCCTCCACGACCACGACCACGACCACGACCATGGCCATGCCCTCCTCCACGACCACGACCACGACCACGACCATGCCCACCACCACCTCCTCCACCGTGCCCCCCACCACCTCCACCTCCGCGCTCGCCACCACCTCCACCACCAAGATCACCCCCTCCTACACCGTTTTCGGGGTGCTCTAGTAGTGACCAAGAAAAGGTGAAGAAATGCATGTTCAACACAACTTCAATTGATGCATGTTGTCCGACATTCAAGAGCATACTTGGCACTAGTTGCCCTTGCTATAAGTATGCTGAGGATTTAGACAATCAAGTCTTGATCACTCTTGAAGCTTATTGTGATGTTGATAGCCCTTGTAGTGGTACGCCGGTAAGTTATCATCGCTAACACATTCTTAAAGAAAATTACTACAATCATTTTTATAAAATTGTACTA
Organism: Capsicum pubescens; assembly: GCA_030864215.1. Lineage (NCBI taxonomy): Eukaryota > Viridiplantae > Streptophyta > Magnoliopsida > Solanales > Solanaceae > Capsicum > Capsicum pubescens. The sequence continues at coordinate 57,627,401 of CM061538.1, forward strand.
TTTGAAATAGTAAGGGTGGAATTCAAGAATAAAAAAAATCAATATTTTCTTAATCTTTTTTAAATGATAAATATTTTGAAATAATCTAATATGACTAATAAAAGTGACTAGAAGAATATGTGAAGTAATTGTTTCATATTTGTGAATACAGAGTCCCCCTTCTCCGGTGACTCCCACCCCGTTTTCGGATAGTTGCTCAGCTAGTGACAAAGAAAAGGTGAAGACATGCATGTTCAACACAACTTCAATTGACGCATGCTGCCCAACATTCAAGAGCATACTTGGCACTAGTTGTCCTTGCTATAAATATGCTGAGGAATTGGATAATCAAGTCTTGATCACTCTTGAATCTTATTGTGATGTCGATAGTCCTTGTACTGGTTTACATGCAAGTAAGTTATCATTTTTATTTGTTATTTTAAAATTTTTGATACACTCGTTAAGAAAAATACTATCTATAGTCGATTTTATAAGGTATATTAATTAAATAGCTAATATATTTTCTTGGAGTAGGAAAGTGGAATAATTGAGAAAGAAAAGGAATGTCTTGATCTTAATATTTAAATATGATAAATATTTTGAATTTTTTTTTTTTTAAGTGACAGATCATTAAGAATATTTTGATGGGTCCTTCATCATAATTACTTAGGGCCGATTTGAAGATAATTACATCTTGTTCATTTTTTTTAATATAGGTATTTTGAATTAAGAAATATATAAATTAAAGGTGTCATTGTCAATATTAATTATTAAACATAAGTTTTGTATATTGTTTGGAAAATCTTTCTATTAAAGTACCATATATTTCTATTTTGACATACTAATTAAAGTTATTTTTCTAATTAATGATTTTTCTTGTAATTAATAATTTCAGGTGATTATTAAGCTATCCAAGGAGGAGTAAACCAATGGGCTGCTTAGTTGTTTACTTCCAGATCTTGTATTAGATATTTGTTGTTGTTAATTACCATTGTAATGTTGTGTTTTTAGCAATAATAATTTGGACATATCTGTCAATATTTTAGTGTTTTTAAGAGAACTAGGGGTGATATGACCCGTGTTAGCACGGCTCAACGTGAAGAATATTTTTATATTAACTATTGTGATTTATAATATTTTTTTCATAATTTTTAAATAATATATATTATACCTTTTTGGGTTCGAAATCGAGAGGGCGTCATGCGGAAGCTTAAAGTTTAGCGAACCTTGAGACAATAAATCAGACGACAAAGAAAATAATACTAAAAAGTATAAAATTATTATATGTTTTGGCCAATTGGCCTACATATTATAAAACCTAATATTTAAATACATTAAACCTATTGGGAGAAATCTCCCCCTAAACAAAGACTTGTTAATGACTACATTGTAGATGCTATTGTATTATTGTATGAAAATGGAGAATTTTTTTATTTATAAAGCTCCAAAATCTTTCCTCTTAGAAAGGGGTTTGTCAAATATGGAAAAGTTCTATATTTTTCTTTCAGAAAAGTATAAGAAATTATGGTATTATTTTTTTTTCCTTCTAAGAAAAATAAAACTTAAATTTAGTTAGAAAATCAGGACAAAAACCCTAACAATACCCTCTGACTAATTTATGTGGTATTGATACAATTTTAAGAGTAAACTAAATCTTTTACATATATTTTTAAAATATTTTAAATTATTAATTATTATGATTTATTATATTTTTTCTTTTGTCTCAATTTATGTGCCAGTAATAAAATTTAAAGAGTCAAAAAAATTTTTTACGTCTTTTTAATTATTGCTTGTTGCTAATTATTATGATTTATTGTACTTTTAAGTAATTCTAAAATATATAACAGATTAAAAAAATAATATATATATATATATATATATATATATATATATATAAAAGAAAATATCTAATCAAGCAACATAAGAAAACATGTCGATCTGTTATCTGCTTATCATCCTTTATAAGTGAGGTAATAAACCATAAATGTCAATTTATTATATAACAAATTTTAAAAATATATAAAAGAAAATAACTAATCAGGCACACTACTAGAAAAAAATAGGAAAAGCGACCACAAAACCGACCACATGTGGTCGCTTTTCCTGTTTTTGCAACCACAAAAGTAACCACAAGGCGTGGTCGAAAAAAGAGTGGTAGCTTTTTAAAATCGACCACATGAGGCCAGTTCTCTTTTAAAAAATATATATATATTTAAAATTTAATATTATTTTTAAAAAAAAAAAAGAATATCAGTTTTTATTTTTTAACAAATGTGACCACCAGTGGTCGCTTTTATAAATTTAATAAAAATGTGGTCGCTTTTGTATTTAAATTAATTAATTAATTTATATACAAAACGACCACATGTGGTCGATTTCTTTTATTTAATAATTTATTTAATAAAATCAGTTTTAATTAATTATAGTAAAGCGACCACATGTGGTCGGTTTTTTTTTTTTTAATCCAGAATGGCGACCACATGTGGTCGCCTTTTTAAAAAAAATTCAAAAAAGCGACCACATGTGGTCGATTTTTCTGGTAATTTTGTAAAAAAAATAACAACATATATCTATGCTACATTCCATCAAACCTGCTATGCAATACAACCCACCAATCAACATTTAATATACAATCAACCGCCATAAGAATACAAACATTAGGAATCAAATTATTTACAAAATTTATCAAGGTTCCAAATCCAAACTACAAAACATACAAAGGACTAAAAACTACAACTCATCATCTGCATCCTCATTCTCAGCCACACCCATAGGATTTGATTCCTCCTCTGTGGTGTAATCATCATCCACTGAGCTTAGGCCTTTTGCAGCCCGAGCTGCATCACCAGGACAATGAGAAAGAATCCATGGAGATTGAAGAAAAGAGTTGATCTACTCCTGCATCATTCTCATTTGTGATGTTGTTTCCTTCTCTTTCTTCTTCGCCCTCTCAGTCTGTGCAACAAGCTCTTTAGTGAGTTGAAAAACTATATTTTTTAGCAAATCAACGATTTCTCTATCATCTGATGAGGGAAAGGATGACTCACCGGACGAAGACCTAATATTCTCGCTAAAGCATTTTCTGTGGTAACGGTAGTATGTGCCTCTAACTGGAGAACCCACAGTTTGTTTCCAATAGTCCTCCTCTACATCTTAAGGTATTGTTTCACCCTGACTTTCAGGAGGTTGAGTACTACGATACTCATTAATGAACTGCATATATTTGTCCTATATTCAAAGTAAAGTTAAAATTAATATTAAAAATATATTAAACTAGTCGTACTTGAATAATATCAACTTTGATAAAAAAAAAATCATGATTACAAAATGTGATTCTTATATGGGTAGCTTTTGCACGAGGCTCAACCCAGACATCTTCATCTGTTGGGTTCTTTTTCTTCTTTACATGGGTCTCCTCGAATACCTCATGAAAAACTACCTTCCTACCTAATCTTTTTCCTGCATGTGATAAAATAATTAATCTTCAAAAAATAAAAAATAAAAATAGAAACAAACAATTAAACCTGTAAAAGTTACATACCATTTTTTGCTCCACAGTAATCCGACTAACAACTCCCGCAGTATGCAGAGAGCCACTCTTGACCGATGTCCTGGCTTTCTTTCTTTTTCACTCAACTTTTGGTATTCTTCGCTATTCCAACAGCAAAGATAATCTTGCCACATTCTTTCATCTATAAAACTTGGTCTTACCCTATTTTGTCTGGCATAATCCAACAGACCGTTCATTCTATTACTTGATCTTTTATAAAAATTCTTCCGTATAGCAAAGTAATTTGTTGGATCCCACCAGAAATATTTCTACAACAAAAACAAAAGTTTAATATTCAATTTTTTGTTCTAACAATGTGTTAAGTAGTCGATAAGTTAAATCTTTACCTGAAATTCTTTAAACATTTCATCTCTATCAAATTCTGGAACCTTTTGCCAACTGATTCAATAGCCTTTGAAGTGCCGACAAATGCATTTAGTCGTAATTTTTGCAATTCTATCATCGGACAAAAAGCTACAACACAAGATCAAACATTAATATCATAGATCATAATAATATAGTAAATGAAAAATAAATAATGTTGTTATATTTAAAAATCTCACCCCGCTTCATATGAAATAATATACTGCCTCCGATGAGCATCTTTATCTCCGGACTGTGGAACAAGTGCTACTGGATGCACTGGCATGGGTGGATCTGAAGAACTGGATGGTGTGCCTCTAAGATGAAGATTTGTCAACCCAATAGATCCAACAAAATCACTGTGAGTACGTGGGTGACTACTAGTAGAAGGTACTGCAGACGATGGTAGATGACCGTATGTGCCAGTGATCGTCTAATAGTATTGTGATGGTGGTGGCATGGCGATTGGAGAAGAATGGGTCTCTGTAGAGCTATGAAGTGAACCCACATGTGTAGGAGCAAGAAAAAAATGATGCGACGACCTAGAATAAGAGGATCGTGCTGACACATTATCTAACTGACCCTTAGATATATGAATACTTGTTGGTCATCTATAAGGTGGAGGTTGTTTTTTTTTTTGTCTATGTAAATTCAAATTTTTGCTTACCTTTGTCACCTTTAACTCCCATCTAAATTATATAAAGTTAACAAGTAGTAGTCCTAACAAAATGAATATAAGAAAATGTCCCTTTTAGAATCTTATAAAAAAGGAAGATTTGTTGTGAAAAGAACACACATCCATTTTTAAGTCATTAGTACACATTCCAAGTAACTAATTTCAAGTTCCTAATTCACATTTCAAATCACTAAATTAGTATTAAAACATCAGTGAAATAGTTATATAACCATAGCAAGTTTAGGCTCGCTCCAACAACACGAGAAAGACAAGAATATTTCTAATACTACATAAAATATGGAAAAGTGACAACAGTAATCTTACTCAGAATATTACATATCATTCTTAAACAATAAACATAAAGGTAAATAGTACAAAGCATAAAGACATTAATAGATAACAAATACAACCTACACAAACTAGTTCTCCTCTCCTGAAGATTCTCCGCTAAACCATTCACCCTCTTTGGAAGTTTCCTCATCTTCTACCCACTTAGCCTCTTCTTCTGCAATATTAACTTCTCCAAATATATTTTTTGGGTGGTTCAAACTATCCACTAACTGGTGATCAATCTGCATTTCATTTTGATACGCAGTCTCTAACACAATCTCAACTTTCACCCGTCCTATTGGCTTTGTGTTGATTACAGCCCACCAATCAAACTTATGTCTTCATAATGGATAAGGAGCATAGTACTCTTGTTTAGCATTTTGAGCGAGAACAAATGGATCGTAAGCAGAATATGTCCTATTGTGCTTAACTTCAATGATGTTATTATCCTTAAGTACTCTTGTGCCTCTTGTGCTTGGATCAAACCACTTACATCAAAAGAGTACAATTTTTTATTGGCATACCAGCATACTCCATTTCTAAGATCTCTTGTATAATGCCAAAGTAATCAATATCATCATCACCCTTAACCCAAACACCACTATTGTTTGTTTTCCTTGTTATGGAGCGTTCTTCGGTGAAAATTTTAAATTTATTTACTATGTAATGGGACATTATACGAGCTTCAACTGGTCCCAAAGAAATATCTTTCAAGAACTGACCGTATGCGGACACATTTGGTGAATGGTATACCAAAAATTATTATATATATTAGTTGAAGAATGTGTAAATGTTTAAAATTTATTGAAATATTAGTACACTTACACACCTCATATGTAAACCATGTTGCAAAGGATGCATACACTTGATTTTGGTAGAATTGAGTCTTAAATGAACTGAAGATCCAACATGTGAAACACAATTAGCTTCCTTAAGGAAATGAGTAAATAAATATGATATGTTAATATTTAATATCCTTACTTTAGAGAGGCACAATTTCCGGACAATTCAGCAAGACATACAAAGTTGTTGATTCGTGTTCCATGGTAGTGAGCTGACGAAATATGATATTTTTTGTCTTACTACCAGATTGATTGAAAATTGATATTGGTTGTAAATGAGGCTCATTCTCATCGTCTTGATGTCGATTCGGTCTATTTATTAAACAAGCAACTTTATCACCAAAGTAGTATGAACAAAATTGAGATGTTTCTCTTGCAAGATATGCTTCAACTATAGTCTTCCACCCTATATTTATTTTTGGGACCCCTTTTCATTTTTTCAATTGTCCTGCATAATCTTAAGATTATTTGTTTAGTATATAAAAATAGATACATATGAATTTGAAGAATTTTTAATAAATTAAATATGTTGCAATTGCTTACCGCTCGCCTGAATACATCCACCTAGTTTGAACTGGACCACCTATCCAAGCTTCGTGGACAAGGTGAATGAGAAGATGTTCCATCACATCGAAGAACCTGGGTGGAAAAATCTTCTCCAACTTGTTGGTGATAACAACAATATTGCTTTCCATTCGAGCCAGATTTTCTTCTTTTAATGTGGTGGAACATAAGTCTTTACAAAACAACTTAATCTCTGCTATCGATTTCCATCTGTTTTCAGGCAAACCAATAAAAGCAGTTGGAAGTAATTGTTCCATGAAAACATGACAATCATGACTTTTCATTTCATGTAAGATTCCATGTGCCATATCAACCCTCTTTCCCAATTTTGAGGCATATCCATCGGGCTTCTTTAAACTTTGGACCCACTCACATATTTTTTGCTTTTGGTACAACTTGAATGTATAACTATACTTAGACTTAAGAACATTGCCATTGGGCCCCTCCTGCAAGTGTAATTTCCTACGCTTGCAATATTCTAGTAAATCAAGTCTAGCTTAGGATTATCCTTTGTCTTGCCGGTAACATTTATAATTGTATTAAATAAGTTGTCAAAATAGTTCTTCTTAGTATGCATGACATCAATATTATGTCTAAGTAAATTATCTAGCCAATATTCTAACTCCCAAAATATTCTTTGTTTAGTTCAATTATGTGAAACGCCATATCCATCAAACCAACACATTGGTTCCTCGCCAACTTTTGGAAAATCCTGAACTATCTCCCAAATATCATGACCAGATAACCTTGGAGGTGGACTATCATGTTCAGTTCTATTATTTCTGAATGCATTCTTAAGTCTCCTAAACTCATGATTAGGTGGCAAGAAATAACGATGATAATCAAACCATGAATTTTTCCTGTCATATCTCAATGTGAAAGATTTTGTATTTTCCATGCAGTATGGACAAGCCAACTTTCTAGCTGTCATCCACCCAGACAACATTCCATAAGCAGGGAAATCATTAATAGTCCACATTAGATATGCACGCAGATTGAAATTCTATTTAATTGAAATGTCCCAATTATCAACCCTCTCATGCCATAAAGTTCATCAATCAAAGGTTGCAAGTAGACATCTATTTCTCTTTTTGGATTACGTGGGTCAGGAACAACACAATTCAGAAATATATATGGACTAGTCATCAATATTTTAGGAGAAAGATTATACGGGGTGATAAATACAGGCCAACATAAATAGGGCGCAGCACCAACAAAAAAAGATGAGAAACCATCCGCACACAATCCTACTCAAATATTTCATGGCTCAGCTGCAAAAGATAAGTTGCATCAAAATGCTTCCAAGCCTCTCCATCAGATGGATGACACATAACACCAGTGGGCTTTCTATTTTCACTGTGTCATCTCATATGAGGAGCTGAGCTGTTTGAAGCATACAACCTCTTCAACCTTGGTAGTATAGGTAAATAATGTATCGCCTTAATATCAATTTTATTTCCACAACAACCACGCTTATAGCGAGGGTGTTGAAAAAACTTACAAAACTCTAGGTTAGCATCTCCCTTAAAGTATAATATGCAACTATTTTCACAATAATCAATTCTAACCGAGGAGAGGCCTAACTTTGACACCATTCTTTTTGCCCTATAGAAAGAATCAGGAACCTCTAAAACGAGGTCAACTAACTCTGTAATAAGGTCTATGATTGAGTCTATTCCTCCTTCAGCAATATTCCAATCAGATTTAATACTTAATAATCTAACAACAACGGACAATCGAGAGTGCAAACATCCATCAAACAAAGGATGACTAGCAACATGCAATTGTTCATAAAAATAATGCGCTTCTCTATTGGGAACATCTTCGACATTTCCCCTAAATTGGCCCCCATGTTGCATTCCAAAACCATCATGCGTCATTTCTGTCATCCTAGTATCTTGATATTTATTATGCCCTGCAGACCTACTACTTTCACCAACACCAAAGTTATTTTACTCAACATCACCATGACTAGTACGCAATCTTAAAAAGTCCTCATGAAACCCTTTTCTATAAAGATGATCCTTCACAACTTCTTCTTTTAGAATGCTTGTACCATCACATTTAACACAAGGACAACGAATCATCTGAAAAAAGTGACCAATCATCAAGTGTCTTGACATGTTCAATAAATCGATTGACACCTTCAAGAAATTCCATCCCAAGACATATTCTATTATCATAATCATAATCAGGTTCCATCTACACAATCAATCATATTCAAGTAATTAGTTCAAGTCACAAAAGTTCAAATTTAAAGAACCTACACTGAAACATTTTCATTTCACTAATTCACTTCTCAAGAGACCACACTTTACTAAATTCAAAACACAAGTTCACATTTCAAGTACCTACACCTAAACATTTTCAAGTCACTAATTCACTTCACAAGTTACCAAACTAAACTAAATTTACATGTCAAGTACCTACATTTAAACATTTTCAAGTCACTAATTCACTTCACAAGTTACCAAACTAAACTAAATTCAAAATGAAAAGTTCACATTTCAAGTACCTACACTTAAACATTTTCAAGTCACTAATTCACTTCACAAGTTACCGAACTAAACTAAATTCAAAATGAAAAGTTCACATTTCAATTACCTAAACTTAAACATTTTCAAGTTACTAATTCACTTCACAAGTTACCAAACTTAACTAAATTCAAAATAAAAGTTCACCTTTCAAGTAAATACACCTAAACATTTCAAGTCACTAATTCACTTCACAAGTTACCAAACTTAACCAAATTCAAAACAAAAGTTCACCTTTCAAGTAACTACACCTAAACATTTCAAGTCACTAATTCACTTCACAAGTTACCAAACTTAACTAAACTCAAAACAAAAGTTCACCTTTCCAGTAACTACACTAAAACATTTTCAAGTCACTAATTCACCTCTCAAGTGACCACACTTTACTAAATTCAAAACAAAAATTCACATTTCAAGTACCTACACTTTAACATTTTCAAGTCGCTAAGTCACCTCTCAAGTGACCACACTTTACAAAATTAAAAAAAAAAAATCACATTTCAAGTACCTACACTTCAACATTTTCAAGTCACTAAGTCACTTTTCAAGTGACCACACTTTACTAAATTCAAAACAAAACTTCACACTTCAAGTACCTAGACTTAAAAATTTTCAAGTTACTAATTCACTTCAGAAGTTACCAAACTTAACTAAATTCAAAACAAAAGTTCACCTTTCAAGTAACTACACCCAAACATTTCAAGTCACTAATTCACTTCACAAGTTACCAAACTTAACTAAATTCAGAACAAAAGTTCACCTTTCAAGTAACTACACCTAAATATTTCAAGTCACTAATTCACTTCACAAGTTACCAAACTTAACTAAATTCAAAACAAAAGTTCACCTTTCAAGTAACTATACTAAAACATTTTCAAGTTACTAATTCACCTCTCAAGTGACCACACATTACGAAATTTAAAACAAAAATTCACATTTCAAGTACCTACACTTCAACATTTTCAAGTCACTTCTCAAGTGATCACACTTTACTAAATTCAAAATAAAAGTTCACATTTCACGTACCTACACTTAAACATTTCAAGTCACTAATTCACTTCACAAGTTACCAAACTTAACTAAATTCAAAACAAAAGTTCACCTTTAAAGTAACTACACCTAACATTTCAAGTCACTAATTCACTTCACAAGTTACCAAACTTAACTAAATTCAAAATAAAAATTCACCTTTCAAGTAACTACACTTAAACATTTTCAAGTCACTAATTCACCTCTCAAGTGACCACATTTTATAAAATTCAAAACAAAAATTCACATTTCAAGTACCTACACTTCAACATTTTCAAGTCACTAAGTCACTTCTCAAGTCACCACACTTTACTAAATTCAAAATAAAAGTTCACATTTCACGTACCTACACTTAAACATTTCAAGTCACTAATTCACTTCACAAGTTACCAAACTTAACGAAATTCAAAACAAAAATTCACCTTTCAAGTAACTACACCTAAACATTTCAAGTCACTAATTCACTTCACAAGTTACCAAACTTAACTAAATTCAAAACAAAAGTTCTCCTTTCAAGTAGCTACACCTAAACAATTTCAAGTCACTAATTCACCTCTCAAGTGACCACACTTTACTAAATTCAAAACAAAAATTCACATTTCAAGTACCTACACTTCAACATTTTCAAGTTACTAAGTCACTTCTCAAGTGACCACACTTTACAAAATTCAAAACAAAAGTTCACATTTCACGTACCTACACTTAAATATTTCAAGTCACTAATTCACTTCACTAGTTGCCAAACTTAACTAAATCCAAAACAAAAGTTCACCTTTCAAGTAACTACACCTAAACATTTCAAGTCATTAATTCATTTCACAAGTTACCAAACTTAACTAAATTCAAAACAAAAGTTCACCTTTCAAGTAACAAAATTCAAAACACAATTCACTAATTCATAATTCAAGTAACTACACCTAAAGATTTCAAGTCACTAATTCACTTCTCAAGTGACCACGTACTTTACTAAATTCAAAATGAAAGTTCACATTTCAAGTACCTACACTTAAACATTTTCAAGTCACTAATTCACCTCTCAAGTGACCGCACTTTACTAAATTCAAAACAAAATTCACATTTCAAGTATCGACACTTAAACATTTTCAAGTCACTAATTCACTTCTAAAGTGACCATGTACTTTACTAAATTCAAAATACAAGTTCACATTTCAAGTACCTACCCTTAAACAAATCGAAGTCTCTAATTCAATTCTCAAGTGACCACACTTTACTAAATTCGAAACAAAAGTTCACCTTTCAAGTACCTAAATTCAAAACACAAGTCATTAATTCATAATTCAAGTAACTACACCTAGACATTTCAAGTCACTAATTCACTTCACAAGTTATCAAACTTAACAAAATTCAAAACACACGTTCACATTTCAAGTACCTAAATTCAAAACGCAAGTCACTAATTCATAATTCAAGTAACTACACTTAATCACTTTCAAGTAACAAATTTATTTATAGTATAAGTCAAACAATTGAACAAGTGTAATAAAGCAAATAAGTAGAGGTGTCGCATGTCCCTCTCACACCATATAATCATCACAAATTTTCTATGGCTTTCAAAGCCTTCTACAACGAACAATTCCACCTTAACACTACTTTTAAAGACTTTATTATAAGAAAATAGAGAGAAATCAACTTACCTTTGCTTGGCCTAAATTAAAGAGAAAGAGACAAGCGGTCACCGAAAAATAGCAAAGCAATTCTTTTCCCGAATTCAGATTCTGTCAAACATCAACATCAAATTAGCCCTCCTTTAACATCCAAAACGGAACAAACCCACTATACTAATTAGTTATTTTCTTTCATATGCCATACTTAGTGCAAATGTTGAAAGCCAAAGTGTTGTAACTGGCCAAGAATTAATGGACAAACTCTAAAACAGGCTTCAGATTTCCAAAAAAACACATAATGTTGTAGCTAATAACAAACCAATTTCTCCATTTTTGGATATAACAGTAGAACTACTGATTATGTTAGCTAAGTAAATTGTACTTCGAGATTCAAATAACAGAAAAAATTAAAATCGACCTGTTACTGTTGCTGCCATCATTGTCGTTGCTACCGTCGCTATCGTTGCTATGGTAGGTGCCGTCAGCGTCGTTGCTGCCGTTGCTAAGTTGATGCCGTCGGTATCGTTGCGGGTGAGCTAAGACAAGATGAGGCCATTGAGTTGATGTTGTTGGGTCATTGGTTAGTTTAGGCGAGTGAAGTGAGGTCAGTCGATCGATTTTTGAGCTAGAAAGAAAAATTAAGATTGGGCAGTTGGGTCGGGTAATTACAAAGGGAAAGGGGAATTAAGATTGGGTTGGGTCGGATCATTAACGGGTATTACCATAATAAACGGTTGATTTATTTTTAAAAAAAATTATCATTCGAAAAATGACCACTTGTGGTCGATTTTTATTAAAAAATTAAAATTTTAATAAATTGTATAATATTTATAATAACATCCAAATAATTTAATGAAATGCGTATATAAATCAGATAATTAGTTATTTTATCATCACATTAACACGAGTGGTATATTTCCTCAATCATATAATAATATCAATGCATTTTGTAAATCAGGATGAATTTTTGGTTAATTAGTTTTTAAATATGATATTATATATATACCTCGTAATACAACGTGTTAATCAGATAAATTATTGATTAATTAGCTTACATTATTACAACTTCAACAATATACTCGTGTCTACATTGACACAATTAGTATATGTATTTCCTTAATAGTATGATATCAACGTATTATTCAAAATATTTTGATATACAGATTTAGTTATCTAGCTTTTGATTATTGCATAAGTCACTACACAAAATAGATGTATATGTACATATATTCAATTGGCTATCAGCTTCCAAATATATACTATATACATCACATACACGATTTTACTACCCCATAATAATATACAACATATTTCACATATACTCAGATGAATTATCAGTTAGTTTATCTTATGTTATTATACATTCACTACATAATATATATACATACACTATATATACCTATACACACATACACACTATCGACTATCAAATTCTAAATACATACTATATGCATCACATACGTATACGAGTATATTACCTTGCGTAATATAGTGCGCCGTATTTCATATACATACTTTGATGAGTTATAGATTAATTTGATTAACTTACATTAATATAACTTCAACGTACGGTATATTATTACTTCAATCGTTTCAAATCAAAGTATTCAATATGTTTGGATAGATTCTACTAGTTTTTTACTACATCGTTCATCGATCGATCACTACATCACATCCACAAGTATATTACCTCACAATACAACACATTCATTATATTCTGATGAATTATCGGCTATATATGTACGTTACATTATTATAACTCTAATAGTAGCATAATATCATTACCTTAACTGTATGATATAGACATATTCATTATACAAAGATTATGTTTAACATAATTTATCTAATAAATACAACAAAAAATATTTATTTTATATATTGAAACATAAGTAAAAGATAAAGATTGTGTTTTACGTAATTTATTTATTTTATTTGATATATTTCTTAGTTTATTATTTTTACAAAATCTAAGTTTAATTATTTTTTATTATTATTATATTGGTTATCGACTACGTGTGATCAGTGTAATTTAAAAAATATATATATTCAATTTTACATATAATAATTAAAATATATTTTTTTAGTCAAAAGTGACCTCAAGTGGTTGTTTTGCAATTATTTTTTAATAAAAAGTGACCACAAGTGGTCTCTTTTTAAAAATATTTTTTTTTCTATTCTTTTAATAGAAAAGCGACCACAAGTGGTCGCTTTTATATAAATATTTTTATTTAATTTTTAAAGAAAACCGACCACAAGTGGTCTCAATTTTTATTTTTATTTTTTATCAAAAAGCGACCACTAGTGATCGGTTTCATAAATAATTTTTTGTTATTTTTTTTAATTCATGTGGTCGCTTTATAAAATATTTTAAATTTAATTTTGAAAATAAAAGCGACCACAAGTGATCTTTTTAAAAAAAAAAATAATAAGAATTAATATAAAAAATCTTGAAATGATTATCTTGGAATTTTAAAATATAAAAGCGACCACATGTGGTCGCTTTTTTTATTTTTATTTTAAAAAGAAATAAAAACCGACCACATGTGGTTAGTTTTATTGCGACCACAAGCTGTGATCGATTTTTTGTGGTCGGAAAAACTATTTTTTTTAGTAGTATCAACATAAGCAAACATGTTGATCTGTTATCTACTTATCATCCTTTTATAAGTGAGGTAACAAATCACAAATGTCAATTTAAGTGACTCAATGCTTAAATGACCATAATAATTAATTAGATGTGATATAGTAAAATAATGATTGAAGCAGCGAAACAAACATGTCTTAAATGACTTACAACAATTAATTAAAAGTGATATAGCAAAATTATTACAAAAAAAAACTGTAAAAAAAGTTTAAGTGAGCCTCATATAAGACACCAAGTTAATTTAAAACATCAAAAGTTAAATTATCATTTTATGTTTATATTATCTTTTTTATTAAATATTACTAATTTTTTAATATTAGATGACTTATAATAATTAATTAGAGGAGAGATTTAGTAAAAAGTGATATAACAAAGTTACTATAAAAAATATTTGTGAAAAAAGATTTAAGTGAGCCTCATATAAGACGTCTAGTTAATTTAAAACATCAAGAGTTAATTTATTATTTTATGTCTATATTTCTTTTTATTAGATATTATAAATTTTTTAATACTTAGATGACTTATAATAATTAATTAGGGGAGATATTTAGTAAAAAGTGATACAACAAATTTACTTTAAAAATATTTGTGAAAAAATTTTAAGTGGGTCTCACATAAGGTGCTAAGTTAATCTAAAACATCAAGAGTTAAGTTATCATTTTATATCTATTTTATTTTTTTTATTAAATATTAGTATTATTTTTTAATACTTAGACGAATTATAATAATTAATTAGGACTGATATTTAATAAAATTACGATTGAAGCAGCTCAAGTAGACATATCATAAATGTCTATTTTACTTTTTATATTATATTCTATTAATCTCTTAATATATAGATGACTTATAATAATTAATTAGGAGTGATATAATAAAATTACGGAGCAAGCAGTCTGCTGAAGCAGGCATGTCGAAACTGCCTCTTCTAATACAACAACAACAACAACAAACGCAGTATATTCCCACAAAGTGAGGTCTGGGGAGGGTAAGATGTACGCAGTCCATACCACTACCCCCGAAGAAGTAGAGAGACTGTTTCCGATAGACCCCCGGCTCAAGATAGTGGACCATAGACCAAAAAAAATAAAAAATTAACCAACTGAGGGCATATGATAAAATAACGAGCAATAACATCCACAAAAATGAAGTACATTAATAAACCAAGGGCTCCCCTCCCCCAAACCTAGACCTATCACCCAAGCTACGCCAACCTCTCCTATCTGCCGACTACGGCTCGACCACCTTACTTAGCCCTCTACCTTAATACTCTTTCTCCAAACTTTTCTATCGTGGGTCATGTCCTTAGTAAGCTGCAACTGCTCCATGTCACTTCTAATCACGTCTCTCCAGTATTTCCTCGGTTTACCCCTACCCCTTTTGAAACCCTCTAAGGCCAACCTCTCGTACCTATGAACTGGGGAATCCGTGCCCCTCCTCATTACATGACCAAACCATCTCAACCTCACTTCTCTCATCTTATCCTCCACCGAAGCCACACCCACCTTTTCCCGAATAGTGTCATTCCTTACCCTGTCAGCTCTCGTATAACCACACATCTAACGTAACGTTCTCATTTCCGCCACCTTCAACTTTTGGACGTGAGAAATCTTAACAGGCCATCACTTCGCTCCATACAACATGGTCGGCCGAACCGCAGCTGTATAGAATTTACCTTTAAGTTTGAGAGGCACCTTCTTATTGCATAAAAGTCCCGAGGCGAGCCTCCATTTCGTCCAACCTGCCCCAATACGGTGACAAACATCCTCATCAATCTCTCCATTCCCCTGGATCATAGACCCAAGATACTTAAAACTATCCCTCTTACAAACCACCTGCGACTCCAATTGCACTATCGCTTCGTCCTGTCTCCTCGAGTCACTAAACTTACACTCCAAGTACTCTGTCTTGGTCCTACTCAACCTGAATCCTTTAGATTCGAGGGTCTGTCTCCAAACCTCTAACTTCTCATTAACACCTCGACACGACTCATCAATCAAAACTACATCATCCGCAAAAAGCAAACACTAAGGGACCTCCCCTTGTATATTCCCCGTCAACACATCCATCACCAAGACGAATAAGAACGGGATAAGAGTCGATCCCTGATGCAGTCCTGTCAAGATCGGAAAATGCTCAGAATCACCTCCCACGGTCCTTACCCGGGTCTTCACCCCTCGTATATGTCCTTAATCAAATGGATGTACACTACTGGTATCTTTCTCGCCTCCAAGCATCTCCACAGAGCCTCCCTAGGGACCTTGTCATACGCCTTTTCCAGGTCAATAAACACCATGTGGAGATCCCTCTTTCTCTCTCTATACTGCTCAACCAACCTCCGCACAAGGTAAATTGCCTCAGTCGTCGAGCGATCAGTCATAAAACCAAATTGATTCTCTGAAATATAAACTAACTTCCTCAACCTCCGCTCCATTACCCTCTCCCAAATCTTCATCGTGTGACTCAACAACTTAATATCATGGTAATTGTTGCAACTCTGAATGTCACTTTTATTTTTATAGACAGGAATCATCGTGCTCCATCTCCACACCTCGGGTATCTTAGCAGATTTGAAGATATTGTTAAACAAATGGGTTAGCTACCTCAACCCTGCACCGCTAGCAAACTTCCAAAAATCCACCGGAATCTCATCAGGCCCCGTAGCCCTGCCCCTCCGCATCTTGCGAATAGCCTCACAGACTTTCTCCACCTTAAAACGCCGATAATATCCAAAATCATGAGATTCCTCAGTGTGATCCAGCTCTCCTAACACAATACCTCGGTCCCCCTCATCATTCAAGAGCTTATGGAACTACAATTGCCATTTTTTCTGAATTAGAGCGTCCTCCACCAAAACTCTACCATCCTCCCCTTTAATGCACTTCACTCGGTCCAAAATCCTGTCCCTTACACTCCCTAGACTTGGCAAGGCTAAACAACCTTTTTTCCCCACCTCTCTCCTCTAATCCCAAATACAGTCTCTCAAAAGTTGCTGACTTAGCAGCCGTAACTGCTAACTTAGCCTCTTTCTTAGCTACCTTGTACTCCTCCCTGCTCACCCGTTTCTCCTCTTCATCCTTACTCTCAGCCAGTTTCACGTAAGCCGCCTTCTTCTTCTCCACCTTCTTCTTCACTTCTCCATTCCATCACCAATCCCCTCGGTGCTGGCCAGGCCTGCCCTTCGAGACACCCAGGACCTCTCTAGCGAAACTGCCTCTTCTAATATATAGAATAATACTTAGATGAATTATAATAATTAATTAGGACTGGTATTTAATAAAGTTACGATTGAAGCAGCTCAAGCAGACATATTATATATGTCTATTTTATTTCTTATATTAAATATTATTAATTTTTTAATATGTAAATAACTTATAATAATTAATTAGAAGTGATATAGTAAAATTACGAAGCATGCAGCCTGCTTAAGCAGGCATGCCAAAACTGCCTCTTCTAACATATACTAGAGGCGCAAGGCTCGTGTCAGCACGGGCCCAACATTAAAATATTTTAATTATGTACGAAAGTTAAATTGATATCAATTCGAATTATGAATTATAAAACATGAATATACAAAATTAACATATTAACTACTTGATAGTATTTTTTAAAGAACCAAGTCGCACAAAATAATTATGTATATTTTATTCATGTAAATGACAAAATTTGTTGCGCTTTTAAGTTTAGTTCTTTAATCATATGCTAAAGGGTTATCTAGTCATGCATTTTTTTTTTATGTAATTTTCAAATAATATACGTTACTTTCCTTGTCTAAACTTTTGTGGCATTGATACTCAATTATATTTTTTAAATAACTAAAGTTTTAAATTATTGTGATTTATAATACTTTTCTTCTATTCCAATTTAAGCGACACTAATATAATTTTGAGAGTCAATCAAATATTTTATATCTTTTAAATTTTTTAAGTTATTATTATTGTGATTTATAGTTTTTTTTACATATTTTTAAAAATATAACAAATTACATTATTTTTAAATATTTTAAGTTGTTAACTATTGTAATTTATAATACTTTTTATGTAATTTTCAAATAATATATGTTACTCTCCTTGCCAAAAATTTTGTATCATCGATAGTCAATTATATTTTTTAAATAATTTAAAATTGTAATTATTGAGATTTATAATACTTGTTCTATTTTAATTTAAGCGGCACAATCCTGTGATGGCCATAATAATTAACTAGGGGTGTAACGACCTAAAAATTTGATGAAATATGTGAAATTTGTGATTTTGTGTGATTTGACTGTTTTACCCCTCCTCATAGTTACATTATGATATTTCTGGGGTGTGGGAGTGATTGGCATGATTTTCGATGCATTTTGGTATCATTTATGCAATATTGTGGTTTTTTATGGCTTCGAGAGCCTTATTTTAGACTTATGTGGATATATTTTGATTCATGCGATGGATGGACGAACGGACTACTCCAGCAGATCCGGAATATCAATTTTAGGCTAGGTAGACCTTTGGTTCGGGTCCCGATGCACCCGAGCTCATTTCGACCTATTGGTTGAAAAGTTGAAAAATTGAAAATATGGGTGTGGAACCCGTATTTGATCGAAACAACCTCGGATGAAAAATTCAACTTCGTCAAAAGATCCAGAATATCGATTTTAGGGTGTTAGCATGATTGGTATGGTTTTACGGCTTTTAAATCTCATTTCGACTCTCGATTTGGAAAATTGTAATTTCGGATTTCGGGGGTTAACTTTGTGAAAACGATAGTTTTTTCAAAATATGATATCTCCAATGCGTTCGGAACATCGAATTTAGTACGATTGCATAGTTCGTTTGCATGTATCGGACTTCAAACGAATCTGGGGCACCCGTCGAAGTCCGGAGTGGACTTTTAAAAAAAAAACAGCAGCTATTGCAGATTTTTCTGCTATAGATATAGCAGATTTTTCACTTTTTGGTCTATTTTGCTCATTTTTTATCTTGCCGAGTTAAACCCTAAAATAGTGCGGGAGTTTAAAAGTAAAGTTTGTGGGAGTTTGAGAAGCTAGATTAACACCTTGGTTTTATTACGGATTAAAGTAAGAATTCACCCTTTTCTTAGTAATTTCTTGATTAATTTCTCAAAACTCCAAAAATCTTAGAGCATGATTTTAAACCCAAATTTCACTCCTTTCACTTGAATAATATTTTTATCTTATAATTACTAATTTTTTATCAATTTAACTTTCAAAACTACTCTGATTCTTGATTTTAACTCGGATTTCAAAGATTTTACCCGATAAAGCTAAAAAAAAAATGGTTTTTCTTCGATTTGAATTCCATTTTTTACTTGATTTAACTTATTTTTTCAGCTGTAGGTTCCTAAAAATATGAAAAACATGTTTTTGAATTAAAGTTCCAATTTTGCTTTTGTTTTTCGAAAACCCATTTTGGAGGTCCGTTTTGACCCCGAACCAAAAGTAGTCAATATGGGTGTCGTTGATTTTGTCTTGACGCGTAGATTTCATATTTGATGTTTTTAGTGGAGTTCGGAATTGTTCGTGAAAAGTAAGGTCGCGGGTTCAAGTGTAGCAGATCGGTTTCGGCTTTCAAGGTATGTTATGGCTTAACTCTTTCAGACTGGATTGGGTAGTAAATGATGATACAAAATACATGTTAAGAGTGGGAATTAATCATGAAAAATGATTATTTATGTGTTGTGCCCGTGTGGGGGACTATATGTGATGTGACTGTCGAAATTGAATTATTATGTGATATGTGCGACCGTGTGGGGTCCTATGTGATATGTGCGACCCCTTTTTTTTTTACAATACTTTAATTTCAACTTTCCACATGACATGTTTAAGACCATAAGATTAAAGGGCATTTTGGTATATTTGATACAACTTTAATTTAAGGCCACAAGACTCAAAAGTCTTCTTTATTTTCTTAAACTTTATGTCAAGTCAAAGTAAGTCATTCTTTTTTAAACGGAGGGAGTATTAGTTTTTTAATACATAAATAACTTATAATAATTAATTAGGGGTTGATATAATAAAATCACTGTTGAAGTAGACATATCATAAATATTTATTTTACCCTTTTTAATTACATATTTTTAATTTTTAGTACATAAACGACTTATAATAATTAGTTAAGGGCGTATAGTAAAATTATGAATTTAATATTATTAATTCTTTAATACATAAATGACATATAATAATTAATTAAGGGTGATATAGTAAAATCACGGTTAAAGCACCTGAAACAGACAGGTCATAAATGTCTATTTTACTTTCTAATTAAATATTATTAATTTTTAATTAAATATTATTAACTTTTTAATATATAAATAATTTATAATAATTACTTAGGGGTGATATAGTAAAATCACAAAGCAAACAGCATGCTGAAGCAAGCATGTCGAAACCTTCTCTTCTACTAAATAGAAAAGACTATTATAGTACTCACTCTACTTTTTCTTATTATTATTTGTATAATAGTGATGTTAGGATCAATTTTTTTACCGTCACAATTCTGAAGCTTTGTAAGTCTCATAACATATACAGATATTTTTGCATATTTAAAACCATTAATTTCAACAAAAATAAATTATTTCTTATATTTTTATTAATATCGGATCAGATTATATGAAAATCGATACTAAGTATGATTTCCATTAGTGTTATTTAGGGGCGAAACTAGCATTATGGTTACGAGATAGGCACTTTAGCTTAAGCTCAAATTCTATATTTGTGTTTTAAAAATTTATTTGTATATATTAATAATCTATTGAAAACTCAAATTCTATATTTGTGCTTTAAGAATTTATTTAATACATATATATAAATAATCTAGTGAGAACTCAACAGACTCAAAAAAAAATTATGATTCAAAATTCATGAATAAAAATTCTAACCCATCTCTCCTATTGTTATTAGGTCCACATCCTTGGATGCTTTGTATTTTCTTTTAATTATTATTATTTATTATTTCTTCTTTCTTATTTCAAGATAAAAAGTCAATTTATAGAAAAAAAGAGAGAAAGAAAAGTTTCTAATTTTTCCTAGTACTAGAGATTAATGCTTGACAACTACAAGAAAATGATTTTTTTCTTTTGACAATACAATAAAATAAAGGGATATATATATATATATATATATATAATATTAAAAGTGTGAAGACCCTTAGAAAAGTGAATTGAACTTTTTGTCATTAATTAAAAGACTCCGTTTTAGACAAAATCATCTTTTCACTTTTTTTCTTAATTTATTATTTAATTATTTTCATATTAACGAGTCCAACAATATATTTGACTAGGACTAAAATATATGATAAGATCTTTTATTAAATTAGGAGTCATAAATACATGTATGATAAAAGGTAACAAAAATCGTGTGACTCCTAAAAAAGAATTTCTCAAATTTTTCCCAAAAATATTAATACTAACTTCTATAAAAACCGTTGTCTTTTTAGATTTTGTCATTATTTTTTCTACAAAAGGTAACAAAAATTGTGTACAAAAAGGACTCCTAAAAAAGAATTTTTCAAATTTTTCCCAAAAATATTAATATTAACTTCTATAAAAATCATTGTCTTTTTAGATTTTGTCATTGTTTTTTCTCTCAGCCTCTTTTTCATCAAGTTTTTTTTCTTGCAGATGCCGAGTTTCAAATTGATTTTCGATTGTTGGTTTGAGATTTTATGGGGTAATGGGTTTGAAAAAATCCTTTTAGATTTTGTTATCGTTTAGCTTTAGTTTGGAAAATCATTGTTTTTTTTAATATGTATTTGTTGGTTCATAATATTTGATGATTTTGTTGCATATTCAGTTTAATTAATATTATGTTATAATTATAATGGACGGTATGTAATCAATTTGGGAGAAAGCAGTTATATAAAATATCAACAATACAGATGTTGAAATTTTAAGTATTCCTTTTACTTTTTGAACATCTTTTTAATGTGATGTATTGAAGCATTGAGAATTTTTATTTGTTGATAAGAAATTAATATAGCCTCCTAAATTTATAGAAGTAGAATTAACTTTTTTGAATTTTTAAACTTTCAAAACCAAAATTTATAAAATAATAAAAACTAGATTGGCAATACTTCTATATAAACAAAATAATCCAACGTCGGTTGTCTCTATTTGGATCATGTTTATACTGCTTTTTGTAAACTGGACATCTTTAATCTGTAGTATTGTTCTTATTGAATTGGAGTTTTTTAATCTTTAGTATTAATCTTATAGCTTATTTTCAATGAGTTTTAATTTATTTTAATTAGTGAATTCTATTCGATTTTCTTGTGTTTGTCTTCAATAAATATTTTAAATTTTTTCAACCACATTATTAGGTTATTTTAGCTTTGTTTTGTAGGAACAACGTTGACGAATGATCCTCGAGACAAAGTCTTATTAGATCTCTTTCTACTTCTTGCATGATCAAGTATATATTTTTGTATATCACATATACATAATATAATTGGGACCTCAATATTTGTTTATCATAACGGAGGTTATGTTCATTTTTTTCATATTTAGCCCCTAAAAAGGATTACGACTTTAGATCCTTGAGAAATTTTTTTTCTTACTACTTTTATATTTTAGGTTGTAGGTTAAGAGATCCTTTTCTATGTTATGCATCAATAGTGTAGGTTTCAAAATCATCATGGCAATCGAAGGAAAACGTTACTGCTTTTGTATATACCCATTCCACATCTGAATGGTAGTGGATATCAAGAAACTTCTTTGAAAAAGAAAATAAAGGGTTGCTTATTTTTTTCGGTTGTATATCTCATTTTTACCCTTTCTCAATACAGGTTGACTATAGGTGTTTGTGTTTAGGTCGTTGATGTTTGTAGATAATGGCATTGTTGTTGGAATGGGATTATAAGGCCTTTCTTCTTCCCTTTGAAGTAGGGGTAATGTCAACGTACATTTTACTGATTTTTTCATATTTCACTTTGTGTGATTACATCGGGTATATTCACAATATTGTTCTTTAAGTTCTTTATTGTTATAAAGGTACCGCTGAAGCAAATCAATTTTTATTTTATTCTTCAATCTCAATTTATAATTTTATTTCTTTTAGTCATATTAAACTCTCTACATCTATTTTTATCTAGATTTTAAAAAAAAAAATAATATCTAGGGACTAATTATTTTTATAATAACACACACTATTATATCAATGTGTATACTAATTGTTCATTACGGGTAAGGTCTGATGCATATACACTATTCTTCTATGACCTCACATGTAAGATTATATTGGGTATGTTATTATTATTGGTGTACACAAAATAATCATCTATTTTTTCATTGTATTTAGTACTTTCAAAGGCTTGCAACAGTGAATAGGCTCTTGAAGTTAGCCATCCATGTTCTCCTTGAATGTGCCTTATGTGAAGGGGATGATGAAGTATTCACACATCTGTTCTTTGATTTCTCACACACACGTCACCTTGAAGGGCAAATTACTTCGTTCGCTAGGCGATCCCAAACTTGTTGGTACATTGTATGAAGATCTGAAATGAATCTGTGATGTGGCAAGAAGGAAGAGTGATCATGCCTTGCTTACATGTGTCTTTGTCATGGTCATTTATTGTGTATTTGGCGTGAAAGGAAATCCATAAAATCTTAGAGGGGTCAATGCAACGCTAACAAAGTGTGTGGTAGAGAGATTGCAATGCTTGTGCACATCAAGGATAGAATTAACGTAAAGTGGCAAGCTACACTGGAGATTGAATTGTCTTCCTTATTATGATTGTATTGTATAATGATAGTAGCTAAAATAGAATTTGATATATGATCTTTATAGGTTGAGAAGTAGTGTCGTGGGTCAGCCCTACTTGACTATGTAATTCCAAATTTTGATTAATAGAACTCCGTCTATTCAATAAAAAAAAATTAAACTATATAAGAACTCCTAATATTTAGAAATCTACTTAAACATAATTTCAAAAAACATTAATACAAAAAAAAAAAAAAATTATTTTGTTCAACAAGACTCATTAGTTTAGGAATCATTGTTTGCTATAAAATTATGACCAATTACTTTTTTGTAATTTTATTAATTTGGTCAAAGAAAAAAAGAAAACTTCCTTGTTGCCTTTCAGGTTTAGGAGTTCTTAATCTTTGTGTAAATAAGCACGACGATTGTTCGTAATTTCCTTTTTGTAGTTTTATTTAATTTAGTAAAAAATAAATCAAATGAAAAAAAAAAAACTAGAATAAAGGCTCTTAGGTTTAGGAGTTAGGAGTCCTTAATCTTTGTGTAAATATTACAAAATAGCATTCTAGATAAGGCACAAGTACTCCTCATATGTCTTATCTGCTCTTTATTTATAAAAGAGATATCGGGGTATGTAACTTATTAATTCAACAACTTCGGATATTATGATACTTTGTTAATGACATATGAGTTGCTTATTTGGTAAGATTGTATAAGAATTGACGAAATCTTTTATAGTTATCATAAATTGTAGTTTTTTCATGTTTATGAGAGATAAAAAATATAACTTAAGAAATTTAAAGAGAAAATACATTAAAAAAACCCTGATCTTGTCCGAGTTTTTCTAAAAAAACACTTAAACTTTACTTTCGATCTATTACCCCATGAATCTTACTTAAATCGTTGCAAATACACCATTTTGACCCTCTGTGTGTATACACGCACAACAGGCGTGTGAAAAGGGTCAAAATTAATTTTTTTTACCAATTAAAAGATGCCACGTGTAAATAATTTGATATATAATTTTTCTTCTTTTTTTAAAAAAATCAATATAGATTAACTTTTTAAAATTATTCCATACCCCCCCCCCCGCCGTAATACCCCCACCCACCATTGTCTTCTTCCTCATTGACAGCTTCTTCTTTATCACTATAACTCAACAACAACATCAATTACAGCAACAACAACAACATCATCATCACTATAACTCTCTTTCTCCTCAATCATCTCAATCATCACCATCACTCTACTCACCTTTTACCATCACCATATTTACTTTCTTCAATTTCAAGTTCTTATTTCAATTTTTTTTTACATTTGAACAATTTTATAAAACCCAATATATATCCTCTTAAAATGAACTATAAAGCTCCATTTTAATGGAGTTTTGATCTCACCATTAGACAATCAACAAACACATAAATCAATACAAAATTAGGAAGCAATACAAAATTAACATAAACACGAAATTGAAATCACTGAACCACAAAATTAACACTGAAATCCAAAGAGAAAGAAGAATGGAGAAATCAGCAACTGGATGGGGGGGGGGGTGGAGGGAAGTTGCTAGATGGGGGATGGGGAGGGAGATGTTGGACGGGGTAGGGGTGGGGGAGAGGGGGTGGGGTGGGGTGATAAATAAAATAAAAAGGAAAACTTTATTCAAAAATATAAATAAAATATGAAATTAAATTATTTAACATGTGGCAGCATCTGATTGGTGTGTGTATTCACTCTCTTTCTTGTGACGGAAATTCAGCAAAAAATGATGTATTTGCAACGATTTAAGTAAGATTCGTGGGGTAATAGGTCGGAAGTATAATTTAGGTATCTTTTTGAAAAAGTCGGCCAAGATCATGGGGGTCTTTATGTATTTTCTCAAATTTAAATTATATGTCCAAATAAAATTTCAACTTCAAATCACCCTTATGATTTGAAATCATGTCAAGGGTCCTTAGTAAAATGACTTTATTCTTTAAAAATAAATTTCACATTTAATTAATTTGACTGTTAATTATTTTTCTAATATTTCAAACTTCCAAATCAACTAAATTATAATTGTTAAATACTTACCGAGTTAAATTAGGTAAAAGTCCTAATATTTAGGACTTTATACGTAATATTTTGTTTTCGTGTTTAATTTTATAAAAGTTGTAAAAAGACTGATGAAATATGAGTAATGTTAATTATTTGGAGCAGTTTAGTTTTTGTAGAAGTTTTAAAAGTCTTTATGATAATTCATTGATATGGGGCAAACATTTATCATGAAAAAATATAATTTTTATATGTGAATTAAATATAGTTAACACTTTAGAAAGTTGTACATTTGGAAAATATCTTATCTTATTAATTTGAACCATATAGACAATTTTATATTTCTCTTCAATCATGATAAAGATCATAGGGTTTCTTTTTTCCTTTATAACGTTTTATGTCATTATTGTATGTTTATACGTGCCGGAGTTAAAAAAATTAATTTATAGATTCTAAATAAATTATTTTACCTTCTAAATCACTTTTTTGTTACTTTAAATAAATTTTCGCCAGCAATACTGCTCAATTTTTATTTTTTAACTTATTAAAAACGCAAGCTGCTTTCCACCTAAAGTACTTTTTTGAAAAGTACTTTAAAAATAAGTTCTTTTAGAAGCTTTGGCTAAACATGCTATTAATAAGGTATGTAATACTAAAATATTATATAAATCATTTCCTTATTTGAACTATTTAACATAATTGTAAATATTCCATACAACTTTGTTAATTTAGAATGTTGAAATTTAGTATAATTATGTTTTGGATAGGAATTCTTAAGATTTACTTTAACTAAATTAAAATGTCAATTATGTCACATAAATTATGTTCTCGTGTGAACGATGTCATCGAATTTTGTGACTAAATATTTAAAATTGGGCAAACAAATACACACAACTTTCTTCCTTAATATGAATACATGTGCAATGCATATCAGGTAGTAAATTAAATTTTACCCTAAAAAATCGTCTTTCTTTTACTTCTATTTTCTTTCTTTTCTTATTTTGATTTGGATTCAAGTGGTTTGCTTGCATTATGCTAAATTTGTCAAAAATAGTGAAATTATAGGAACAAATCCAAAATAGATATCAATTTTAATGTTGAAATATTTTTCTCTCATTTTTGATTGGTTGTTTTTACATGTGGTAGATAAATATTGATCGGCTTTGAAATTTTTTTTGTGTAAAGGTTAGGTTTAATTGTATTGTTGATTTTATACATTTTCGTTTAATGTTGCTTATTAATAACAAAACATTCTCTTATATTTTAGGACTCTGATATTTTTTCTTATGGTAGGAGAGATATGTCGTCCTATACATACACACATGCAATATATATATATATATATATATATATATATATATATATATATATATATATATATACGTGCAACGCACGTACACTAGTCTAGTAATATTAAAAGTGTGAAGACCCTTGAAAAAGTGATTTGAACTTTTTATCCTTCATTAAAAGTTTATTCTTTAGATAAAATTATCTTTTTACAATTTTTCTTTAATTATTATATCGTATATTATAATATTTAAAATTAAGGAATCCTATAGGTAAAAGAAAAATATCTTTTGAAAATTTTTCCTTATAAAACACAAAAACCATCAACTGCTCTAAAGTATAAAAAAAAGAAAATACCTTATTTTAATTTTTTGTGAAAAAAAAATAGAAAAAACGTTTTGTTAAATTTTTGAGGAAAAAGAAATCCTTAAGTGTCCCTAAAATAAAACCATAACTGTCCTAAAGTAATTTATTTAAAAAAAAATCCTTTTTTAAGAAAAAGTTTCCTTATAAATTAAAAAGTCATGCTTTTTATAAAACCTAAATAACTGTTAATTTTTAGATTGTTTAGGTCTGAATCACTTTAAAATAAAAATTTCTTTAACTAATTAATTAATGATAGTTGTCTCTTTTTGTCTATGTCTAGATTATTTTATAAAATTTTCTTATAATTGAAATCTTGATAGTATCTATCATTAAAAAGATAAATTTTCTAAGATTTTAGTACTATACTTTTTATGTTTATAAAAATAAATTATCATGTATTTTAATAGTCATTTGCTAATTGAGAAATTTTCTTTTGTAACTTTAGCATGTTTCTAAAGTTTAAAATAACAATTATCATGTATTCTCGATAGAATCGTCACTATTTTAATATTCTTTTTGAGGTACAAGTTATATCATTTAAATAAATATAAAATTTGTAGACAAAAATCTACTATAATGGCTAAAATAATTGTTGGGATATATTTTCTAATATAGTATCAAAATGATTTTATAAAAGTGAATTCATTGAAGCGAGGTACACGCGCGGGGCGCGTAACCAAAATGATTTTACGCGCCCCGCGCGTGTACCTCGCTTCAATGAATTTACTTTTATAAAATTATTTTGATACTATATTAGAAAATATATCCCAACAAAATATATATATATATATATATTCATACAAAAAATTTGAAGTGGTTGTTGTGTGATTTTAATATTGGACAAGTTTAAAGTTGTTAATTTAGCTAATGTGAAACTATGAATCACAACAACAAATTCATGTGATTGAAAAATTCCATATATAGATATTAGGTTCGAGTTTTGAAAATGAATAAAATCATGATAGGAACAGTTCCTCCTTAGATATACATATGTGAGGTAAATCTGAGTTACTCGAATCCTAAAATGAATATCGAATATAGAATTAAAGTGAGGTAAACAAATTAAAGTAGAGTGAAATCCTTCATCCTGTTTATTTACATGATTTACAATCAATTGCTGCAACTTCTTTTCCCTTTTTACAAATAAACTAAAAAGGTTATACATGTCAAAAAAAAAAAGTTTGGTCCACAAAGTATCGCGTTCTCACGAGGGTCACATTGCAAGGGAATATAATGCAGAAATCTACTCTTAGATGACCATTAGTCATTGATTCTATAACTCAAACTCGTGAACAACTTTACTGTTACTTCAATACTTGTCTCTTTTGATGTCCATGTAACTTCAACAAGGCTTTCTAGTGGACCAACAAAATCATCTGCTAACATGGAAAAGACCCAACATTAATAAGAGCAAAATCTTTAGAATCAAATAGATGGAAATCAACACATGTGAGTTGTTTGTACTCTTTAAAAATGTTATTGTATTCGTGATAGATGTTTCAAAAATGTACTATTTTTAGAGGTTCTGATTTTTGACATGTATGCAATGACATTTACGAAAAGTTGTGTTATGTCGTCTAGAAACGCATTGCCTTTGGAGAATTCGACACATCCTCATTGATATTTTTTAAGAGTCCCGAGTAATATAGGTTCGGACTGTTGGACTAAATTGTCGGCTATTACACTCGTGTCAAATTCTTTAAAAAGTTACTACTTCTGAAGATCTGACACGCACCTAATGACATATTGAAAGATCTGACACGCAATATTCTTCATGAGGATTACTTCTTCGAAACTCGTGAGATTATTAGTAAAAAATATTTTGTCCGCACAAACATTTCGAATGACACTTGAATCAAACCACAATATTTTCTTGTTCTTTCAGAACTTGGCAATTCGAAGCTTGTAGTCAAATTCATTACAAATTGTACGAAATTATCTTTGAATTTTTTTCTTGATCTGCTCTTTCTTTTGTCCAAAAGATTTTTCTAGTTTCATTATCGGGGCAATAGCAGTATTTGAATGGCTCGATGAAGCAATATTTATCGCCATAACATTTATCGTTTCAAAATTGACATCATTTTCATTAGTCATTTTTATTGTCAAAATTTTGACGGACAATTTAAAATTGCAGAATACTAACAATAAAAATTGTATCTGTATTCAAATTGTTTCTAGTTAACAATGAAGTTTTTATATTCTCCGAATCGCTTAACTTTATTATTCCTAACGAAATTTTTATATTCTTCAAATCAGAATTATCATTCAAATAGAGTGTTTTATGAATCGGTGAAATTTTTATATTCTTCAAACCGAATACACAAACTGATTTGCTCGATAAGATTTTTATATTCTTCTAATCGAGAGAGTAGAAAATAAAAATAAAAAATCTCTAAAAAATAGGCACAAACGATACAACAAGTATATATCTAACAATTAAATTCTACAACACATATTTCTTTTCAAGTGGTTAAGTTGAATAAACTATTAATTGAAAAAAAAAATCTCAATAAATGACAATGATTTGTCTGTGGCATGGCCTCATTAGGGCTGTTCAAAACCGAACCGTAACCGTTAACCCAATCGCAAAATTAGTTTATTGGCTAATTGATAATGGGTTATCGGATTAATGGTTGGAGAATGAATAAATTTTTTATAATTAATGGCTTATTGGTACGGGAACGGATTACTCAATTTTCTTATCAGGTAAATCGTTAACCCATTAAGAATTATTATAATTATATTTTTACCCCTAGATATATAAGTATCTTTTGTCAATCCAAAATATAAAACTCTGTTTATTATTCTATTCACTTCTTAGTTTAGAAAATAACATGCCACTTCTTGCGACATCTAACCATAAAGTGCAGTCAAACTCCCTAAAATGTAAAGAAAATCTGAAATTAATTCTTAAACCAAAACATAAATTATTCTTGACAACACAAAGGATCGCAATAAAAATCAAACAACCCAAATGTGTCCTTCACAAAGTTTGATATAAAACATAAAAATTCAAGTACTATTAAAGTTTAAATTTTTTTCTATCAATCCAGTAATTAAAAATATTTCTACATACATTTTAGATCTAGAACAAAATTCTTATTTGATTCGATGTTTTAACCTATTAAATAACTACACGAACAAAACTCAAGAAGCCTAAAAGATTGATAAATAGATTAATCATAGTATACAAATAACTTAGTCGGTGAAGAAACGGAGGAACTACCAATAATCGGTGAAGAAATGGAGGAACTACCAATAATCGCTCGATATTTCATTCTTTTTTAAATTTATCCATTACACCATCCGATAACCGTCCGTTAATTGCTAATCCGATACCGAACCAACCGTTATCTTATTGGGTGGCTAGCGGATTAGTATATTTAAAAACCGATAACCAATAAATCGAATCTCTAAGCATAATTATCCAACCGATAAGCAGTCCTAGGCCTCATTAGGGCTGTTCAAAACCGAACCGTAACCGTTAACCCTACCGCAAAATTAGTTTATTGGCTAATTGGTAATGGGTTATCGGATTAATGGTTGAAGAACGGATACATTTTTTTTAATTAATGGCTTATTGGTGCGGGAACAGATTACTCAATTTTCTTATCGGGCAAACCGTTAACCCATTAAGAATTATTATAATTATATTTTTACCCCTAGATATATAAGTATCTTTTGTCAATCCAAAATATAAAACTCTGTTTATTATTCTATTCACTTCTTAGTTTAGAAAATAACATGCCACTTCTTGCGACATCTAACCATAAAGTGCAGTCAAACTTCCTAAAATGTAAAAAAACTCTGAAATTAATTTTTAAACCAAAACATAAATTATTCTTGACAACACAAAGGATCGCAATAAAAATTAAACAACCTAAATGTGTCCTTCACAAAGTTTGATATAAAACATAAAAATTCAAGTAATATTAAAGTTTAAATTTTTTTCTATCAATCCAGTAATTAAAAATGTTTCTACATACATTTTAGGTCTAGAAGAAAATTCTTATTTGATTTGATGTTTTAACCTATTAAATAATTACACGGAAAAAACTCAAGAAGCCTAAAAGATTGATAAATAGATTAATCATAGTATACAAATAACTTAGTCGGTGAAGAAATGGAGGAACTACCAATAATCGCTCGATATTTCATTCTTTTTAAAATTTATCTATTACACCATCCAATAACCGTTCGTTAATTGCTAATTCGATACCGAACCAATCGTTATCTTATTGGGTGGCTAGCAGATTAGTATATTTAAAAATCGATAACCAATAAGCCGAACCGCTAAGCATAATTATCCAACCGATCCAACCGATAAGCAGCCCTAGGCCTCATGACATGATTCTGCCACATTGCCCAACTCTAAGCTCGAATTCATAGTTGGAAAGTTTTCATTACACAGACATATAAGTAAATTATTCTATCTCGACATACACAAAAATTCTTAATTCTTTCTTTCCTTTACCTTTTTAGAACCTCTAACTTGGGGCTTTCAGCTAAAAGTGATAAAAGAGTTTTAAAATGAAGTGTAGGTGACTCAAGTTTTAATAATTGAGTGTAGGTGACAATTACTTTATTAAGGATTAATAAAGTAAGAAAAATTTGAAAATAACCCACAAGTTTTTTAATTTATACTTTGATCCAATGTAAAACCTAATATAACTAGAAACGTAAGGAAAAAGAGGTACATTTCTCACTCTTCTCATTTATTGGAGTTTTCTCTCTCTTCACGATTTTTGTTGTTTATTGTTGTTATTGCTTTATTCATCATCTTCTTCATTATCATCATCTTGTTCTTTATTATCATCTCTTCTTGTCCATCATCATCATCTTCTAGTTGTTGAACATTGTTGTTGTTACCGCTACTGTTGCAACTTGATCAAATTTTTTTAGGTCAAATTTTATTCGTATATCACTTGGGCATTACTTATAGGTGATTTTAGTAAGTAAAATTATAATTTATAGTTGAATTTCTCATCTGGGTGTATCTGCTACTGCTATTTTTTCAATAATGGATAAAACATGTAACGTGAATCCAACAGATGAATAATCTATCACAACATATATGACTAATATGTTGCAACAGATGAGTAATCTGTTGCAACATATATGACTAATCTGTTGCACATATGAGTAATCTGTTGCAACATATATGACTAATCTGTTGCAACGGATAAGTAATCTGTAGCAACATCTTTGACTAATCTGTTGCAACAGATTACTCATCTGCTGGATTCGTATTATAGTGTTCTAACATGAATCCAACATATGGGTCATCTGTTGCAACAGATTAGTCATATGTTGCAACAGATTACTCACTTGTTGCAACAAATGACTCATATGTTGGATTCATATTGCAGGTTCTATCCATTGTAGCGGTAGCAGATATACCAAATAAAAAATTCAACAAAAATCATAATTATACTTACAAAATTACCTATGAAGTAATGTCCAAGAGATATACGAACAAAATTTGATCTAAAAAAATTCTAAAAATTTCAACAGGGGCACAACGAATAAGTGAAACACATGAAAAATTTCATGAAACGGGTAAAGAAGACAAAAATAGTATATCATACATCAAATGCAAAAGGATCAAGAGGATAAACGTTTGAGTTCTCCTAAAAACGTTTAAGTTCCCTAGTATTTTAATTGCTTTCTAATGGATGATCCATCTGTTATAACAGATTTTCGATCTGTTTGATAATTTCCAACAGATGAATTATTTGTTGCAACATGTTAGTTATCTGTTGATTCAAATTAAATAATTATTTGTAATAACTAAATTGATTTACCTAAAATTAAAGACAAGGCTTTAAGACAACGGGACAAACATTTGAGTTCTCCTAAAAATGTTTGAGTTCCTTAGTATTTTAATCATTTTTCAACAGATAACCTATTTGTTGCAACAAGTTAGTCATCTGTTGCAACAAATGGTTATAACAGGTTAGTCATTTGTTGATTCAAATTAAGCAATTATTAATAATAATTAAATTAATTTAATTAAAATTGAAGACAAGACATTAGACAAGGGGAAAAATATTTGAGTTCTCCTAAAAAACGTTTGATCTTTAGTGTTTTAAATTATTTTTCAACACATATTTTGTCTATTTAATAATTTTCAACATATGAGTCATATGTTGCAACAACTTAGTCATCTGTTGTAACAATGTCTATATTTGTTTGATAATTTTCAATAGATGAATTAGTTGTTGCAATAAGTGAGTCATCTGTTGCAACAAATGTCTATATCTGTTTGGTCATTTTCAACAAATGTTTTTATTTGTTTGGTCATTTTCAACAGATTACTCATCTGTTGTAACATGTTAGTAATCTATTGATTCAAATTAAGTCACTATTAGTAATAACTAAATTGATTACTAAAATAAAATATGAATTAATTAATAAATTCAATTACAGTTTTAATTAATCTCATGGTAATTACACGATCAACTAAGTATGTTCGTCCTGAGTAGAGTGATCAATTGACCAATTTTATTTGAAATGATTCAAACTAAGTCATCACTAGAAATAACTATATTTATTTAACTAAAATTAAAGATGAATTAGTAAGTTCAATTACACTTTCAATCAATCTCGTAGTAATTACATGATCAATTAAGTGTTTCGTACTGAGTAGAATGATTAATTGATCAATTTTATTTGAAATAATTTTAATTAAACCATTATTAGAAATAACTATATTGATTTAACTAAAATTAAAGATGAATTAGTAAGTTCAATTACGATTTCAATTAATCTCATAGTAATTACATGATTATTTTTTTAAAAAAAATAATTCGTGGTATTTTCCATTTATGAAGAAACGAAGTACACTATTGAGTAGTCTTGGAGTCCTACTCATCTGCTTTGAGAGGTCGACAGGCCAACCTCTTTATTAAAAGCCAGTCACTACGGGATCGCCTAATACAGATGGGCTACTAGGGAGGGTTGAAACAAATTTCCCTATATTACATCTGTATTGAGCTTGTGACTTCCCCTTGGAGGCTTGTTACACCTCACCACTTTGTGTGTTCTTATGTTCATTTGTCTATCCACTAGATGTTGTAGTTGTACCCACGTTCGTGTGATGCGAAATTCTTCAAATTTAGCTGTGTGCAAAAGCTTTCTCCATACCATATTTAGCTGCATTTCTCGACCTCCACAACTCCCATGTGATAAGATCGGGAGGGACTTTGACTATAAAAGCAGCAACCGGGTTCACTGATTTGCACTTCCACCACTTTATGAGGATTTGACTAAGGTAAAGACCCGCTAAACTAACTCCCACCAATCCAGCAAATTTTTTTCCAGATTTCTTGGACAAGAGTTCCTTGGCTAAAAATATGCTCAACATCTTCTGTAATTTGGGTCGGGGGTGTACAACAGTAACATGATGGGTCCACATTTATTCCAAATTTGCATACTTTTTCATCCGTTGGCAGTCTATTATGGACTGCTCTTCAAGTAGCAAAGGCCATCTTGAAAGATATCATTTTATACCATAGATGAGAGTGAAGTTGCCTTTTGTCGTAACCTTTCATATCACCCTATGGCGTTTCTCATTATTGAGCTTTACAATTTGTTTCATCACCTTATTTTGCGCTAGTTCAGGAATGTCAAAATCCAATGCTTCTAGGTGTCATTCTCCTCCTCTATATACTGATGCCAGTGAAATTTCCTTCGGTTTTGTGCCATCCTTCATATATCTTATCAAAGGACCCTTTCCTGTCCAGTTATCATGCCAAAAGGATAATTTTCCATCACCTTGTTTCCACACCATGTTCTCCTCTACTTTTTCTCTGACTCGTGACATATCCCTCCAGTGAAGTGATTGACCAGGATACCATTTTGTTACCGTGGGGTGTGATCTTCTACAGTACTTAGTTAGCATAAACTCCTTCCATAATGAGTTCCCCGTTCTAAGGTTCCACCACGCCTTTGATGCCAGTGCATTGCACGTGTCTTTAATTCTCCTAAACTAAGCACCCCCTTCTTTGTACGGATAGCATAGGTACTTCCACGCAACCCAATGATGTCTATCATCGCCGTCCGGCCCCTTCCAAAAGAAGTTTCCAAACACTTTTTCAATTTATTTGATTACTTCTTTTGGCGGATGTATTATTGTCAGTAGATGAGTGGGGATTGCCTGAAGCACATGCTTTATCAAGATTGCCTTACCTCCTGCCGAAAGAAATCTTGTTTGCCATCCCCGTAGTCTATTTCATCTCTGAGAAATGAGCAATCTATTTAACTGGAAATTTCTTAATCTGCATCCCTGTTATCCTTGTTACTCTACTCCTTGTGTTTAGAGATGATTGTGGTTGAAGCATCAAACAACTTTTTAATTTGTTGACTCTTTGTCCCGACACGCTCTCATAGTTCTCTAATGCCTTCATCACCAATTTCAAAGATCTCGTATGCCCACTTGTGAAGATGATGACATCGTTAGTAAAAGATAGATGGCTAATTTGGGGTCCATTTCTTCTCATGTAAAAACCACTGTAATCTCCACGTTGCTGCAGATCATTCAACAATATTGAGAGTAACTCGACCCCAAGAACAAATAATGACGGTGAAAGTGGGTCCCCTTGTCTCAGGCCGTTGCTTGATTTAAAGAATCCATGCCTCTGCCCATTGACTATAATTGAATACCAGTTGTTTGAGATGTGTCTTAGAACCATATCTATCCACTGGTGTGAGAATCCTAGTTTTTCCATGATGTTACTTAGGTATGACCATGCAACCCTGTCGTATGCCTTTGCCATATCTAGCTTCATTACCACATTTTTTCCTTTTTGCGGTTTCCTGATGTCTCTGATTATTTCTTGTGCTAATAAGATATTTTCTGAGATCATTCTTCCTTTCAGAAATCCCGACTGATTATTTGAGATAATTCTTGGCAGGATTGAGGCTAGCCTAGCATTGAGGATTTTTGCCATGATCTTGCTTGACACATTGCATAGGCTTATGGGCCTGAGATCTGTCAATTGCTGGGGGTGCTCAACTTTTGGAATCATCACAAGGAACGTATGTGTAAAGAACTTCGGCGGAATAATGTCCCAACAGTGTTGGTGGAATAGTGCTCCTAGTCCATCAGGCCCTGCTGCACTATCTGCATTAATTGAGAAAACACACTCTCTCACTTCCTCCATCGTTGGTAACGCCGTTAGCATTTCATTGTCTTCTTTTGTCACTTTAGCAGAAATTTTATTCAGGATAGGGTGATCTCCCATTGCCTCACCGTGGTTAAAAATTTAATGGAAGTGATTAATTGTTGCATCTTCTATGTTGCTAGTTCCCTCCCGCCATACTCCATTATTATCCTGAATTTTCTGCATATTCAACCTCTGTTTTCTTCCTTTTATCACACTGTGAAAGTAGGCAGTATTTTTATCCCCCTCTTTCAGCCACTTTGCTTTTGCTTTTTGTTGTAATACCGAGTCTTGTAGCTTTAGAAATTGGAGATATTGTGCCTTTTTGAGATTTATTTTCGATCTCTTTTCTGGATCATCATCAATGGTAAGCTCATACTCCGCCTCTTCAATTTCTTTCTCTATCCTTTTTGGTTCTTCATATATGTCACCAAAAGCTTGTCTTGGCCAACAACTTAGTTTTTGACATACTTTTTTCAGCTTTTGGTAAAGAATCCACATGGCGTTACCAACTACTTTCTCTTGCCAAGTCTCCGCAACTACACCCTTGAAATCTTCGTGCTCAATCCAAAAGTCCAGGAACTTAAAATACTTCGGTCTATTAACTTCTGGCGTTCTAATTGTGGTAAGAAGTGGGGCATGATCCGAGCTTACTCTAGCCAAGTGTTGAACTGTTGTATCACCTAATTCATCAACCCAGTTATTGTTTAAAAGCAGTCCGTCCAGTCTTTTCAAGATTGTCTTGGGGAACCCTCTGTTATTGCACCAGGTGAACCGATTTCCATAATATACAGCATCGACTAGACCACAATCATCCAAACACTCTATAAAATCAAGACTTTTATTGTATCTATATAGTCTACCACCCACCTTCTCATTAGCATTTATGATGAAATTGAAATCACCCATGACTCCCCAAGGGCCCTCAATCTTGTTTCCCTAACTTGTCAACTCTTTCCAAAGGAGTCTTCTCTCCTGTATTGTACACTAGCGTATGTAGTAATTTTGCCCCTCCCGAAGTCTAATTTTATTCATTTTTAGTTCACCTTACCATGTGTCCAACCCTATGTAATTATATCCCACAAAAATACAAAAATAAACAAAAAAATACCTCTAACTAATTTATCTTATCCTAACAACCTATCCAATCAAAAGCTTCCACCTACCCTAACTACCCATGTGATTCCCTCCCTCCTTTTTCTTGTCCACAAAGAAAGAATATATGGGGGACCCACCAAAATTCTCACATCATAACAAATCCATGCTCATTATAAAAGAAAAATTCTAAGAGGAAAAAGAGGCTCATTCTTTGATCATCATCTTCTCCACGATAACAACAATCACCAAATAATCTTCCTCACAAGAACAAGAACAACAACGAAAAAAAAAAAAAAAAGTAACCGGTGAACAATAACCAGGGAACAGTGACCGGTGAACAGTAACGGTGAACAGTAACGACGTGAAATGTGACGTTGAACGGGTCATTATTTGTCGAGTTGGATTGTTGGTGTTAAGGTTCGGCTCGAGGTTTCCGGGTGTGGACTCTCTTTATTCGAATAACATTGAGTTTGAAAGCTTCAAATTTAAGGTCTAATTTTTTCTTCTCTTTTATTTAATTCCTATGTGATTGCGATTGCGTGTGATTCGATACCATGGTTTGTTTGTTGATGTGAACTGTTGGTGATATTTGGGTGTGTGATGTGCTAAGCATGATTGATGAATTTTCGTTATTCTCGATTGGGGTATTGTGTATTGAAATGGGTTAATCACGTGGTTAAAAATGAATTAAGGTGGGGATTAAAAATGGAGGAAAATGAATATTGATTAATTTTGATGTATTGATAATGTTAAACATGATAGAATTGTGATATGTTGAACTTGGTAGGCAAACGTAGGCCGGTTAGGCAAATTTAGGAATAACGATTTATTGGAGTGTTTGAATATGTGCGTGAATGGTACTTTCTACTTTATTACATGAAAAGTTTAAATTGTACTCATTTGGCCGGGGAATGCCCCGAAGGATTTGTATTGATTTATCCGGGGAATGCCCTGAAGTAGCATGTACGCAAAGGAGGCTCGTGATCAAGGCCCGGAACGTCGGGTGGAGTTTAGTTTAGGATTAGTTTAGAATAGAATGAGTTTTATATTTCAGCACCTCTTTTATTTTGGATTGTATAATTTGGACTGAACATTATTTTTGTTTGTTTTGAATTTTGTGCGATATAGTTGTTTGCTTGTTTTGTGTGTTTATGTGGTTTGTACATTTGTAATGTAAAATTAGCTGATACGCTCCACCAAGCGACCATGGTCGAACCACGGGATCGAGGGGTGCCTAACACCTTCCCCTCGGTCAACAGAATTCCTTAGCCGGAATCTCTGTTCGTAAACCGGTTTAAAGAGTCAAATGGTTTCGAAAAGGATTTTCCAATGGTGACTTGGCACACCAGATTATGCCAAGTGGAGACTCTGATTTTGAATGTAAAAACAATCTTTTTTCGAAACCAATCTTCATTTTGTCACTTTAATAAAAAACCCTTTCAAACCTTAAAATACATAACTTTTTTTGGAGTCGAAAAAGGGGTGTGACAGCTCTGGCGACTCTGCTGGTGACTATTTCAGAATCCGAGCTTTTTTTGGAGTCGTATAGGCTTTGTTTGGCATTACGAGTGTATAAGCATTGTTTGTGATTTTTGTTTGTGTTTTCACTTTTGTTCATTTCCGTGCTCTTTGTTTACAGTATTTATCCTATGTGTTACCGCTTTATATCTGGCATCATTTGCATAACCCGAGTCAATTCTTTCCGCAATAAATCTCGGAGCGTACGTCGTGCGCACGAACTCTAGTTGAGTTACCTTTATTTTAGGGGGGGAGCCGTTGGATGTATGGAGTAGGTGGAAAGCAAAGCAGCCACTATCGACCATATGCTCCCCCGAACGGCCTTGTTAGTAAACCACAACGTAGGTCAGCCTTTAGGTCATGCTTATGTGCATCATATTGAGATCTAACGGGGCCCACTTGGTCCTTTGTAGGAGACTCACCTCTAACGCATCCCTACGTGCTAAATATTGCATCTTTGAGGGTAATGGGGTCATTTGACAGACTGATTTGGTAAAAACATGTGTTAGAAGTAAGGTGCGTAGGCAAGAACTGTTGAAAAAAATAGAGAAAAAAAGTGAAGTGAGTCGAAAAGAAGAAAAAAAAAAGAGTGTCGTAGCTTTTAGTGTTCTTTATGGCTTTTGTTCTTCACAATCCAAAAATTCAAAAAAAAAAAAAATTTACCTTTTGCACTCATTTCTCAAAAACGAAAATATCAAAAAGATTTTTCATTTGTCTCCTTTAGCATGCATTCATAATTCGAAATTTTCAAAAAAAAAGATTTTTTTTTAGCAGTTTTTATAAAAGAAAATGCAAAAAATGGTAGAAATTTGTACATTTCATGTAATGAAAATACCAAAAAGATTTTTTTTTTCCTTCATAATTGTTGGTGTCAGTTTAGTTGAAGTGTCTAATTAAAAGAAAAAAAACCTCAAAAAGATTTTATTCGTTTGTCTTTGGTTGTGCCCTTAAGTTAGGGTCAATCTGTTAGTTAATCGTTAATTGTCCAATCTGAACGAACTACGCACCTCTGATTCTCCTCTCTCGGGAGTGAATACGTAGGCAACCTATTTTAGGTTCGGGGATCTTACTTCAAAAATTCAAAAAAGATTTTCTTCACTCTTCATTTAGAGTAGGTGTCTCATGTACATCTTTAAAAGAAAGCAAAAAAATATATTTTTCTTTAATAGGTTCAAGTTTCATTTTTCGTATGAAATTTAAAATCGAAAATCCAAAAATATTTTCTTCGGTAACCATAGATTTCATGTTGTACAGGAATCTGAAAAATTCAAAAAGATTTTCTTCACTCTTCACTTAGAGTAGGTGTTTCATATACATCTCTAAAAGAAAACTACAAAAAGATTTTTCTTTAATAGTTTCAAGTTTTATTTTCCTATGAAATTCTAAATCGAAAACCCAAAAAGATTCTTCTTTGGTAATCATAGATTTCATTTTTGTATAGGGAGTTTAAACCTAACAAATGCAAAAAGATTTTCGTCAATTCTTTTGATAATTTGTTATTTTTTTTCTTTTTAAAGTTTCAAGAAAAAAAAAAGATTTTAATTGGCCATTTTGGCAAAACTTCACGAACTACGCACACCTGATTCTTCCCTTTCGGGGGTGAGATACGTAGGCGCCCCTTCTTGGGTTCGGTGATCTTTTCAAGAAAAAAAAGAGGTTTTGAAAAACTGTTGAACTCTAACCATTTGCTATCTCTTGTCCAGCTAGTTTAAGGTGGTTGATTTGTGGCATTTTGGTTGGTCCTCCATATTGCTCCAAGTCACAGAGGAAGTTATGGCCAACAAGGATACCAAGTTAGTTGTCACTAATCAGATAGGGAGTTCGGGGAATGAGAATGTAGGAGATAATGAAGAGATTCGGAAATTAAGGCGGCAAATAATAGAAATGCATCGAGCTTGGGCTAATGGGTTGCCGCCTCCTCCAGTTCCCACGGATAATCTGGAATATCTTTCTAGCTTGCCTCCCGTGTCACATGCACAATTTCCCATTTTTGTTGATATGACACAACATGCATCAGGATCGACTCCGGGGCAACAATATCCAACCACCTCCAATGTTCATTTCTTCACTCCCCAATCCAAGGCTACCACATACTCGACTCCAGTTGTTGTTCATGCTTTTGCGGCGCCACCCCCACCTCCTACTTTTGATGTTCATCCACAAGTTGTGCCTCCCTACTCTACAAGAGAGCCTGCATTGAATATTTTTAGTGATCAGCATTATGCTCTTGAGCCTACATTTAAATCGACTGGTCCTTACGATTGCCCTCAACCTCCTGAATTTCCTCCTAACACTGAGAAGCCTGTTATGAGAGAAGAACAAGAAGAAATAGCCAGAAAATTGAGAAGTTTGAAACTGACTATGAAAAAATTGCAAGAACTTGGGGGGTATAAAAGTGTCTCATATAAAGATCTGTGCATGTTTCCTAGTGTACATCTTCCTCTTGGTTTTAAAATGCTGAAGTTTGATAAGTATGATGGACATGGCAATCCTGTATCACATTTGAGACGCTATTGCAACCAGTTAAGGGGCGCTGGAGGGAAGGAAGAATTACTCATGGCATATTTCGGTGAGAGTCTTTCAAGTCTAGCTTCAGAATGGTTCGTTGACCAAGACATTGACAAATGGATTAGTTGGGATGACCTAGCTAACAAATTTGTGCAACAATTTCAATACAATGTGGAGTTGATCCCTGACGAAAAATCCCTAACTAGTACAACAAAGAAAAATACTGAGAGTTTCAGGGAGTATGCAATTAGATGGCGCGAACAAGCTGCAAGAGTAAAATCGTCAATGAAAGAAAGCAAAATAGTGGAGGTGTTTATTCAAGCATAGGACGAAACATATTATCAACACTTGTTACTTGCATTAGGCAAGCCGTTCATTGAGATCCTTAAAATGGAGGAGATAATAGAAGAGGGAATTAAGACTGGTCGCATTGTGAGTTTTGCAACATTGAAAGCGACCACTCAAGTAATTCAAAAGGGTTCAGGAAGTGTTGGGGAGGAAAAGAATGAGGAAGATGCATCTGCAATTATAGTTGGATAGCAAGAAAGGTCAAGAAAACCAAGTTTATGCCCAGGCTCCACATAATCACTCCCAAAATCCATCGTACTTTGTTCCTCCACATCCATATCCAGTGTATAATGCACAACCACATGATCAACCCTCATCTTTCCCACAATGGCATACCCCAACGCCCCAGAGTCATCCTCTAACTCCACAAACATACCAAAACCCTTCTAAGCCAGATTTTCTATCCAAGCCAAACAATGAAATGAGGCAGAAGTCGAGAGATAGCTTCACACCAATTGGAGAGTCATATGCCAGTTTATTTTAGAGATTGGTACAGGAAGGAATGATTACTCATCTCCTTGGGCACACCCTTAATCGGCGTTCAAGAAATTTTGATCCTAACACATGATGTGCGTATCATTCTGAGGCTCAGGGTCAGAGTATTGAAGATTGTCGAGATTTGAAAAGAGAAATTGAAAAGATGATTCATGATGAATCAATTATGGTGCAGAACATTGATAGTGAGGGAAACTCTAGTCATGCTGATATGCAAACCAGTGGCTAAGTTGTCAGGCTGAGTGATTGAGAAGTCACCCCTCTCTTTACCAGGAAGGGGTTTGGTAGCTTATTTTGTTTTATTTTCTGTTCTCCGAATTATTTCAGGATTGTAGTTCGGGATCTGTCTTGTTTTGTCTTTTTGTTGTTTATGTCCAAACTCTTCTATCTTTTATTTCGACTAAATGAAGTGTCTCACTTTCCTTTATGTTTAAATATGTGTTGTTTGTTTGTTTTCTTTACATGGTACATTTTGTGTTGACTCTAGTGATATGACATGCTAGTGAAATTTTCAGCCGAATCTTAAAATCCAGTTTAAGAATGAACATTGAATCAGAGGGTTAAAGTTAGAAAAAAAGAGCATCTGAGGAAATAGATAGAGTGCTGGGGCATTTGGTGATCAAGTTGAAAATTAAGGCACTTATTTTGCGAATCACAAGAATAACTTGGTCATCAATTAAAAGACATGTCTCAATTAGATCAAATAGTGGCTGCGTGAACAGAAAGAAAATCAGCTTCAAAAAATCATGAGTTATTCAATGTGAGGAATGTGCAAAAAAAGTGGAGTTGTATTCCATATAAACTCAGAAGAAATAGTGATGCACAGACTCAGTCAAAGTTAATGTTGTAAAAGATGTCAAAAGATCTTCATCTTTCACTTTCATATTGCATGATATGTACTTGCATTTTCAAAGATTGATATGACGAAGACATTTCATTCTGCCATCCAAACATCGTGTCATCCTTTGTATACCCCATTTGAGCTTTAGTCTTATTTTCTTTCATACACCTCTTTTGGAATCAATATAGTCAGCAAAGCTCGAAAGAACAATGTCGAGCAAAACAATAGTCAAAAAAGTTCAAAAAAAAAAAAGAAGAGAAGAGAGAAAAAATGTGTCAAAAAAAAAGAGAAAAAAGAGTGTGAAGAAAAATAGAGGCAGAAAAATCCCCAAAAGAAAATAAAAGAAATCAAAATCAAGCAAAATAAGCTGCCAGAACTACGCATGACCTGATTCTCCTCTCTCGAGGGTGAGATACGTAGGCTGCCCTACTTAGGGCTCGGTCCAACCAAATAAACAATTTAGAGTCACCCAGTCAAAAAAAATTGGGGCATGAGTTAATCCTCATTGTTTGAGTCGATTTCAAAAGTTGTAAGTCCTAACCCACTTTAAGTGTCGTTTGGTCCTCATGCCATCCTTTCTTTCCAACCCTATCCAAAAGCCAAGTTACAACCAAATAAAGACCTTCAGATCAATCTTTGAGGATGTTAAGGCTAAGTATGCAAGGGATATGATGATGCATTTGGGAACTACTTGTCTTCCTCAGCATAAGAAATCAAGAGAGAAATAGAATGAGAGAGTCTTATTAGTGAAAACCCTTACGGGCACCATAAGGCGATGGTAAGTTGAGAGAAATAAAAATAAGAGTCTTATTGGTGAAAATCCTCACGGGCACCATAAGACGATAGTGAGCCGAGAGAAAATGAAAGAAGCTTGTTGGAGAAACCCCTTCAAGGCGCCACTAGCCGAATGGGGTCTTAAATGCAATTGACCTAAGAAAGCAATTCAGTTTCAAGGTCATTAACTCAACCACAATGGGTAGAAAGTTTGGATGAAAAGATCAAGCTGCTTAATCCAAAATGCATGGCATAATCATTAGTGTTGACTGTCATTTTTAGATGAATTTTTAGTTTCGT
Organism: Capsicum pubescens; assembly: GCA_030864215.1. Taxonomy (NCBI): domain Eukaryota; kingdom Viridiplantae; phylum Streptophyta; class Magnoliopsida; order Solanales; family Solanaceae; genus Capsicum; species Capsicum pubescens. Next base: position 57,671,964 of record CM061538.1, read on the forward strand.
TGTTTTAAAAGGGGATATTCATTGTCTTTTCTTTCTTCTCTTTATTTTAATTTTATCTTTCTTAAGTCAGTTATCAAAACAAAAATTGTCATTCTTTTTTTTATTTCTTGTCTTTGAGTCAAGTCCGTATCAAAACAAGTGAGAAAAGATTTCAAAACTGGCTACCAGCTTCTTTAATTGCACAAAGCAAGACAAAAGCTAGCACATGAAAGAGACATTATTGTGAACCCAAAAAGGGCATGCAGAAAGTTTTGTCAACAGAGAAGTAGGGGAACTCATGGACATACCAAGGTTCAAAGGGTTTATTTGAGAAACACGACAAAGCAGAAATACTGTGTTTGTTTCAGAGTCATTCTTGATAAGCTGAGTTTGAGTCAATGATACAGCAAATCAATGACATATGCTAATAGTTGGAAGCAAAGCTAAATGTGACGGGGGCAGGAGCAATTGCCTCAAAAGCCAAAGCCACAAACTAGCCACCATGTTTTAAACTCACAAGTTTTCTTTGCATGTAATAGGAATACATGTTGCATTCAAATCAAGGATTTCAGAGCCTAAACATCAAAGGTCGTAATCTCTCACCTCAACAAATGCAAGAGGCAAGGTTGCTGCACAGGTTTGGTTATTCAAGCAGCTTTGGTAAGGAGACATACTTCATTGTCTTGATAATTCAAACAACATTGATAAGGAAACACACCTCCTTGATTGGGTAATTCGAATTTTGCTTCTTAGGTAATGCACTTCCTAACTTAAGTCTTGATTCTTATAAGACGTACCTTTTAGTTGAGTCATCCCCTTTGACCCCTAGAAGACGTAACTTTTAGTCGAGTCATTCCCTTTGATTCCTATAAGACGTACCTTTTAGTCGAGTCATCCCCTTTGACCCCTAGAAGACGTACCTTTTAGTCGATTCATCCCCTTGGATTCCTATAAGACGTACCTTTTAGTCGAGTCATCCCCTTTGATTCCTATAAGACGTACCTTTTAGTCGAGTCATCCCCTTTGATTCCTAGAAGGCGTACCTTTTAGTCGAGTCATTTCCCTTGATTCCTATAAGACGTACCTTTTAGTCGAGTCATCCCCGTTGATTCCTATAAGACATACCTTTTAGTCAAATCATCCCCTTTGATTCCTAGAAGACGTACCTGTTAGTCGAGTCATCCCCTTTGATTCCTATAAGACGTACCTTTTAGTCGAGTTATCCCCTTTGATTCCTATAAGACGTACATTTTTAGTCGAGTCATCACCCTGGATTCCTATAATACGTACCTTTTAGTCGAGTCATCCCCCTTGATTCCTAAAAGACGTACCTTTTAGTCGAGTCATTCCAATTAACTCATAGAAATTGCATTTCTTTATTTGGGATAATTTTCTTTTCAGTTTTGATGTGATTTCAGGAGCATGCCCGAAGCACAGGGCGAATAAATGGAAAACCAAGCAACAAGGTGAAGAAATTGAAAGTTAAACAAATTGAAAAATAGCAAGTTAGGAGCCCGCCTGCAGAACAGGGTGAAGAAATTGAAAGCATAGCAACAAGTTGATGAAATAGCAAGTCAGGAGCCCGCCTGCAGAACAGGGTGAAGAAATTGAAAGCATAGCAACAAGTTGATGAAATGGCAAGTCAGGAGACCGCCTGCAAAACAGGGTAAAGAAATTGAAAGCATAGCAACAAGTTGATGAAATAGCAAGTCAGGAGCCCGCCTGCAGAACAGGGTGAAGAAATTGAAAGCATAGCAACAAGTTGATAAAAATAGCAAGTCAGGAGCCCGCCTGTAGAACAGGGTGCAGAAGTTGAAAGCATGGCAACAAGTTGATGAAATAGTAAGTTAGGAACCCGCCTGGAGAACAGGGTGAAGAAATTGAAAGTCACGCAACAAGTTGAAAGAAATTGCAAGTCAGGAGCCCGCCTGAAGAATAGGGTGATGAAAGTCGAGTCAAGAACCAACAGAAGCTGTATAGATAGGATTTTTGTAATTTCATTTATGTTTTAACTTGTAATTTTCATTTTTTGATGTAATTACAGAGCCGTAGACTGAAACCTCGATGGAACCTCACTCGACTCTCCAATTCGGTATAGTCCACTTCTCTTCTAATCATTTGAAATACCCGTGACTTGATTTTCTCATAATTTGGGTAGGAATGATGTCTTAAGTCAAGACCTGGTTGTCCTTCTTTCTTCTGTTTCTTTCTTTGAATAATGGTCGGGTCAAAATTTGGTCTCGCTGTCTACTTCTTTGTCTGAAAATACTTCGTGTTTACATTCAAAGGGGGCATGATGTAGACACCTAATTTTGCCCCTCCCGAAGTCTAATTTTATTCAATTTTAGTTCACCTTACCATGTGTCCAACCCCATGTAATTATATCCCACAAAAATATAAAAATAAACAAAAAAATACCTCTAACTAATTTATCTTATCCTAACAACCTATCCAATCAAAATCTTTCACCTACCCTAACTACCCATGTGATTCCCCCCCCCCCTCCTTTTTCTTGTCCACAAAGAAAGATTATATGGGGGACCCACCAAAATTCTCACATCATAACAAATCCATGCCCATTATAAAAGAAAAATTCTAAGAGGAAAAAGAGGCTCATTCTTTGATCATCATCTTCTCCACAATAAAACCAATCACCAAATAATCTTCCTCACAAGAACAAGAACAAAAACAAAAAAAATAAAGTAACCGGTGAACAGTAACCGGTGAACAGTGACCGATGAACAGTGATCGGTGAACAGTACCCGGTGAACAGTGACAGTGAACAGTAACGGCGTGAAATGTGACGTTGAACGGGTCATTATTTGTCGAGTTGGATTGTTGGTGTTAAGGTTCGGCTCGAGTTTTCCGGGTGCGGACTCTCTTTATTCAAATAACATTGAGTTTGAAAGCTTCAATTTAAGGTCCAATTCTTTCTTCTCTTTTATTTAATTCCTATGTGATTGCGATTGCGTGTGATTCAATACCGTGGTTTGTTTGTTGATGTGAATTGTTGGTGATATTTGGGTGTGTGATGTGCTAAGCATGATTGATGAATTTTCGTTATTCTCGATTGGTGTATTGTGTATTGAAATGGGTTAATCACGTGGTTAAAAATGAATTAAGGTGGGGATTAAAAATGGAGGAAAATGAATATTGATTAATTTTGATGTATTGATAATGTTAAACATGATAGAATTGTGATATGTTGAACTTGGTAGGCAAACGTAGGCCGGTTAGGCAAATTTAGGAATAACGATTTCTTGGAGTGTTTGAATATGTGCTTGAATGGTACTTTCTACTTTATTGCACGAAAAGTTTAAATTGTACTCATTTGGCCGGGGAATGCCCCGAAGGATTTGTATTGATTTATCCGAGGAATGCCCTGAAGTAGCATGTACGCAAAGGAGGCTCGTGATCAAGGCCCGGAACGTCGGGTGGAGTATAGTTTAGGATTAGTTTAGAATAGAATAGGTTTTATATTTCAGCACCTCTTTTATTTTGGATTGTATAATTTGGACTGAACATTATTTTTGTTTGTTTTGAATTTTGTGTGATTTATTTGTTTGCTTGTTTTGTGTGTTTATGTGGTTTGTACATTGGTAATGTAAAATTAGCCGATACGCTCCACCAAGCGACCATGGTCGAACCACGGGATCGAGGGGTGCCTAACACCTTCCCCTCGGTCAACAGAATTCCTTAGCCGGAATCTCTGTTCGTAAACCGGTTTAAAGAGTCAAATGGTTTCGAAAAGGAGTTTCCAATGGTGACTTGGCACACCAGATTATGCCAAGTGGCGACTCTGATTTTGAATGTAAAAACAATCTTTTTTCGGAACCAATCTTCATTTTGTCACTTTAATAAAAAACCCTTTCAAACCTTAAAATACATATCTTTTTTTGGAGTCAAAAAAGGGGTGTGACAGCGTAGACCACTGTAAGATAAATTGCATCATTATGCATTGGGCATGCAATTTTTCAGGTTATCTGTTGTTCCTTGTTGTCTAGCACCGGAACATTCAAATCTGGAGTCCAGAACAACCATATTTTGTTATTGCAATTATAGAACCAATTTTGGAGTCTGAGTTTAAGACCATATCTCACAATCTTCATCGATTTCGCTTTTGGTTCTTGAAGAGAAATAAAGGAGAATTTGTATTGTAATTTTAGTGATTTGAGCCTTTCAAAGGCCTTTTGGGACTTCATGCCCCTTATATTCCATGAGAGTGTGTCAAACATTGGAAATATTAGGGGGGTCATTTTTATGTCTTTCTTGCTACTTCTCTTCGGCCGGCTAAGTTGTCCCTTGGTGGTCTTGTCAAAGCTTTGAGACCCTCTTGGTGAGATTTTTTTTTGTTGAGCCATCTTGACAACCTCCCCATTAATTATGTCACCTTCATTTTCGAAATCCAGTGTACGATGAGGTCTTCTTCTATTTTCATCGTCAGACATCACATACATTGTTCTTTCAAGTAGGTTTGCCATCTCTTCGTCCTGAGTTTCAGGAACTTCCTCTATGCCCTGTATGTCATGTTCTTTATTATTTATTCTAAGGACATACGATTTATGCACAACCTGAGTAGGAAATTTCCCTGGGTCAGACATCACATACATTGTTGTATCAAGTAGGTTTGCCATCTCTTTGTCCTGAGTTTCAGGAACTTCCTCTATGCCCTGTATGTTATGTTCTTTATTATTTATTCTAAGGATATACGATTTATGCACAACCTGAGTAGGAAATTTCCTTGGGTCAACTCTTGGACATTAATCACAACCGCAGTGCTCAAATTCTGTCCATTTTTTCCCCTGTGACCTCTACTTGGTTCAAGTTCAATATGGGAAATTTAACGTTTGTTAGTTCGTTACTGAGGATTGGAAGGTTTTGTGGAGGAATTTTCGATTTAAACTTTTTCTTTCTCCCTTTCACAACCTTTTCCTGATGATCTGATGCAACAATAACTAGCTGGTTATCCTCCCTAACCATTGTTGTTTCCAAATCTTGATTCAATATTTCTTAGTTGTTCTTCTTGCCTTTTTTTTTTTTAACCTTTAGTGCAACAGAGGACTTCTTGTTCTTTTTTTTGTTGAGGTCTTTTCCTGTTACCCCATTCTCTCCCCCTGGGAGTTTTCAATATTTTGTATTGGTTCCTCGATTTTCTCCACTTGCACTATGTCCATTAGACTGAATTTTGCAGCTTGAGTTCCATTTGTAACATTGTCAACGGGAGAGGATGGACGACCATACCTCTTAAGTCCCGTACTAGCATTTGTATGTCCCTGCTCAACTCCTCCGTTGGCCTGCTTTCTACCTCTTTTGGACTTGACTTCAACCTATGTTTCCTCCCCTCTATTTTTTCCATTGACTGGATTTTCCCCGATATTGACTTCGTTCCTACTATTCCCTTCGTCTTTTGATTGTAGAAATCTACAATGTTGTTCTGAGTGTCCCTGCATCTTACAATGAAAGAAAAAATCTAGAATGCCTTCATATTCAATCAATTGAGTGAAGGAATCTACTTCACCCGAAGCATCCACAAGGGACCACCTCCACTTCCTTCATCCTAGGCCTTGTGAGATCTATTTCAACTCTCGCCTTAGTTGTAGTTGGTCTAGTTCTAGCCATCGTCGCTTTGTCCAGTGCTATAAGTGGTCCTATTGGTTCAAGAATCCTTTCCATTACTTCCCAGTCATAATAGTGCCATGGTAGCTCTGGCAAAGTTACCCAAACATGAGCTAAGGTTGATTCCATATCCGCCTTGAAATTGTGAGTCCATCTTTGAATCCGCATAAGCAGTCCACATAGCTACGCAGACCTTTTTCCATAGAATCTCTTGAAAGCCTCTTCTTCCATAAAACCAATGAACACATGTCTCCAATCATAAGACCTAATTTTAATTGGGCCTTTCGGAGGGAAGGTTCGTTTGAAATCATCTCTCAGTTTGTCAATCTGGGGCCTAGTTCTAGAGAACTTACCCACAATCATGAATCTGTACTTTTTCGCTAGCAATTTGTCTTCATCCTTTGAGAAGATAACCTTTGCCTTTCCGTCAACAAACTCGAAGGGCTTGTGTTTCAGCCTTATCACCTTCCGTCCTCTATTCATGGAACCTTCCAAAGTATTTAGATACGTTGCTCCGTTGTTTGTGGGGTTTTGGGGTGGGATTAGTGGTCGTTGTTGGTCGTTGGTGATGTGGTGGTTAGTCTGGTTCATCCTGTTGATCTTGGTAGTGGTGGTTGGAACTATCATCCCAAGCAGAGAAATTGCGGCACGCGCATGAGGCGCGTTCTAGGTTTTTATTTATGTAATGTCATTCCTCAATGAAAGCACTCTGCAAATGAAAGAATTAGAATTGAAAATTTTGATCCTGATTGAAGAGCTGGAAAAGATTATTTTGAAGTTGAGGTTGTTTAGGACATGACTTGGAAAAATGTCTGCAAAAGTTGGAAGTTATTAGTAGAATAATTAATTGACCAATTTTATTTGAAATGGTTCAAATTAAGTCATTATTAGTAATAACTAAATTGATTTTAACTAAATTAAAGATGAATTGATAAGTCCACTTACAATTTCAATTAATGTATTCGTCCTTAATAGAATGATCAATTGATAAATTTTATTTGAAATGATTCAAATTAAGCAATTATTAGTAATAACTAAATTGATTTAACTAAAATTAAAGACAAGACCTTAGACAAGGGGACAAACATTTGAGTTCTCTTAAAAACATCTGATCTTTAGTATTTTAAATTATTTTCCAATATATATCCTATATATTTGATAATTTTCAACAGACGAGTCATATATTGCAACAACTTAGTCATCTGTTGCAACAAATATCTATATTTGTTTGATAATTTTCAATAGATGAGTCATTTATTGCAACATGTTAGTCATCTGTTGCAACATATGTCTATATTTGTTTGGTCATTTTCAACAGATGTCTTTATGTGTTTGGTCATTTTCAATAGATGTCTTTATCTGTTTGGTCATTTACAACAGATTACTCATCTTTTGCAACATGTTAGTCATCTATTGATTCATATTAAGTCATTATATTAGTAATAATTAAATTGATTTAACTAGAATTAAACATAAATTAATAAGTTCAATTACAGTTTCAATTAATCTCATGGTAATTACATGATCAACTAAGTGTGTTCGTTCTGAGTAGAGTGATCAATTGATCAATTTATTTGAAATGATTCAAGCCAAGCGATAATTAGAAATAACTATATTGATTTAACTAAAGATGAATTAGTAAGTTCACTTACAATTTCAATTAATTTTATAGTAATTACATGATCAACTAAGTGTTTCGTCTTAAGTAGAATGATCAATTGATCAATTTTATTTGAAATAATTAAAATTAAGAAATCATTAGTAATAATTAAATTAATTTAACTAAAATTAAAGATGAATTGATAATTTTAATTATGATTTCTATTAATCTCATAGTAATTACATGATCATCTAAGTGTATTCGTCTTGAGTAAAGTGTTAATTGAACAATTTTATTTGAAATGATTCAAATTAAGACATTATTAGTAATAACTACATAGATTTAACTAAAATTAAAGATGAATTGATAAGTTCAATTACGATTTTAATTATTCTCATATTAATTACACGATCATCTTAGTGTGTTCGTTCTGAGTAGAGTGATCAATTGACTAATTTTATTTAAAATGATTCAAATTAAGCCATTATTAGTAATAACTAAATTGATTTAATAATTACAATTTCAATTAATCTCATAGTAATTACACGATCATTTAAGTGTATAACCTATTGCAACAGATTTAACCTGCTGCAACAGATGAGTCATCTGTTGAAAATTATCAAACAGATATACACATATGTTGCAATAGATTGGTCATCTATTGTAACAAATGTCTTTATCTGTTGGTCATTTCCAACAAATGACCAATCTGTTGCAATATATGACTTTATCCGTTTGTCATTTCTAATAGATTACTAATCTGTTGCAATAGATGACTAATCTGTTGCAACAGATGTCTTTATCTGTTTGGTCATATTCAACATATTACTAATTTGTTGTGACAGACGATCAATCTGTTGCAATAGATGTCTTTATCTACTTGGTAATTTCCAATAGATTACTCATTTGTTGCAACAGATGGGCTATATATTATCAATCTATCTTTAATTTTGTTGTAATAGTAAATAATCTTGTGTTGTTATTTAATTTTAGTCTATGATCTTGCTCTCAACCAAATACATTATTTCTTGTAATTGATTCTTTCCACTCTCGAACGCTCAAAAACCTACACCTCTGAACATCTTAAAAAAATAGGTAGAATGAAAAAAATGAGAATAAACTTAGTTCATCAAATATAGATTTTCTCATTCATTACATAAAAAATATTTACAACATTAGGTAGATCCGATAAAATAAATTACATATGATAAAAAAAAATATATAACCTAATTATTATTATTATTATTATTATTATTATTATTATTATTATTGTTAATTGAAAATCCATTGGGCAGCAGACCCTCAGCCTTCGAATCCCATGAAGCACCCTTGCTCTCGTGGCGCCCAACTCTCACTCGAGTTCATGAACCAGCCTTTCAAGTTCTTACATGGTGTCAAGCAGAATTGTCATGTACCAAATCAGATCAGTTATATCTAGAATATGCATGAACAAATAACGTAAAATACTAAACCATATATACTACCAACTGATAGTTTAGTAAAAAAAATGTGAAACTTAACTAGAAAATAGATGCATGTTAATAATTTTCATATTAGAACAAGAAAATAAAACATCCTCAATGGACGAACAAGAAATTTATTTTTGAAAGAGAAGTGATTTAAGATATAATGACTATTTTATGCAAGACAAGATGCAAGAGATAGAGCTGAGGAGACCTATTTATAAAAGATTGAATGAGTGAGTAGTGCAGTGTGTTAGGCAAAAAATCAAGACCGTTCACCTCTTTTTTAATAATTATATCTCTTAATTAAAGCAAACTTGGTGACTTTTCGATTATTGAAATTAAAAAAATAGATTGAAATATAAAAAAGGTGGAAAGTCATAACTTTTCACCTTTTTAGTATTTTAGTTATTTAAATTAAATAGCTACAAAATTGTGTTTATCATATTTTTTTCATGTTATTTACTTACGAATTATTTTTTTAATTAAATGACCGAAAAGTCATGACCTTTGAGTTCTTCCAACAGATGATCTATTTGTTGCAATATATGGTCCATCTCTTACCACAGATGACCCTTCTGTTACAACATATTACTCATCTATTGGAGTAACTGATTCATTTTTGCAACATATGGTTCATCTGTTGCAACAGATTGTTCATTTGTTGAAAAAATAAATCAATAGCAAGATTTATTCAATAGAAACAATAACAAATCATCATTTATCAATACACCACTTTTTACCATGAGATTAATTAAAATCGTAATTGAATTTTACTAATTCATCTTTAATTTTAGTTAAATCAATATAGTTATTTCTAAGGATGGCTTAGTTTAAATCATTTCAAATAAAATTGGTCTATTGATTACTCTACTCAGGACGAACATACTTAGCTGATCGTGTAATTACCATGAGATTAATTGAATCTGTAATTAAACTTAGTAATTCATATTTTATTTTAGTTAAATCAATTTAGTTATTACTAATAATGGCTTAATTTGAATCAATAGATGACTAACATGTTGCAATAGATGGGTAATCTGTTGGAAATGACCAAACAGTTAAAGACATCTGTTGAAAATGACGAAACAGATATAGACATCTGTTGCAACAAATATAGACTAACCTATTGCAATAACTAATTCATTTATTAAAAATTATCAAACAAATATAGACATTTGTTGCAACATATGACTCATCTATTGAAAAATATTAAATAGACAAGATATATGTTGAAAAGCAATTTAAAATACTAAAGCTCAAATATTTTTAGGAGAACTCAAACATTTGTCCCCTTGTCTAAGGTCTTGTATTAAAGACTTGTCTTCAATTTTAATTAAATTAATTTAGTTATTATTAATAATTGCTTAATTTGAATCAACAAATAACTAATTTGTTATAAACATCTGTTGCAACAGATGACTAACTTGTTGCAACAAATAGGTCATCTGTTGGAAAATAATTAAAATACTAGGGAACCCAAACATTTTTAGGAGAACTCAAATGTTTATCCCATTGTCTTAAAGATGCCTTTAATTTTAGCTAGATCAATTTAGTTATTACTAATAATTGCTTAATTTGAATCAACAGATGACTAACATGTTGCATCAGATGATTCATCTGTTTGAAATTATCTAACAGATAGAAAATTTATTGTAACAGATGAGTCATCTATGAGAAAACAATTAAAATACTAGGAAACTTAAACGTTTTTAGGAGAACTCAAACGTTTGTCCCCTTGATCCTTTTGCATTTGATGTATGATATACTATTTTTATCTTCTTTACCTGTTTCATAAAATTTTTCATGTGTTTTACTTATTCGTTGTGCCCCTGTTGAAATTTTAGATTTTTTTAGGTCAAATTTTGTTCGTATATCACTTAGACATTACTTCATAGGTGATTTTGTAAGTACAATTATGATTTTTGTTTAATTTCTTATTTGGTGTATTTGTTACTGCTACAATGGATAGAACCTGCAATATGAATGCAACATATGACTAATCTGTTGCAACAGATGACCTATATGTTGGATTCATGTTACAACACTATAATACGAATCCAATGAGTAATCTGTTGCAACATATGATGCATCTGTTGTAACAGATTACCCACATATTGTTGCAATATATGACTCATCTGTTGCATTGCAACAGATTAGTCATATATGTTGCAACAGATTACTCATCTGTTGCAATAGATTAGTCATATATATTGCAACAGATTACTTATTTGTGCAACAGATTAGTCATATATGTTGCAACAGATTACTCATTTGTGCAACAGATCAGTCATATATGTTGGATTCACATTACAAGTTTTATCCATTGTTGAAAAAACAGCAGTAGCAGATACATCCATATGAGAAATTCAACTAAAAAATAACAAACATAAACAATAAAAAAAAATAAAAAAAAATAACAAACACTAACAAATCAAGTTCCTCATTTTTGTCATAACTAAAAAGCCCTAATTTTTTTACCTGTAAAAATTCAAAAGAAACAATGAAGAACTCGAAGTTATCGTCGTCGGAGAATATTGTCATGTCGACTGATGGTTGAAAGTCAAAAAGGAAAGGGAACGAACTCAAAACTATTTGTCGCTAGAGGTTGAAGTTGCACAAGATTGAAGGAAGAAATTTGAAAAATTATTGGTTGGGAGAAGTTAGAGAGAGAAACTATCGAGAGAAAGAGAGAAGAGAAATTAATTTGCAGAGAAAGGGAAGTTTTGTGGGTGTGGGTTGATCTGTATTTTTAAAAAGATTAAAAAGTTTGAAAAATATTAATCAAGTCCACAATTAACCTAATCAAGTTTCTTAATTATGTTTGATCCTTTAAGTTGGTCAATGTCACCAATCCTTCATTCAAGACTTAAATGATTCCTTTCCTTTAATTTACTCCACTAACTTGAGAAAATTGAAGAATAGGTGTCTTTTAAGTCTTGAATGAAGGATTGGTGACATTGACTAACAGATAGGGTCAAACATTATTAGAAAACTTGATCAAGTTAATTGTGAACTTGATTAATATTTTTAAAACTTTCTAATCTTTTCAAAAATACAAATCAACCCAACCCACACCCTCTTCAATCCAAATCAACCACTCTCTCCTCTCTCTCGACATCTTCTCTCAACTCTCTCCCAACCAACAGTTCTGCGAAATTTCTCCCTTCAACCCCCGATGACAAATAGTTGGGCTTCGAGTTCCCCTCTTCAATTCAATCAACCTGTCTCTCATTCCTCTCTCGACAGCTTCTCTCAACTCTCTCCCAACCAACTGTTCTGCAAACTTCTTATTTCAATCCTCAGCGACTTCAACATCCGACTACAAATAGTTGGGATTCCAGTTCTTTTTCGACTTCAATCAATGTGACAGCCTTGCTCTCCGTCCACAACAACTTCGAATTCTTCATCGGTCCTTTTCTTTTTTACAGGTAAAAATTTATGGCCTTTTTAGTTTTGAAGAAAACGAGGAACTTGAGCCAAATTCTATTATAGTATTGGTTAACAATTTCAATATTTATTGCACTAATTTGAAATGCGGTCTGAATAAAACCCTAATTTCTGGTATATCTTCTCTTCTCTTCTCTTCTCTTTTCGAAGTGAATTATGATATTTTATTGTTTGTTGTATTTTTTTAAAGTTTTATTTTTATTGTTTGTGTTTATAAAAATAAAAGGATAATTTGATTTGATTTGTTTTGTTCTTGTTCTTGGTAAAAATAGTGAAATAGCTGTTTTTTGTTTAACAAAATCGTGCTACTATTTTCTCCGATAGATTACCCATCTAGTGCAGCATATTAACCATCAAATGCAACAGCTTCATCATATGATGCAATAGATCAACCATCTGATGCACCAGAGGAACCATCAGATTACAATTCTGATGCAACAGATTAATAATCTGATGCAACAACTTTACCATATGTTGCAACAGATTAAGCTTCGGATAAAAAATCGGATACAACTAATTAACCATCTGGTGCAATGGAAGAACCATCAGATTAATGATCTGATGCAACAGATGAACCTCCTGTTGGATAAAATCCTACCAACTCTTCCTACAGAAAAAGTTCAAGACTTGATTTTTCCAACTGATCATTCATCTGCCGCGATAGATGACCCTATGTTGGAAGAAATCTAAATAATATTGACCGTTGATAACTGTTCTAACAGATCACTCATGTGTTGCAATAGATGTGTGACCTGCTGCACAGACCATTCATCTTTCTCAACAGATGAGTGATATGTTTTGTATTATCGCAATAAATTACTCAGTTGTTGCTACAAATTATTTAACTATTCCAACAGATCACTCATATGTTGCAACAGATGATGTCATAATAGTTGTGTGATTTATTGAACAAACCATTCATCTGTCTTAAAAGATGAGTGGTATGTTTTGTATTGTTGTAACAGATTACTCATTCGCTGCTACAGTTTGGTTATATGCTGCAACAAATATACTACCTGGTGCAACAGATCGGTGATCAGTTGCAACTGTTATTTTACTATTTTGCTTGTTTGATTTGCTGTTATCTTTTTTTAATGATGCATTAATCAATAATAATATATTATTTTATGTTCCTGTTAATTTTAGATAATATGGTTCCCAAAAGAATAGAAACCGAATCAAGTCTAAGTAAAGGAATAAGTGAAGCAGCTAGGCTACATCCACTAGTCTATGAGCTTGCTTTACAAGCGTTATCTCAATCGGGAGCAGAATATGATGAACACGGGGAGGAGGAATATTTCAAAAGAGATAATGCATATGCTAATAGCCCTTCACCGAAGAGCTGGTCAAAGCCTTCAACATTGATCATTATCCTGTGAGAATGCAGTGCGATGGTACCGCAGATTTAACGGGTGATTTTGAGGTTAAGTCAGGCATGAAAAAATCTTTCGACGCCTTCAGAAAAATACTTTGAGAACAAAATTTGGATGCTTATTTCAGGGACAGCTGCTTTGGGAAATATCTTGATTTTCCGGAGGACAACAATGCTCGTTTCTAAATGAAAATGGTATATGAATTTCTCAAGCGTAGGTTTATGTATGAAAACAAAGATAAGATGGATGAGGTATGGATAAATTACTATGGCATGCCTGTTTGTTTTGGTTGGAAGGAGTTTGCCATAGTTACTGGACTAAAATATTATCCTCCTTCTCAAGTTATACCTATTCTAACCCAAAAAAAGGCACCCCGCACACCCAAAAAAGGCAAAGTCAAGTCGTGTGATCGTGATGACCTGGTTCCATTGTTGGTCCAAGCTTCAAAAACAAAAATTTGATAGAAGCGTTAAAAGGTAAAGGACTTTCAAAGAAGCACAAGCAGTCGTTGTGCTTGGTTTGGTTTGTACATAATATTCTTTGGGCGAGAGACATTAACAACAACATAAGCCTCGGTTTAATAAAGCTCTCCGAGGATCTTGAGGCGTTTAACAGCTATTCATGGGGGTATGAAAGCTTCAAAATGACTGTCAAATATTTTTTGACTCCGTTAGCGCCAAAGACAGTCAACTTATATGGCTTCCCATGGTCTTTCATGGTCAATCTTTCTTTCTTCTATTATGATATCATTCATTTTTTTTGCTCAATAATGGTTTTGATTTATTGGCGTTATTTTATAGGCTTGGGCGTTTGAAGTCATTCCTTATTTGAGACAACAAGTGAACTACCAGGAAGGAGTTTCCTGTCTAAGAATCTTGAGATGGTTGTCGGCCAAAACTCATAAAAATGCAAAATTTCTTGATCTCTTCAGCCCCCCGAAGGATGCAGTAAGAATAATTATAATTAATTTTTTCTTTTAATTAATGTTGTTTTTTGAATGATCTAATCATCATTCTAATATATGTAATGATTTATGTTAGAATGTGAATCCGTCGCTAGTTCCGACCAATCATGAGTTGAAGATGCCATTTTTTCTTACTTTACGGTCTGTGCAAACTTTATCGGACCCTAAGTTCATCGACAGAATAAAAATAGAATTGTTTGGAGCAACAACCAGTACAAGAAAAATAATTTTTGAGGGTGGCCTTGTTGTTGTTGTTGATGGAGCTGTTGGTGGTGGTAGTGGTGCTGCTGTTGGTGCTAATGATGCTTCTCTTACAGTATTTAAAGCAAACCATTATGAGTATGATCATACTGGTTATACAATTTTTTCCTCTCCCAGGGAATGTTCTGCATTCAAATGTCAAGACTGCAGGGCGAAACATGATGTAGTGATTAATATTATTAATGAATTAACTGCTTCTGTAAAGGAATTGACATCTAACAGGGGTCTCATTCTATCAAAGAGGTTTTTATTTCCATTTTCTCCATTAGAGATTAGGGCTAAGAGGAGAAGGAGAGTGATTTCCAGGGCATTATCAGGCATCTAAAAAAGAAAACTGCAACTCCTATGTCTGTGTGTTGCACTGAGCAACGTACAATGTCCAAAGGATAGCAGCACGAGCTGAAGAAGGTGAATATATTATATGTTTTCCAACTGACAAAACAAACAGACAAATATCTATTTCAACAGATGACACATCTTCTGAAAATTATCAAACAGATATATACATCTGCTGCAATAGTTGACTAACCTGTTGCACCAGATACTTTATCTGGTGAAACACATGTCTCGTCTGTTTTAGCAAATCAAACAGCTCTTCGTACAACTTTTATTTGTACCAACAGACGACCTATCTGGTGCAACAGATGATTCATATGTTGCAATGGATGGTTCATCCATTGGAAATTATCACACAGGGTCTTCCTCATGAAGAAATTTATCCCAACAGTTGATTCATTATTACAACAGAAATATAATATGTTTGGGATAATTTAAAATGGGAGAAAGACCTGTTTGATTTGCTAGAAGAGATGAGTTATCCTTTTTCCATTTTGTTGTATCTCCGTGATTAGCATTGACCAATTCTGGCTTTCCAGGTGGATGTAGAAGAAGCTACTGCTGAATAGCATTGAAAATATGCTACTCTTTTTCTGGAAATACGAAGAACAGAAAGCGCAGAAATCGTACGCAAGCAACAATGAAGATCCACGACGAGCAAAGCCGAATTCCATAGCACCGGATGAAGAACAACTTGTCCATACTGAGTAGATCTTTATAGCTTGAGCCTGTCAAAGCAATCCTTGGCAGTATACTTAAATTGTTGTTGACGTATTTGTTGAGATTTGTACCCATAAGAATTTTTTATATTTCATTTATTCGTTGACTTATTTCAGCTAATTTATGAAGGCTTCGATTTATTTTATTTTGTCTACGAATTTTATTTATTTCTTAGATTTGAACTTATTAATTGAAAAGGAATACTAGATTCAAATATTGCAACAGATAATGTATTTGTTGCAACAGACGACACATGTATTGGAAAATTCAAACAGATTTAGACATATGTTGCAACAGGTAGGTGGTCTGTTGGAATTTATCAAACAGGTCTTCCCACTATTGCAACATATGGACTCTAGATAAAAACATCAAGATAATGCAACAGATGACACATCTATTAGAAAAAAAAAAGAACAGATTTAGACATATATTGTAACAGATGGACTTTATTTGTTGCAACAGACGACACATCTATTGGAATAATCGAACAGATTTATACATATGTTGCAACAGGTAGGTTATCTGTTGGAATTTATCAAACCTGTCTTCCCACTGTTGCAACAGATGGACTTTAGATAAAAATATCGAGATAATGCAACAAATGACCAACCTATTGCAACAGATAAACTATATGTCAGAAAAGGTAGGATAACTGTTACAACGGATGGAGAATCTGTTGTATTATAAAAATTTAACTTTTGTTGGACATAAAAAATACCACTACGTTTAAAAAGGTTAAAGTGAATTGAAATAAAAAAAGGCGCAACCCATCGACAGTGTTCAGTTCAAACACCTAAAATAAAATAGGCATCAAGTAGACATGTTCATTTTAAAGACGTAAAATAAAATAGGCATCAAATATGTTAGTGTCAGTCCTGGCACATTTCGCTGACTTGCCGTCACTTGGCCCCCAACGATCATTCCCCCCCCATTGTCTTATATATTCATCTTCCTCCTAAAATTTAACCCTAAATTCTCAAATCTTCTTCTTCATCGTCATCTTCTTTTATCTATCCAAATTCTTCAAATTATTACATTCATTTTTTCCAACTGACCTTGACAATATTGAGCGCATCTTTTACTGTTTTTTGTGATAAAGATTTTCGATATTGTAAGTGTGGTCATGAAGCTCTGTTAAAGACTTCTTCGACTCAACAAAATTCGGGTCGTAGGTTTTTTACTTATAAGATTTCAAAGGTAATATTTTTTTATTTAATTAATTGATTAATTATTGACTTGTAATTATTTTGTAATTGTGTTCTCCATTTTATAGAAATTGGGTGGATGCGATTACTTTGATTGGTATGAAGAACGACACCCTTCACAAGAAAATCGTGTAATCTGGGGTTTGTTGAACAAAGTCAAGGCTTCTGAAGAGAAACAAAATCGAGCAAGAAGATACTACATTATTGTCGTTATTGCTACTGGTTTGGTGTTGTTGGGCACATGGATATTGAAGCTTAATTGCTGAAATTTTTATGGTGGTGTGTGTATTTTCTACTGGTTTGTTGTCGACGAGCACATGGATATTCAAGCGTAACTGTTGGAAAATATCAAAAAGATTTAGGTATATGTTGTAAAATTTAGGTCATCTGTGGAAATTATCAAATAGGTCTTCCCACTGTTGCAACAGATTAGACTTAGATTATTAGATTATTCATAGAAATTATCAAACAGGTCTTCCCACTGTTGCAATAGATTAGACTTAGATTATTAGATTATTAGATTATTCAAATAGGTTTTTCCACTGTTGCAACAGATTGACAATCTAATCTATTGCATTATAAAAAACTCAACTTTCATCAGAAAAAAATTATTGCCACTACATGTACATGTAATAAAGTGAAGGGTGACTTGAAATTAAAAATTTCTATTTCACAGGCTCTTCTATATACACAGACTTCAAACGTCCAGTTAGTACCCCATAATCCCAGACCTCTTGCAGGTTTTCCACAGCGTTGTCGCACAGAAAAGTCGTTGGCTCGGCCATTTCTGTGCCGGTCAGCAAAGATTCGATGTGTGCAAGAGCGTGCGAGCCGCTCGCTTTAGCGGCATCATCTTTTGGAAGGATCATTCCCCTGTTTCGACCTACAAAATCCCATGATTTCTTCATCAACACTTCATTTGGAAAATGATTCATCAGTTTACTCTCCCTCAATAGGATGGGTAACAGCACCATCAGTGGCTCCACGAGGAGAAAAAGATCGAAATCGTCGATGAGAGGTACGTTGGAGTCTTATACATTGATTTTTCCCTCCTCGAGTAGTATCTTAACAACCCGATAATACATGTCATTCATGCTAATGACTGCAAGAATCCTTTTTACCTCGGTCCATCTCTTGTCGTGTGGATTTGGCCTGTCCCCTCTAACATATCTTAACATTTTTTCTTCATCCAAGACCAACGTAGGAACTAGGAAATCAAGTCCCACGCCAAGGGCTGACGCCTCTCCATTGAGTTGATCGTACATATCCTTGAGCTTCTTGCAGAAGTCGAGGTACATTATCCTATCGGCAGCGTCATAAGCTTCCCGGTACGTTAATTGCCTTTTTCTCATGAGGTAGAGAATTATGTCAACATGCTATGAGATAAGAAGTCAATTTTTAAAGAAGTCAATTTTTAAATAGGTTAGTAATTGTAAAGAAGCAACGGATGGTCCATCTGTTGCATAGAGTTCTCTAAATCAATAATCCAACGCAACTTATGCAACAGATGGATAATAAGTTGCAACAGAACCACAACCAGTTGCACCAGTCTACCCAGATGTTGGAACAGATGTGAAATCTGTTGTGTAGCTTCTTCTTCATGGGGTAGATTAGAAGGTCTAGGTTAGGAAAAGTAAACTTGCCTTGTCCTCGTATGGCATACGCATATTAGTCATAGTCTGGAAGTCTTAGGGGGGAAGGGAGTCCTGGGGAAATCTGGTGTGCCTGGCTTGGCATTATTGGCCTGTCGCAGATCCCTCTTCTCTTCGGCGCCAAGTTCCACATATATGTCCACCTTCTTGACTGACCCTGAACTTCAACAGCTTTTGGAGAGGGAGGAATTGCAATTTCTTTTGATTTCCGAGCAGAAAGTACATCTCTAATTTCTCTTTTATTTCTCCTAACCAATGTTGTAGGAGTGTGTGGCTCCCTCACCTTCTTGTATGGTATGACACACCTTTTGGATTTGAATTTCTTGATAGCTTTAGAGATAGCCTCTACTTTTTTAAAGAGTTTATCCTATCTGTCCTTGCACTCATCGCATTCGCAACGAGAACACGAGGGTAAAGAGGGGTGAAAGGGACCTATGTAAGGGAGAAAAGGGGTGTTTTCAAACATATTTATTCTTTGGTAGCAGCATCAGCATGCCTGCCACCAACACCAACAACTCTACCAGAAGAAGCACCCGGCTGACCTTGCCTAACTGTTCTTCTTATGGTTGTTGCTCCATCTAATTCCTTCTTTATTAACTCCACCGTTGGGTCTGCAATAGTATCAACATGACCAAGAGTAATATAAGAAGTCATCATCGACTCCGCCTCAGTAGGCACGATCCATGGATGCAGAACCTATAAAAAAACAAATGCATTTAAATCATATGATATAATAATTTTCACAGTTGGGCTACATTTTTTTTAAAAAAAAAGACCCATCTGTTGCATAGTTTGCAGTATATGGTTAAAATTCGTTTGAGTCTGGTTCAGAGAAACAGAGCAACACATGGATAATATAATGCAAAATATCAATCATCTGTTGCAACAACTACACAAGACGGGTAATCTGTTATGCAAAAGATGATCTATAAGTCACAACAGATGAACGATATATTATCAGATTAAATATATGTTGCATAATTTGCAGTTGATGGTTAATCTTTTAGGAGTCGGGTTCAGAGAACCAAAGCCACAGATGGATAATTTGATGCAAGATATACCCGTCATAATAGATGTCCCATCTGGTGCATTAGATATAACATCCCATGCACCGGATATAACATCTGTTCAATATCTTTTTTATCTTTGTATAGAATTATTTTACTTGAAGAAGACGTACT
The DNA here is from genome assembly GCA_030864215.1 of Capsicum pubescens. Lineage (NCBI taxonomy): Eukaryota > Viridiplantae > Streptophyta > Magnoliopsida > Solanales > Solanaceae > Capsicum > Capsicum pubescens. Next base: position 57,691,764 of record CM061538.1, read on the forward strand.
GCATCATCTGGAGGGTTAAAGAGATCAGCCTCCTTAATATTGGTGTTGCTCTTTGCAGCCAACCACCTAAACATCCTTGGATGATAAACCTCATCCAGGTAATCCATTAACTGCTTTCGGAGAGGAGGAATGGCTTCAAATGCCCAAGCCTAAAAAGTGTAAACAGGAAGCAAGCAAAAAAAAATCATAATAACTATATTCAATATAAATTAATGGATGAGTAAAATTAGTGATTAATTTTACCATGAAAGCCCAAGGAAAGTCATATAATGTGGTCCTCTTTCTCTTTCTGACTCTCCAATTCCTCCTCTTTCTCACTTTTATTTTCTTCATCACCATCTACGGACCCTTGTCCACCTCCCTCAACATTGTTTTCATATCTCTCCTTAGCTTCACTTTTCCCTGACTGAGATTGTTCAGGAAGCTCCTCCGAATCTCTCTGTACGGTAGCCTTTTTTTAGGGTGGTCAGACGTTGATCCACTTTCACTTTCTTTTCTTTTGGGAGACATGTTTTACCTACAGAAAAAAAAACAAAAATTACATTATAGTTGATGTATGCATAGATTTTAAAAAATACATTACAAACACCACGAATACCGACACACCAACAGCCACCACCACAAACACCGCCAACTAATGCCAACATACAAATAAACACCACGAATACCTACACCACCACAAACACCACCAACCAATGCCACCACCGGTGCCACCACGACGACCACAAACACCACCACCACCACCACCAACACCAACACTATCCAACTATACCACGATAGTCAACGGAACACTGCGACGGAAACTAGGGATTTCTCGAGTTCTTCCTACGATTTTACCATCAAAACTCAAAATTGTAAATCCATTCTCGAAGATAATTCAACTAAAAGTTTTATTTTTCATCATTAACTTAAAAGCCCTTATTTTTTAGAAATAAAAAAACAAAAAACAAATATAGAGCTCTTCTCGAACTCTATTGCCTATGAAGACAAAGAAAACGACTGATACTAGCAAGAATGATGTCAAAAATATCACCTATGTGGTCGAAAATGAGAAGAAAAGTGATCTGTTGTGGAGGGTTGAGCAAATTTATTGAGTAGTTGTTGTTTGTACTGTATTGTTGAGTGAGAATGAGAGAGAAAGAGTCAGACCTCGAGAGTTGAAATGATGAAACGTTTTGTATGGGTTGATTTATATTTTGGAAAAGAATGACAAGTAGTTTTGAAAATGTTAATTTGGTCCGAAATGATCTTAATTATTTTTAAAATCATAAAATATATGCGTAATTTTTAAAATCATATAAAAACAATTGAAGTTGTAGTTGACCGAGTACTCTAGGAGGTGACCCTGTGAAAACTCACCCCTGGTCCTAAATTAATCAATTTAGGAGTCTAAAATATGAACTCAATTGAAATTATAAAAAACAAATGTTCAACATGTTGCGTCAGATTTCTCATCTGTTGTAAATTATCAATCAGATTAGGTAACAACAGATTATGAATCTGATGTAAATTATCAAACAGATTAAGTCATTTGTTGCGACAGATTACCCATCTATTGTAAATTGTCAAATGGATTGTCATATGTTGTAAATTATCAAATAGGCGCTGCCATCTGTTGTGGCTGGCCCTATGAGAACTCACCCCTAGTCCCAGATTATTCAATCAAGGTATTAGTACCCTAGTCCTAGATTAATCAATTAAGGTATTAGTCTAACATATGAGGTAGTAAGAATCGGTTCGGCTCAGAGTGATCGATCGCCGACTCTAGTCGGGAGGAATGCAGTACCTTTTAATTATGCAATTGACAAAAAAATCAATTGAAGTTGTAGTTGACCCTATGAGAACTCACATTCAATTAAGGTATTAGTCTAACATATGAACTCAATTGAATTATATATAAATAAATGCTCAACCTGTTGTAACAAATGTCTTTTCTGTTGGATCAAATCAAACAGATTATGTAATCTGTTGTAACATATTACACATCTATTGTAAACTATCAAACAGATTAAGTCATCTGTTGCAACAGATTACCCATCTGCTGTAAATTATCAAATGGATTGAGTCATATATTGCAATAGATTACCCATCTGTTGTAAATTATCAAATAGGCATTGTCATCTATTGTAGTTGACATTATGAGAACTTACCCCTAGTCTTATATTAATCAATTAAGGTATTAGTTGGACATATGAGGTAGTAAGAATCGGTTCGGCTCAGACTGATCGATCGACGACTCTTGTCGGGAGGAACGCAGTCCCGTCTCATCATGCATTTGTCAAAAGACTCAATTAAAGTTGTAGTTGACCCTATGAGAACTTACCCCTAGTCCCAGATTATGCAGTTAAGGTATTAGTTGAATATAAGAAGTAGTAAGAATCGGTTCGTCTCAGAGTGATCGATCGATGACTCTTGTCGGGAGGAATGCAGTACCGCCTCATCATGCAATTGCCAAAAAAACTTAATTGAAGTTGTAGTTGACCCTTTGTGCTCATTCATCCATCCCTAATTCTACCTAGATCAATGTAGGTACTATTATTAATCTTAACATTAAGTTAATGAGAACACATTTCAACTCAGAGTGATCGATCGACGACTCGGGTCGGGATGAATGCAATACTAACACCATGCAAATGCAACAACTCAATTGGATTTGTAATTGATCCTGTGAGCTCATTCATTCATCCCTCGTTCCACCTAGATCGATGTAGGTACTATTATTAATCTTAACATTAAGTTAATGAGGGCTCATTCCTTCATCCCTAGCTCATCCTAAATCAATTGCAATGAAATCCGTCGCAACAAACAACTGAGTTGTTGGAGAATTTCAAACAGATAACAATATTTGTTGCAACAGATGACATTTCTTATTTAATTATCAAATAGACATTTGCATCTGTTATGACGGATGACTGAGGTGTTGGAAATTTTCAAACAGATATTGATATTTGTTGTAACAGATAACGTTTCTGATTTAGTTATCAAATGACATTTCCATCTATTGTCACAGATGACTGAGCTGTTGGGATTTCTCAAACAAATATCTAAATCTGTTGCAACAGACGACATATATGTTTGAAAATCTTTTTGTTTTCTTTTAATTTTAAAGCAAGCTACTGTTTGAGTAGATAAAGTAGTAGTACTACTAAAGGCGGTAAAAAATATTTCTTGGATAACTCAAAAATCTCATTGAGTAGTCTTGTCCTGTCTTTTCAATGTCACCCGTTTTCTTCCTCGTGCCACTCAAATTATTAGTGAATATTAATTAATGAATATTGAAACCCCTAATACTTCTTCCTTTTCATATTGACTTGGCACTCCCATTAAGAAAATATTAATTAGGAGTTTATTTTACTACCAAATTAGCCTTATTAATTATGCTTTGTAAATATAAATTTGAATAAATACACTTTATTTAGTCATTTAATATTAAGGGTAGTACATCTAGAAATTAGAATTATCTCATCTCTCCCCTCCTCTCCTTCAGCCCTAAATCTCTCATCTTTTTTCTTTCTATCCTCTTTAGGGTTATCACAGCCTTTTTTTTCTCTCTTCTTTCTCAAAAATTTTCGTTCGAATCTAAACCGATCGATATCCATATCTTATATTCCTCGACTGAAATTGTTGTTTTGACCCCCTTTTGACATTGTATGATATGATTCACTATTGCTCTTTCATTCTCGTCTTCTTCTTGCAACTTTATTTACATCTTTTTGTTTATTTAATTACCATATTCCCATATCATATTTATTTAAAAAATTTGAAGGAACTTTTAATTGTTGAATAAACATATCGAGAATTTTTATTATAAGATGCGAAAAAAGTCATCTGTTGGGAGAAGTTTCAAAGCCTTGTTGGCAGTATCATTTTTTTTATGTATTTTATTTGTTTCTTTATTGTTGATGTTGTTATTGATGTTGTTGGTGGGGCTGGCATTGTTGTAACTTGTGGTGTGGTGTTGTTGGTGGGTTTGGCATTGTTGAAACTTGTGGTGTGGTGTGGTTTAGATGGTGGGTTCTTCTTAGCTTAAAAATAGTGGAGTCCAAACAATCAACACAATGAGTAAGGGAGAAACAAATAAAAAGTTTAAAGTGAATAAGAAGAGAAGAGTTGGTTACCAAAATTTAAAAAATATGTGCTGAGTGGGAATTGAACTCAAGACCAAAAGAAATAAATAGTCTTAAGCACCCATAAACAACAACTAGGCTAACCAAATAACTCTTACTATGGATGCTTACTGATTAGATTATATACATTTTTTTCTTTATTTCCACACACAAATATAAAGTTTGATACGAGTTCAATCTATGCTCGCGCACCCGGAGGACTCCATGTGGGTCCGTCCCTTGTTGTTGATAGTGTTGGAACATAGGATGTATGCTTCTTTGTAGTTGATGATGTTGTTGGAACAAATGTTGTTGTTTTCTTTGTTGTTGATATTTTTTATTTGTTGTTTGTAGTTTATGTTGTTGTTGATGTTGCAACAGACGGAGCAACTGATGGAACAAATCAAACCACCAGCAAGGCTGCTATGTATTCCAACAGACTCCATATTTGTTGCATCAGACTCCATATCTGACGCAACAGACTCCACATCTGACGCAAACTATCCGGAATTTATGTGTTGTGTGTGTTACTTAAATAAAACTGGTGACTCTATTAATATTTAAATTAAAAAAATGGATCTAAATACAACATTTTATCTTTTTGTTGTATTTTCAAAAGAAACAGATTGGTAATCTGTTGCAAAATATATTCCACCTGTCAGATAACTTACAACATATAGACAATCTATTGCAACAGATGTATATATCAGTTTGCTTTTCCATCAGCTGTGGCATCTGTTGCAACTTGCTAATCATCTGTTTATTCAATTTCATCGAGAGCAATAGATTTTTCTAAACACTTTTTGGCCAAACTCAATTTTTGCTCTTGGACTGCTTCTCTTTTTTTCTTTGCATCCTTCAAGCTGGCCTCTAAATTCAATTTTTGCCCCCAATCCAATAGCAAAAATTTAGTTTGGTTGAAGGATGCAAAGAAAAAAAGAGAAGTAATCCAAGAGAAAAAATTGAATTTGGCCAAGAAGTGTTTAGAAAAATCGATTGCTCTCGATGACATTGAATAAACAGATGACTAGCAAGTTTCAACAGACGCCACAGCTAAAGGAAAAGCAAACTGATATATCCATCTGTTGCAATAGATTTTTCATATGTTGTAAGTTATCTGACAGGTGGAATATAGTTTGCACCAGATTACCAATCTTTATCTTTCGGAAATACAACAAAAAGATAAAATATTGTATTTAGATCCTTTTTTTTTTCTAATTTACTTATTAATAAAGTCACCAGTATTATTTAAGTAACACACATAACACATAAATCCCGGATAGTTTCAGTAATATTGCATTAAATCCCGAATAGTTTGCTAATTACATTTTATTCCGAAATTTCAAATTGTGATACATATGTTAAGCAGTGATACATATAGCATATGTATCACTAGTAAATATGAATTCAGAATTTTATGTAATTTTTTAAGACATTAAGGGATATTGTGTAATATGGTGTCTTAAATATGGGATTTGTGTAATTTTTCCTTTTAAGGGATATGAACAGTCGTGGCTTTTTGTTTGACTAAGTCCAGTCCCTTCCAATTCTCAATCATTTTATAAATATGTCCCTCTGGCCTCCTCACTCACTTCAGATTCAGATTCGTACAAGAAGGTTCATATCGAGTCCTTGCAGGAATTTCAAAGGCAGTTTGATAAACTCCAGAGGGATTTAGCCGACTTTCAAGCAAAGCTGAGGAGGGCCCTGCTGCTGCCGGATGAAAATTGTCAGGTTGACAATAATAATAGTAGTAATAATAATAATAATAATAATTAGGTTATGTTTTTTCTTTCTTTTAGTGTATGTATTTCCCCTTTTTATATCCGATCAACCTATAAGGGATTCAAAAAAATCCATGTATATGCTTGGTTTGGTTTGAATTTTTAAATTTTATTCAATATTTAATTATCATTCTATTTATTCCCTATTCAAAACATGTCGGCGGTTGGAGTTAGGGATGCGGTCTTGATGAAAAATTCTCCTAAAAATGGTTCGTTAATAAATAATAAGGAACTAAATGATATTATAATCGTAAAAGAAAAAATGTTTAATTTAAAAAAAGGCACAACATTGGATTAATTTAATTAAGATATATATATATGATGATATGATTTTTAAGAAAAAAGTTAATGAATAGTCGTGACTGTGACTTTTGTCTAAACACATTCAACAAACAAACAAAACAAAAAATGCTTCTGATGCATCAAATTCCTCATATGTTGCAACTTAATCAGTTAGAAGAAATAAAAAAAGCTCCTTAAACAGATGGTCGATTTATAGCAACAGATGGTATATCTGTTGAAACGGATGGGTTATCTGATGCAACAGATATACAATCTGTTGCCATAACTCAATTAATAAAAATGGTTATTAAAGAAACGGAAAGATTAAGTCACCACCATCTTGATTTAATTAAGTCATTTCTTTTCACAGAAAAGAATAAGGAAATAAATGATAAACACAATTTAAACCGTAAAAAAGTCACCAGAAATATTCTTGTTTTTAAATCTTCTTTATTAATTTATATAATTAAAAAGTCAGAAAATTTGGATGTCATGAAGATAATTTTTTTTTAAAAGATATATATATTATATGTTGCAACAGATATATTATCTGATGCAATAGTTGAACTATTTATTGCAACAGATGATATATCTATTGTAATAGATGATTTATCTGATGCAACAGATATATAATCTGTTGTGCAACTCAGTGTCAAAAATAAACGGTTGCTGGAAAGAATTAATTATTTTAATAAGTATAAAGCTAAGCTTCAAGATGAAAAGTCATGACCTATCATAATATTGATTAATTTAATTAAGTCATAACTTTTTACAGTAATCAAGAATGCCATTAATAAATGGAGGTGAACAATTGTGCCTTTAAATCTGTTTTATTAATTTATATAATTAAAAAGTCAGAAAATTTGGATGTCATGAAGATAATATATTTTTTACAAAAAATATATATATTATATGTTGCAACAAATATATTATCTGATGCAATAGGTTATCTATTTGATGCAAATCATGATATATCTATTGTAACAGATGATTTATCTGATGCAACAGATATATTATCTGTTGTCCAAGTCGGTGTAAAAAAAATACTTCCTGGAAAGAACTAATTATTAATAATAATAAAATTGAAAAGTCATGACCTATCATAATATTGATTAATTTAATTAAGTCATAGCTTTTTACAGTAATCAAGAATGTCATTAATAAATGGAGGTGAACAGTTGTGCCTTTAAATCTTCTTTATTATATAATTAAAAAGTCAGAAAATTTGAATGTCATGAAGATAATATATTTTTAAAAAATATATATATCTATTATATGTTGCAACAGATTATTATATGATGCAACAGGTTATCTATTTGTTGCAAATCATGATATATCTATTGTAACAAATGATTTATCTGATGCAACATATATATTATCTGTTGTCCAAAACAGTGTAAAAAAAATGGTTTCTGGAAAGAACTAATTATCAATAATAATAAAGCTGAAAAGTCATGACTTATCATAATATTGATTAATTTAATTAAGTCATAACTTTTTACAGTAATCAAGAATGTCATTAATAAATGGAGGTGAACAGTTGCGATTTTTTGCCTAACTCATTCAAGTTCAATCCTCTATAAATAGGTCCACCCTTACTCAATAGTTCGTTCTACTACACACTATTTATTCCTCACTCTTGTTACACCTTTAACTACTTTCTCTTCAAGGATTTGATAGCTTTTTCCTGTCTCTGGTAAGTTTTTTTCTTGATTTTTGTGTAAATATACGTTGTATTACATTGCATTACATTTGAATTCTTTATTTTCTTTACTTTTATGCTTACGTGTATGTTTTGTCAACTTATGCATTTTTTAGATATGGCTGATCCTGTGTGGGATGTCGCTATTTTACGAGACGCCATGAGGGAACTGCAGAAGGAGGTTCATGACCTGCATTGGGAGTTGGCCGCCGTCAGAGTAAGGATGCTGCGGGAGATCCGCAGGCTGCGGAGGGCGCTGCTGCTGCCCTTTGAAGATTGGTCGGCTGGCCATACAAATAATAATGATGTTAATAATGATGATAATAATTATTAAGCTTTTTTTTTTCTGTTATCTATGTATTTTTTTTTTGTTTTATAAAAAATTATGTTTGATGCACTTGACTTTTTATTTCTTATTTAATTTTCGTGTTGTCTATTTCTATTTCTTAACGAATGACATGTCTACAATTGATACGGAACAAACAAGGGAACACGAAATCACACCCCAAAACAGTCCACAAATCACAACAAATCGTGGACCAAATGGGGACCTCTCTCGAATTCACTATCTAGAACAAGAAAGAAGATGATACAAGGTGTTAATACACCAAAACAGCCAGCCAACAACAAATTCAGCAACACAAGATGAAGTTCCACAATATTACAATAGCAACAAGAACAAACGGGTTACATTAACAACACAAGAAGCCGAAACTAAAATAAGGTACAAGATAGGTAGTTAGACAAGTGTTGATGTAGTCTTAACAACCCAAGAGCATATTCCACTCTTGGACCTTTAAAACTTCACACAACAAACACCTAACTCTTACAATTGACACAAAAGAGGCGTCCACCACCCAAGCACCAATGTATTAAGCAAAATACAACACACAAGAGAATTCACCCTTATGTTATGCCATAGTTTCAATTGGACTCTATCTTACTCTAAGAGAAGTATTCTTCTATAATAATGATCAACTAAAGAAATAAACCCTACAATGTTCTATTTATACTACATTACAATAATAGACAAAATGACAAAAGGGCCCTTTAGTGACTAGTCTTCAAAAATACTCAAAAGTGTCATGATCATGATCATACTTGTATCATCCTCTCTATCTTAAGAGGAATTTTCCCACAAATTCATAACCTCACCTCTTTTACAAAGGCACTTCACAATCTCCTTCACACGGCCACACATCTTCTACATCATCCTCACCTTGCATTTTAACCTTTTTTTGCTCTTCATCTTGAGGCTTGCCATCAACCTTAGCCGATTAAATTACTACTTCTTCCCTAAGATAGTACAATTTTCCCTCCCTTAGGATCACGTTCCTCTGGTTTGTTCACTCACTAGCCTTGTGCCCCCACCCTTGGCATTTGAAGCATTGAAATCCCTTGGGATTGGAAGTAGAATTCAATTTACCTTCATACCTTGGAGGATGTTTTTGGACAATCTTGGTGGCCTCGGGTTGGGTAGCCATGAATGAGTTATCTTTGAGCTCCCTCTCAACCTCTAAAGCCGTATGGAAGATGACATCTATGGTGTCGAATTTGTGAAGCGTCGTGCGAGTGGAGATGTCCTTATTTAAACCAACCTTGAAGCGCACAATGTCATGACTTACTTGCTTGCCTCGGTGGTCAAGTTTCAACATCAATTGTTGAAATTCATCATAGTAAGCCATGACACTCTTGTTCCCTTGCCTCAAATTGTACAATTTAGCTAGGAGCTCATGCCTATAAGTCTCAGGCAAGTACCTTTGTCGCATAAGGTTCTTCAATCGAAACCAAGGAGGAGGTTGTCCCCCAATCATCTCATTCCCAAACCGTTTAACATACTCCCACCATGTATTAGTATACCCTTCAAAGTGAGCTATAGCATAGCAACTTTTTTTTCATTGGTGAGATCATTAAGTTGGAAGATCTTGTCACAAGATGACTCCCATGAAGGTAGGCTTCGGTATCACTCTCACCTTTGAAAATGGGAAATCTCACTTTGATGGAATTGAGACCTACATCTCGGTTTGGGTGGCCATCTCTCACCTCTCGACCTAACTCCCCATGTCTACGCCTCATTCTTTCTTCCCTCAAGTAAATATCATCATACGGCCCATAACCATCATGTTTTCCTCCCCTACCATAGCCCTCAACATGGATGGGTCTATTTGGGTTAAGTGGAGCTTGTAGTGGCGGAATTGGATTTGGATAGTGAGGTCTTTGGTCAAGTGGAGTTTGGATGGGAGGGTTCAAGTTTGGTGATGGTATTTGGGTTCCAAGCCCTTCTTGTTGGACTTGGTGGAGTGGAGGATGGCTTGGTCTATCTTGTTCTCAGCTTCGGGAGTAAAGATTGGTTTGATTTATGGCAATTGGTGTATATTGCATTTGGTGCAAGGTCTCGGGAGTATTAGTTGGGGAAATGTTTTGAGAGGTAGAAGGTCGACTCCTTTGGCTTTCCACACGTTCTAATCTCCCACTCATTGATGCCACATCCGTATCTAATTTCTTAAGACCCACATTCAACCTAGCCACATCTCGGGACACAGTTTCAAGGCGAGCCAAAATGAGATTGATGGCATTATTATCCATTGTTTGAGCATTTAAAGCCTTGAGTTTCATTGTGGTGGTATCGAAAATAACCCTTCAAGTTACGGTCCAATCAAGATACCAAATCAGTCCGCAACGTCACACACACCAATACAATGCAAAACCTACAACACAAAACACACGTTATTTCAAAACAACCTACCACAATGAGATCCCACCTTCAAGTTTCTTCAAACTCAAGCTCAACATTGGTGAATGGCTCAAATAACCTTCAATTTAGCTCAAATTCGAACCCTATACTCCTATAGTGTTAGAGAACACAAATCTAACACTAAAAACACAAGAAAAATGCAAAATCAAAAACTCAAAATTTGACCTAGAGTCAAAAACAGATTTAGTATATTTTTGAGGGGTTTTCGATTTTGACACTTCTTTTTTTGTTGGGATTTTCAATTTCTATACTCTAATAGTGTTAGGGAACAAGATCTAACACTAGAAACACACAAAAATCAAGTTTTTTTAAAGACCCTAAAAACGTGAACAGTAAATTTTTTTTCAAGATAACAATCCCAAGATTGATTTTGTTGGAACAAAATCAAACCTTGCTTTGATACCAAATGATACGGAACAAACAAGGGAACACAAAATCACACCCCAAAACAGTCCACAAATCACAACAAATCGTGGACCAAATGGGGACCTCTCTCGGATTCACTATCTAGAACAAGAAAGAAGAGGATACAAGGTGTTAATACACCAAAACATCCAGCCAACAACAAATTCAGCAACACAAGATGAAGTTCCACAATATTACAATAGCAACAAGAACAAACGGGTTACATTAACAACACAAGAAGCCGAAACTAAAATAAGGTACAAGATAGGTAGTTAGACAAGTGTTGATGTAGTCTTAACAACCCAAGAGCATATTCCACTCTTGGACCTTTAAAACTTCACACAACAAACACCTAACTCTTACAATTGACACAAAAGAGGCGTCCACCACCCAAGCACCAATGTATCAAGCAAAATACAACACACAAGAGAATTCACCCTTATGTTATGCCCTAGTTTCAATTGGACTCTATCTTACTCTAAGAGAAGTATTCTTCTATAATAATGATCAACTAAAGAAATAAACCCTACAATGTTCTATTTATACTACATTACAATAATAGACAAAATGACAAAAGGGCCCTTTAGTGACTAGTCTTCAAAAATACTCAAAAGTGTCATGATCATGATCATACTTGTATCAACAATTAAGGAATAATTTGATTCCAGTATCAATAGCAAGAACATATGAGTTATCTGTTAGGTTTTGTGTGTAACAGGAGCTGTATTTTATTGTTCGAAACATATTAGTAATCTGATGAAACAGATTACTAATCTGGTGCAACAGAATACCCATCTATTCGATTCATAATCATATTACGGGCACCTAGAACCCTTAAACATGAATCCAACATGAGTCTACTCTTACAACAGAACATTTATCTGGTGCCGCAGATAATGGATCTGTTTAAACAGATTGCATTCATGTTTGCATGCAAACTATTATTGAAAAAACAACACACTAGCAGTTACCCAGATTCAACTAAAAAGCATAATCATTCCAAAGTTCAAAGTGATTTACGAAACAAAATTTGACATAAGAATTGTGTCAAAGAGTAGCAGTTGGGGCAACAACAACAACAATAATAATGGTCAACAAGAAGATTATGAAGTTGATAATGAAGTATAAGATGATGATAATGAATCAGAAGATGATGAATAAAGCAACAGCAACAATGAACAACAAATATCACGAAGAGAGAGAAAATAACAACGGATGAGGAGAGAGAAAAAGACTTTTTTTTTCTTCGTTCCTCGTTATATATTAACTAACATTTGAATCAAAGTGTAAATTTAAAAACTTGTGGGTTATTTTGAAACTTTTCAAACTTTCTTAAACCATAATGAAGTAATTGTCACATCTACTCAATTATTAAGACTTGTGTCACCTACACCTCATTTTAAAACTCTTTTGTCACCTGTGGGCCAACCCCCACTAACTTGGTGCTTATCACTTGTACCCTTTTCAAATTAGGAATTAAAAAAAGATCATGTTTCATACTGCACTGATTACATGATTGCCATCTAATTTAGATTAATAAAGCATCAATTCCTTTCTTTGTCATTTACAATTGTTTTACTTCAAACACTTGTCCTTTTTCAAGATTAATTGTACTATAAAAAATTAGGCGTACTGATACAAGAACTAAAGTTCTCCTTTGTGATTTTGGTGCAAAACTTAATAAATCAAACAGCTTGCGCCTACAATCATCTGAAAATAGTTATGTCCCTCTCTGTAAATAGAACACACAAAAATAATAGTAGTGTTAAATCCCTTAAGATTGTTGATTATCCTGTATTCAAAAATAATATAGCAAATCAGATAAAATAATTTTGAAAAGCAGAAAAGCAAAGGACTTTATTAAATAATCAAATCCACAATTTTCTTGTGTCTTTAAGGAACTTAATTCTCTCACTGTATCCAAGATTATGGATTACTTCCTCCCAAGATAAAACGGATATACTATTATGTGCAACAGTATCTCAAACACCCAATAACTTCGTCGAACTCAAAGTCAGCAACTAATCACACAAAGACTCAATATTTGTTTATAAGAAAATATACAGACGATGGAGTTCAAAAAGTTTTGATTTTTTTTTTAAATCGAGGCTAGTCCAATCAATTTATAGCCAATGAAGAGGCGCTTGAAAAAGTCACAACCTATCAAAAAAGTCATAACTTATCGAAAAAGTCACAACATTCGAAAGAATCGCAATCCATCGAAAAGGTTACAACCATTCAAAGTAAAACAGTATTTTTTTAACATGCACTCTTTCCTTTGGTGTCTATTCATTTCTCATTCACACCTCTAAAAATCCAACGCACAAACTATTCAATATTGAAAAAATAATCCATGACAATGCTCATGATGTTAATATTGGTGGCTGCAATTGCAACCAACAACAAGTGGCCATAGACGATGATGGTAATGAGGTACAAATCTTTCTATGAGATTTCTCATGTTATTTACCGTGGCCATACTCGTGGCCATGACCATATCCATGCCCTCCTCCACGAACCACGACCATGTCCACGACTGTGCCCACCATTACCTCGCTCGCCCCCGCCACTATCTCCAAATTGTGACTAATAAGTATTATTGTTAGGCCCACATCCTTGGATGCTTATTACTCCCTCAGTCCCATTTTATATTTCGTCATTTTCTTTATGATCCGTCCCCAAAAAAATGTTACCTTTTCTTATTTGGTAACTATTTAATGACATCATTCTCATTTTATCCTTAGTGGGTCTCACTTATGAAGAAAAGACAACTAAAAAGTAAATATTAAAATAACTTTAAGAGGAGCAATTTTGTAAATTTTACAAAGTCATCACTTATTTCTTTAACTTTTTGCTCGATCAAATGGCGACACATAAAATGGGAGGGAGATAGTATTATTTTTTCTTTCTTATTTTAAGATAAAAAGACTAAGTTATAGAAAAAAAAGGTTTCTAGTTTTTCTTCTACTAGATTATAAAGCATTAATGCTTGACAACTACAAGAAGACAATTTTTTTTTTCTCTTTTGACAAGACAATATAATGAATACTACTTTAAGATTATAATATTTATACAATTAGATTCAGAATGAGTGATCCACAAAAATTTGAAGTGGTTGTTGGGTGATTTTAAGATTATTATTTTTTGGTAAAAATTGATTTTAAGATTTTAATATAATGTTGGACATGTGTGAACTTGTTAATTTAACTAATGTGAAACTATGAATCACTATAGACGACGATTTCCCCTTAGATGGACATGTGGTGTGAATTTAAATTACTCAACTTTTAAATAGATACCAGATATCGAATGAAAAGGTTCAGTTCTATGATTACGTTAATAAAGTATACGCTTAAACCCCCAATTTTATGAAACAAATAGGTTCCTTTATCTACAACTTAGATATATTTTTGGTACGCAAAACGTACTCTCTTTGATAACCCTAACCATCATATTATAAGAGTATTTACTTTTACTATATTGTATAGACTAAAATATTAGTAATAGGCTAAACATCTACTATGGGAAAATCTGCTCCAACAACTATTTTCCAACAAAAAGACCCTACATGTAGGACCAAAACCTTAGCTAGAATCAAAAGGTACTTACAAATATGAATCCTATATTATATAATTTTTAAAAAAGTTATCACATGTGTATCATGTGATATTAAATTGATGTGAACTACCATACCTACCATAGTAAATTCAAAAATTTATTATATATATAGATGGTCATATCTCTTCACAGTAGGACACAAACCATTTGCAAAAATGACAACCATGAAAATGCTCATGATGTTAATGGTGGCTGCAATTTTATTTTGCAGCCACCAACAAGTGATCGTGGCGAGAGAAGTGGCAGATGAGGGAAACGAGTTACAAATAATACCCCCATGGGATATCCCATGTTATTTGCCGTGGCCATTCCCCTGGCCACGACCATGGCCATGCCCTCCTCCACGACCACGACCACGACCTCGACCGCGCCCATGCCCACCGCCACCTCCTCCACCGTGTCCCCCACCACCTCCACCTCCGCGCTCACCACCACCTCCACCTCCGCGCTCGCCACCGCCTCCACCACCAAGATCACCCCCTCCTACACCATTTTCGGGGTGCTCTATTAGTGACGAAGAAAAGGTGAAGAAATGCATGTTCAACACAACTTCAATTGATGCATGTTGTCCGACATTCAAGAGCATACTTGGCACTAGTTGCCCTTGCTATAAGTATGCTGAGGATTTAGACAATCAAGTCTTGATCACTCTTGAAGCTTATTGTGATGTCGATAGCCCTTGTAGTGGTGTGCCGGTAAGTTATTGTTTTTAGCCATCTTTTAATTAAGATCGTTGACACGTACTTTAAGAAAATTACTATCTACAATCATTTTTATAAAATTCTACTATTTGAGTATATGGGAACATTTTCTTGAAAGGGTGGAACTCAAGAATTAAAAAAAATATATTTGCTTAATTTTTTTTAAATGATAAATATTTTGATACGATATTTTAGCTAATTTGACTAATACAAGTGACTAGAAGAATATGTGAAATAATTATTTCATAATTATGAATACAGAGTCCCCCTCCTCCGGTGACTCCCACCCCGTTTTCGGATAGTTGCTCAACTAGTGACAAAGAAAAAGTGAAGACGTGCATGTTCAACACAACTTCAATTGACGCATGCTGCCCAACATTCAAGAGCATACTTGGCACTAGTTGTCCTTGCTATAAGTATGCTGAGGATTTGGATAATCTAACCTTGATCACTCTTGAATCTTATTGTGATGTCAATAGCCCTTGTACTGGTTTGCGTGCAAGTAAGTTATCATTTTTATTTGACATATTAAGATTTTGATACACTCGTTAAAGAAAATTACTATCTACAATAATTTCTTGGGGTAGGAAAGCGGAATTCAGAAAGAAAAAGAAAAATGATGTGTTGATCTTAATTTTTCTAAATGATAAATCTTTTTTTTTTTGGGTGGGGTGGGGTGGGGTGGGGGGGTTAAAAGTGACAGATCATGAAAATTATAGTAAGAAATATTTTGATGGTCCTCATCATAGATTAATTATTTGGGACCAATTTGAAGATAATTACATCTTGTTCATTTTTTTTATATTGATATTTTGAATTAAGAAATATATAAATTAAAGGAGTCACTGTCAATATTAACTATTAACCATAAGTTTTTATATTGTTTGGAAAATCTTTCTATTAAAGTGCCATATATTTCTTTTTTGACAATACTAATTAAAGTTATTTTTCTAATTAATGATTTTTTTTGTAATTAATAATTTCAGGTGATTAAGCTATCCAAGGAAGAGTAAAACTATGGCTTGTTTATTAGTTGTTTAATTCAGATCTTGTATTAGATAATTTGCTGATAATTACCCTTGTAATGTTGTGCTTTTAGCAATAATAATTTTGACATATATGTCAAATTTTAGTGTTTATAAGAGAATATTATAGTACTCTACTTTTTCTTATTATTATTTGTATAATAATGATGTTTGAATCAATTTTTTTTTACAGTCACAAATTCGAAGCTTTGTAAGTCTCATAACGTTTACAGATATTTTTGCATATTTAAAACCACTAATTTCAACAAAAAAAAATTATTTCTTATATTTTAATTAATTTTGAATAAAATTATATCATGCAAATTGATACTAAGTATAATTTCCACTCGTGTTATTTAGGGGCGAAACTAGCATTATGGTTACGAGATAGTCACTCTAGCTTAAGCTAAAATTTTATATTTGTATTTTAAAAATTAATTTAATATATATAAATAATCTATTGAAAACTCAACGGACCAAAAAAATTATGATTCAAAATTCATGAACTAATATTCGGACCCCATCTCTCCTATTGTTATTAGGTCCACATCCTTGGATGCTTCTTCTTCTTTTTTTTCTTTTTTTTTTAATTATTATTATTATTAGTTCTTTCTTATTTCAAGATTAAAAGACAATTTATAGAAAAAGGAAAGAAAGAAAAGTTTCTAAGTTTTTCTAGTACTACAGATTAATGCTTGACAACTACAAGAAGACAATGATTTTTTTTCTTTTGACAATACAATATAATAAAGGGATAATTAACCAAAAAAAAATACACATTCATACAAAAAATACTACTTATAAAAGATTAAAACATTCATACAGCTAGATTCATAAAAAATTGAAGTGGTTATTGTGTGATTTTATGTCACGATCCGAAATAGATCATGACCGGCGCTAAGGAGGTTAGAACTTCAAAGCAAGCCACGTCAGAATTCTACAGAAAATCGGATAGAATTTTCCTGATTTTGAACCTATCAAGAAAATTTTGTCTCAAATCTACAGTACAACAACCCACATCACAACCAATCACGTCAATAACACCAATACGATCCACCAAAATCATCAACACCCATTTACCACACTTCTTTTCACTTCTTATGAAAAGAAGTCAATAACTTCACAAAATAAAATAACGAAAGAATACTCAAACTCTAAAGAAGTGACTCTAAGAGTTTCAAGGAAAAGAACATAACAAATACTATTGTCCACGCGAACAAGTGTTGGGCTCACCAGGAATATGCCACTCGAATCCTCTAGCTAACAAAATTCTCACTGTTACCTACGTTCTCTGAAAAACAAATAGCGAGGAGTGAGACGTTAGCTCAGTGAGTAATAACACTTAACCACAACCGTTTTAATGGGGACAAGTCATAAAACATCATGAAATAAATGCTCTTTCAGAAAACAGTAACAATAAATAGTATCATTTGTTACATGTAAGCAAAGTGGACCAATAGTTTAGTAATAAACTCAGTAAGCATCGTATCATATTAAATATTACATATTTTGGAGGTTTTCAAGAATGAATCATGTAATCAGTGTGGCATTCTACCTCGAGAATAGCCAATAACAGTGGACCCCTCATAAAGGAGTCAAATATCATATCAGTAGGTCCCTACTCGAGGGAGATCAGTATCAGTATGCTAGTTCTACCTTCCCACTAACGAGGGCTGTAACAGTAATCAATAAGTACAAGGTGCATCAGGTCTAATGATCCCGCCGTTAGCTACAGAATTCAAATCAAGGTCTACTCACATTTAATACTTTCTTTGTAAATAGTAAGTACTCATATGAAAGCATTTTCAAAACAGTTCATGACATTTAAGTTCATATTAAAACATATGGCATATACATTTGAATGAAACACATGTAAAAATATTTATTTCTCAAGTAAGTGAAAACTTTCACAATAGCAGTAATCGTATTTCAAATAACGATTTATATGTCTTATAACAATGATCATCTCAAATAACCATTTCAGTATCATATCAAATAAAAGACTCGTCTCATGTGCAATTTCAAAGCATTCAAAAATATCATTCTTAAAAATCATGTATAAATCATGTAAGTTATGAAAACACAAATTATGGTAAAATTACTACTCACGGTACACTTGTCGATTATCAAACTTGTCACCTTGAACAATTTGTATGACTTCCTTTTGTCAAATTTATAATCACAAACACGAGTCTTATATCACATTCATGAACTACCAAGCAAATTTAGGTTCTTTTGATCAAATTTCCTCTTGGTTCTATTCCGAAATAACCTCTGTTGGGTTACTTATAATTATATCAAGATACTTCTCTTATCAGTCTTGCCACTTCAGAGCAATAGGACATTATTAATAGTTGATTTCCTACAAAATTCATAGCTAGTGGTATCATGACGGTTAAAAATCACTATTTTATCCAAATTCCAAAATTCAATCCATATTCGTCAATAATCAAGTAAAGGGGTCTGTTTAGTGAAATTTTCAGATACATTATATCGCTCTCTATTTAGACCAAAGCTTGATTCCTTTTCCTCTTCTTAATCTCTTTTTCTCTAATTTTTTTTTGTCGAACTCTTCAAGTTCTCAATTTAAACTCTAAACTCATTAAATACCATGTCTATATGATACTAATTGAGATAGAAGTAAGAACATGTATTTGCCTTGTGATTTAGGGCGTTGAAATGGAGTGAACGATGCCTCTAACGTGACTTTGTTTTCCTATCAACTGCGCTGCTTCAATTTTAGAGAAGAGGTTTTTTTTTTTTTCCTTATGTTGTTGTGGCGTGAATTCCCTATCCCCCACTCCCTTTTTCTTTGTTTGCTCACGTGCAGATCGGCTTGAACCCATTTTATTCCCCCTTTTAATTTTAACTAATCCCTTTCTTTTTTCTTTTTTTTTAATAAATAACATAAATACCAACTCTTTTGAAGTGATTACACTCTTTTCCATTTTTTTAATTACTTTATTCTCTCTCCCTATTAATTAATATACATAACATAGTCGACATATACAGAGCATTCTATGTATATGTTGGATTTTTGTAATATGTTTAGGGAGTTGGGATTTTTTGTAATATTGAAAATATAAGTTGTGTATTTATGTAATTTTTAATTATTTTTTTTTAACTCTTAAGCCCTTTCTAATGGGGTATTACATTTTAATCAAGTTTAAAGTTGCTAATTTTAGCTAGGGAAAAGACATCGTTTCCACCCCAAACTATACCCGAAAAGTCGAAGTCACACCTAAACTATACTAGAAACCTATTACACACCTAAACTATAAAAAAGTGAAACTGTTTACACCCTGTCAGGCTACCACCACTTGCATGTGGTGTAGTGTTTTACACGCGCTGCCACGTCAGCACCACGTCAGTAAAAAGTATCACTTTTTTATAGTTAAGGTGTGTAATAGGTCACTTATATAGTTTAGGTGTGGATTCGACTTTTCAACTATAGTTTGGGGTGAAAACGATGTCTTTTTCCTTAATGTTTTTAGCCGTTTACTTTTGTTATTTAATAGGCTGAACGCGCCTAAAATAAGTGTAACACACGCGCCTTAGAATGGGGGTCGCGGGGAGGTAATAATATCACTTTTATATAGTTAAGGTATGTAATAGGTCACTTATATAATTTAGGTGTGATTTAGATTTTTCTTATATAGTATGGAGTGAAAATGATGTTTTTTCCCTTTTAGCTAATGTGAAACTATGAATCACAACAACACATTCATATGACTGAAAAATTCCTTATATAGCTACCAGGTTCGAGTTTTAAAAATAAAAATATTCATGATAAAAACAGTTCCCCTTAGATATATATGTCGGGGGTAAATCTGAATTACTCAGAATCCTAAAAAGAATATTGACTATAGAATGAAAGTGAGGTAAAAAAAATTAAAGTAGACCGAAATCTTTTCACATGATTTACAATCAATTACTGCAACTTCTTTTCCTTTTTTACAAATAAAGTAAAAAGCTTATACATGTCAAAAAAAAAAAAAAAGTTTGGCGCACAAAGTATCGCGTTCTCACAGGGTCACATTGTAAGGGAATATAATCCAGACATCTACTCTTAGATGACCATTAGTCATTGATTCTATAACTCAAACTCGTGAACAACTTTACTGCTACTTCAATACTTGTCTCTTTTGATGTCCATGTAACTTCAACAAGGCTTTATAGTGGACCAACAAAATCATCTGCTAACATGGAAAAGACCCCACATTAATAAGAGCAAAATCTTTAGAATCAAATAGATGGAAATCAACACATGTGAGTTGTTCGTACTCTTTAAAAATGTTATTTTATTCTTGACAGATATTTCAAAAATGTACTATTTTTAGAGGTTCTGACATATCTGCAATGACATTTACGAGAAGCTGTGTCATGTCGTCTAGAAATGCATTGCCTTTGGAGAATTCGACACACCCCCATTGATATCTTTTAAGAGTCTCGAGTAATATAGGTTCGGACTATTGGAATAAACTGTAGGCTATTACACTCATGTCAAGTTCTTTAAAAAGTTATTACTTTTGAAGATCTGACACACACCTAATAACATATTGAAAGATCTGACACATAATATTTTTTATGAGGATTACTTCTTCGAAACTCGCGAGATCATAAGTAGTAAAAACTGCTTTGTCCACATAAACATGTCGAATGACACTTGAATCAAACCACAATTCATTTGAATTTCCAACTAGGTTGCATTCAGTGTGCATAACACACATTTATAATCTCACCAGTTGTTTCCATCAAGTTTGCCTGATTCTTTTTCTTGTTCTTTCATAACTTGGCAATTCGTAGCTTGTAGTCAAATTCATTACAAATTGTACGAAATTATCTTTGAATTTTTTTCTTGATCTGCTCTTTCTTTTGTCCAAAAGATTTTTCTAGTTTCTTTGTTGGTGCAATAGCAGTATTTGAATGGCTCGATGAAGCAATATTCATCGCCATAACATTTGTCGTTTCAGAATTGACATCATTTTTATTGTCAAAATTTTGACAGACAATTTAAAATTGCAGAATACTAAGTTACTAATAATAAAAATTGTATCTTTATTCACATTGTTTTTAGTTAACAATGAAGTTTATATTCCTCGAATCGCTTAACCTTAATATTTCTGACGAAATTATTATATTCTTCAAATCAAAATTGTCATTCAATTAGAGTGTTCTGTGAATCGGTGAAAATTTTATATTTTTCGAATCGAATGCACAAACTGATTTGCCTGACAAAATTTTTATATTCTTCAAATCAAAAGATTTTATTCTCTAAAAATCAGGCACAGACGATACAACAAGTATATATAACAATTTAACTCTGCAACACATATTTCTTTTCAGGTTGTTAAGGTGAATAAACTATTAGTTGAAATTTTTTTTCCCAATAAATGACAATGATTTGTCTTTGGCATGGCCTCATGACATGATTCTGCCACATTGTCCATCTCTTGGCTTGAATTCGTAGTTGAAAAGTTTCCATTAAATAGACATATAAGTAAATTACTCTATCCCGACATATACTAAAATTCTTAGGTCTTTCTTTCCTTTATCTTTCTACTAGATGGCCCGAGCCCGTGCAATGCACGGGTGGAATTTTAATGTTAAAGAAAGCAGTATTAGTAAGTTTAGTAGTAAGTCATGTCATGTTATAGTTACATAATATAATGTTATGCTTCATATTATATGGAACAAAGATTACATTTTACAGATTCTAAAAGTATTATATTAATATAACATTTATTGGTACAAAAAGTGTCAAAGCTGAAAATGTGAATTCATATAGTTATTGACAGCAAAGTTGCAACACTAACTTTAGCATCATATGGTCCATACAGTTTGTGTTCTCTCAAATCTGTACCATAAATGACAAACAAAAGCCAAAAAAAATCGGAAAAACAATCCAAAAGAATTGTTTTACTTTCAAATGAGAAGGAAGCAACATTTTGATAAATAAAGAACGGAAAAGGTTCAAAAATATTCCTGAACTATCTGAAATAGCTCAAAAATGCCCCTCGTTAGATTTTTGGCTCAAAAATACCCCTCCGTTAAATATTTGGCTCAAAAATATCCCTCCCTCTAATGGAATTCGGAAAAGGATCAAAAATACCCTTGAACTATCTGAAATGGCTCAAAAATACCTCTCTGTTAAATATTTGGCTAAAAAATACTCCTCCCTTTAACGAAATTCCACCAAGCATTCCACCTAGATAAAAAAAAAACACGTTACTATGCCACATTACCATCCACGTGTAAAATGTTAGTATTTTTTAATTATATGACATTCCTTTCTTCTTTATTTTTGTTTTTATTTTTATTTTTTTTGCAAAACAGTGAAACAGAAAAAACAAAAACCAATCTTTTGCTAATTACTTCATTAGTGTTTTAAAAGTTCTAGATTTCACCTTTTCATTAGTATTTTAAAAGTTCTAAATTTCATCTTGTTATTATCGTTTGGGATGAGGGACAGCTTGATCTTGATCTGATGTTGACTCGGAGGAGGAGCTAGAATTTTAACTTTTAAGCTAGCAAATGTTGATGTACTAATAATTGAGTTGAATTTACTACATGCAAATTCTTTTTCAAAATAAATGAATTCCTTTTAACACTTGTTTAATCATTCGAAATGAATTCATTTTTCTAAATTCAATTTTGATGAATAATCTTATTATTTTTAGAACAAGTTTGAAAAGAAGTAAAATGATACTTAATATTGATAAATTATTATTTAATTATGTCATTCATTAACTTTTTAAAGATGTGTGCTACATTTAAAGATTCATTAATTTTAGATTAGAGAGGGTATTTATTAAATCATTTTAACATAAGCATTTTGAGTAAAAGCTAGCAAAGCCAAACACATCTTTTGAGTAACTAATTTGAAGTTTAGTTTGAAATTTGTTACTTTTATGAGTAAATCTTAATTTTAACTTTTATACTAGCCTAATAATTAATGGGTTTATCAGTTTAATAAGACTTT
This sequence comes from Capsicum pubescens, assembly GCA_030864215.1. Taxonomy (NCBI): domain Eukaryota; kingdom Viridiplantae; phylum Streptophyta; class Magnoliopsida; order Solanales; family Solanaceae; genus Capsicum; species Capsicum pubescens. The sequence goes on from CM061538.1 coordinate 57,715,124, forward strand.
TTTGTTGGGTTTCACACTTTTAAACCTATTAACAGGAAAAAACTTGTTTTTTAGATGATCAAAGAAATTTGATAATAGCGATGTTACATTTAATAAATTTTTTCAAAAAAAATATTATGTAACCACCGTTTGTCTACTTTGATTAAAAATGAAAAAGTCATGTAAATTTTATTCGTTTCACTGACGTTTTTAAATAAAAATAAAGAAGAAAGGAATGTCATATAATTAAAAAATACTAACATTTTACATGTGAATGGTAATGTGGCATAGTCACGTAGTTTTTTTTATCTAGGTGGCATGCTTGGTGGAATTTCGTTAAGGAGAGGGGTATTTTTGAGTCAAATATTTAACAAAGGGTATTTTTGAGCCATTTCAGATAGTTCAGAGGTATTTTTGATCCTTTTCCGAATTCCGTTAGAGGGAGGGGTATTTTTGAGCCAAATATTTAACGGAGGGGTATTTTTGAGCCAAAAATCTAACGAAGGGTATTTTTGAGCTATTTCAGATAGTTCAGGAGTATTTTTGAGCCTTTTCCGAATAAAGAATGGTCTTAATTTCCTTTGATATTCACATTATTCACCTCAAGTTACTAATAGGAGACCAAAAGCACTCCACAGAGCAACTTACAAACATATATGATGATATAGTCTCATAAAAATTGAGGAAGAAAGTTACAAATAATAGCTATGCATTCAATGATCCAGTGTCAGTATTTTATTTAGAAATAATCTCTCTGAACTAATATGACACCGAACATTATTCCACAGAATTTATGCTCTGTTTCAAATATAATCAAAGATGGAAAAATGAAGGACAAAATGAATTGTGAAATTCTTTCTATGGTAGAATCAGTCGGGGGACCTGAGAGTCGGTGGTTTACCCTGCGACGGATGTCAGTGATTCGAGTCCGCTTATCTCCAACTCGTGAACTTAGTCGATACAAAGCTTTATGATAGCACCCAATTTTATCCGTATAAAGAAGTTGAGACATCATACATGCTAATAACATGAGTAAGTTATTTACTAATAGGAGACCCAAATACAGCAGGTGGCAGCTCATCAAATTCTAACCCAATAATAAGACCATCCTTACGTAATACAAATGCACATGCCAAATCAATAAGACAACTTAAAAGCCTTAAAAATATCATCTCTGAGAGATTTTGCACTGGACTACAAAGCTTGGTAAACTATGTGAAAACAAAGACCATTTGAAATTGATATAGTTACTACATTTTTCAGTTAACAATAAATGGTTAGTTCATGCTGTCTATGTGAGGTGAGAGTTACAGAAACTCAACTGTGTTTGTTTAAGAGATGTATCTGGGCCACTGAAGTAAGTGGTAAGTTAGCAATTTGGTCAAGCTTTCAATTTCAGCAGTTGTAATTGAAATTCAAGAGGGGGGGAGGTTAATTAAAATTTTCTTCTGTGAGTCGACTACTGACTCCTCACAGTTGACTCTCCTGCAGATCTGAACACTTCACAAACAGATTAAATTTAGAACAGTTAAGTAAGCAAATAACAAAGCGTAAAGTAATAATACAAAGATTTATCTTGGTTCAGAACACCAATGTGGTGCCTACGTCCAGTCCCTTTGGGTTTCAAAGTTTTCTTAGATCGCTGAATGTTTGGTTCGAGTACAATGATAGGAAATAAGTTTTGAAGACTTATTTTGCTCTTCAGATCTTTTGACACAGATTCAGTTGATGTTACAAAGTTGACTCGATCCTATTCTTTATATAACGATTGTAAACTAAAGTTACAAAGCCTTGTGAGACACTTTGAATTTTCTTCTTGAAGTTGCGTAACTTGTGTCTGCCTTCAGTCTTCATCATTTATAGTCTTCGGCTGCTACTCTTCACAAGAAAACCCAAGAGATTTCTTCTCAATCAAGGATTTAAATTGATTCCTTGATTGAGGAATGTAGTCGTTTGATATGTCCATAGCAGATATGACCATATGCGGCTTTGGATCACGTCCATATCAGACATGTCCATGATCTATCTTTCCTTTTAATTTTGTATAGATTGATATCCATATGACGGTTGTGGCCTTCCTTCCTTTTTTTTGGATCCTGATTGATTTTCTGATTGATCTAGTCTATCGTGATTCTGGGATGGTGATTCTCTTTCTATATCCAAGATATTTGATTAATTTGCTTTCCATGCTTGTTTGAGTGTTGTGATCTTCTTATGATTGGGTGTCCTTCCATTCCTAGAGCTGGCTTCCTTTATTCGTAGTCTTCAATATCCTGCAAGGATCTACTTGTTAGTTTGTCATTATTAAAATATAGGCTTCGGAGGCTAACAATCTCCCCCTTTTTGATAATGACAAACATGAGTAAAAATTGAAGTTACGTAACTTGTGGTTGTCTTCAGTCTTTATCATTTATAGCCTTCTGTTGCTACTCTTCACAAGGAAATCCAAGAGATTACTTCTCAATCAAGAATTTAAATTGATTCTTTGATTGAAGAATGTAGTCGTTTGATATGTCCATATACGTCTTTGGATCAAATCCATATCAGGTATGTTCATGATCTATCTTTCCTTTTAGTCTTGTATAGATTGATATCCATGTGACGATTGTGGCCTTCCTTCCTTTTGTTTGGATCCTGATTGATTTTCTAATTGATCTAGTTTGTCGTGATTCTGGGATGGTGATTCTCCTTCCATTTCTAATATATTTGATTAATTTGCTTGTTGTGCTTGTTTGAGTGTCGTGATCTTCTTATGATTGGGTGTCCTTCCATTTCTAGAGTCGGCTTTTTTTATTAGAAGTCTTCAATATCCTACTAGGATTTACTTGTTAGTTTATCATTATTAAAATATAGACTTTGGAGGCTAACAATCTCCCTCTTTTTGATAATGACAAACATGATTAAACATCAATTGACTTCCTTGTCAGTCAGCTCGCTCCCCTTGACTTGTAAGCATCAGTTGGTTTTTGTGTACCAAAAGTCAACTTTGTCAGTCGACAGTCGACTTATTTCTCCTGATTGATGGGTGCTTCCCTTTCTGTCTTTCTCCCCTTTTGGCATAATAAAAAATAATGGCAGCAGAAAGAAAATAATACACACACAGAGAGCAACACACAATACATATAAACAGAGGCAGTAGTTAACTATGTATAGTCATAATCTATTAACTAGGCATTGCAAAAGAAATTGTCAGATAGTACGATAAAAAATTATCTTACACCCCATAAACATAAGGGACAGGACCCCCTTTTGAATAAAAGTTCACAATTCACCATTTCGCCAAAATTAGATGAGAGTGTTATGCATATTATGACAGAACTTGCCATAGGATTTTTCAACATTCTTGACAAAAGGAGAGTAGGAGTTTTGAATAGAAACAACCAAATCATCATTTGAGGAAGAGACTTGGGATTTTAGGGAGTCCATGCGAGAGAGAACTCGAGAGAACAACTTGACTCCTTCTCGTTTGAGCCCATCAAGTCCCAGCTGGACCACACTTATGTCAGGGATTGTACTTTTCCCAAGGTCCAGGAGTTTGGTAGTAGACTCCTGGAGTTGCATGATACCTTCCCCAATTTGTTGAACCGCTACTTGAGTTATTTGAGTTCCTTCATCAAAGAGATAGAGGGATTACAAATAGATTTACTTACCTTTTGAGGTTCAGACTTAGCATGGGTAGACTCCTTCCTGCATCATTCAACTTTCACCAGAACATATCCCATGCTGTTGAAGGTTCTTGAATCATAAATTGCAGCAACTTCTATAGGAGGATAAGTAGAGAGATCGATGTAGTAGAACAAGAGGATCCGAGTGATGAGCAACCCATATGGAAAACTTGCATATATGTTGGCTTCCCTTGCACTCTCAAGCATGTACTCACGTATCCAAGTTGCCCAATTGATTTTGATCTTTTAGACCAGACACTATGACATGAAGACATCACGACAAGTAATATTGTGTAAGGATCCATTTCGCGAAATCAAAGTTGTAGCAATAATATGGGCCATAATGAAAAATTTAAAACATAGTGATAAGGGACCAAAGTTGGTTATCATGGAGTCGAGGTCAGACAAAAAAATTTTGGCTTCCTCAAATCCTAATTCAAAATCCTTGGGCCAGTTATTGTTCATAAAGCGGACTACATCTAAAAATATAGTATCAAAGACGTTTTCAAATAGGAAGTTGTTCAAGACGATTCTTGTGCCTAGCACAAGAGTCTCGAATTCACCACTATCTGGGGAAAGTCAGAGATTAGCATAGAACATGCGTACATGGTCTTCGTAAACTAGAAGTCCACAGAGGCAAAAAAAGTAAGGACAGATCTTGAAATTTGAAGAAGTGATTGACTTTGCAAGAGGCATCCTTTAGAACATTAAGATTGACGATGCGATCGGGTATGATGGAGCGATTTTTTAAGGAAAGAAATTTTTCTTTGTAAGATTTTGTCTAGAATTAGTGCATTTCTTCTAGAGGAAGGGAGATAGAGGGATTTGGAAAAGGTTTTTTTAAGGAGACGGGGCTGGAGGGGGGTCGTCGTCTCTTGAGGAGAATGGACTGAGACGAGGACTCATCAGAGAATTTTGAAAGGGGAGCGGGACCATCGGAGGAGATCCTATATACATTAGCCATGGAGCAGGGTTTTTTCATGAGAGAGAAAGGGAGAGATTTAAAGAAGGAGAGAGAGGGAGAAGGAGAGTCGATTAAGAGAACCTAGAGAAGGTAACTGTTTAGAAAGGATAAGAAAGAAGAAGTGAAGGGGCGTAAAGTGGAAGGTAACTGATTGAGGTAAAAGGATACTGTATGAGGAAGAGAGAGTGACGGCAGAGGTGGTGTGGGAATCGGTGAATTAATGATGACATCTTTTTAAAAGAAGACTTTTTGGTAAAATAGGTAAAATTGAACTAAGCAAAAAATATTATGAAAGAAAATATGACTCATAAGGTGTTAATTCTAAATCTTTTTCAAGATCTTTTCTTCTAGTAATGGTTTTGTAAAAAGTAAAGTTGGACTAAGTAAAATGATTTGTGTCCAAAAATATGACTCGTGAATTATTAACATCAAATCTTTTTCTAAGAAATCAAGATTTTTTTTTTTGAAACGATCCAATTTTCTACAAGATCATGAACAGAAAAATACTTACAGCTAATATACTTTGACCTAAATGCACAGAACATTTAGATAGACTATCAGCACAATATTATCACACGTTTTGGGAACAATCTCAAAAGAAATATTAAAATCAAGTAGTTGACACAAGATTCAGAGAATTTAAGTACAACGGCTTCCAAGAGTTGTGTATCCTGCTTTATTTGTTGGCGAGTCAACTAAAGTTTGTTCTTTTATTGAGTCATGAGCTTGGGGCATCAAAGCTTTCATCAGAAGGGCAAAATTCTCACAAGAAAATGTTAGAATTATAATGTTGAAGCATGTAGTAAACACAATGATTAATTTTTTTTAAAGGCTTAGAAACGGATCAAAAGTTGCCCCCCTTTTAAAAAAAAATTCAAATTCTAGAGATTGTTTCACAAAAATCTCTTCATGAAAAGGAATACATGAAGCAGCTTAAAATATTTGAGGGCATCAACTGATAAGGATAATTTTTATTTGATTTTGACCTTGTCATAAGGACAATAGATTGTATTGAGGTCAGTACCCTTCTGTAGGGAATCTATCTTTACCTCTATTTCATCGTTTCGGATGCAAGAGTCGACTATGAGGGGGGTATAGTCGACTCTGGTAACATTCTCTCTGCGTTGTTACTAAATCTGACTTATTTTTTCATTTACATTCATTGAAATAGAAGAGGTCCTTTTCTTTCCAGCTATACTTCTGGAACATTTGTTATCAATCCCTCATTTTTATAGATTTTATGGACATGTTCCTGCAAAACAAGAAGATCATTTTTTCTTAGGTAACCAAGCGGTCTTGGGTCCTTGCAGATTAGATGTACTTCCTTTGGACCTCCAAACCCACACACTTTTGGGATTATTCCTGCAACTGTAGGATTTGTTCCCTCTCTATCCATAGATAAAACAAATGGTACCTTGATAGGACAAGAGTTCTTCATTGATTTAAATGACCCTAATGAGGAACTCGAATAGTTTTTGAAAGAGTTTGATCTTACGAAACTATGGCTTGGGAATGCCTTAAAATTATTTAATTTTATTTTTGCATCATCAAGCTCTTTATGAAGCAGGTCGATTTCAATTTGACATGATTTAATTTCTATTTGTTAGTTTCGTTGTTCCTCTTTGAGTTTTTGTTTAAATTGAGCTTCACAACTTTTCTTATCTTGAGCGAGTTTGTTATATTCATCTATAACCTTTTGAAGCTCATCAGTAAACATATCTAAGTTAGATTCAAGAGTGTTGCAATTATGACAATCGTGTAGTCTTACCTCGCTAGATTCACCTGTTGCCATGAAACACATATTTGCGGTTTCTACTTCGTCTTCAATTTTATCTTCATCACTCCAGGCTCCAAATTTTTAATTCTTCCTGGATGTTCTTCTTTTTAATTCTGGAAAATTCTGTTTGAAGTGGCCAAGCTTTTCACAGTAGTGGCAGCGTTCATCATTTCTGGTAGAATCATTATTTTTGCCTCCTTGGGATCTTTGTTGTCTCTATCTCATGATATGCCTTACCCTACGGTTGATGAGAGTTATTCTTTCGCCATTAGTATCTTCCAAAATATCCTTGTCTTCGGTTGGAGTAGCATTGAAGGCTAATGGTTTCTTCTTTTCATCCTTGTGAAACCTGTTGATATAATTTTTTTCATATGCAATAAGGTTACCTCGTAGTTCATCGTATGTCATGTTGTGAAGATCTCCGTCTTCCAGAATGGCAGGCTTGGTTTCCAAGACATTGGGAGACTTTGGACCAGCTTCTAGACTTGTAAGCTGTGTGGATAGATCATCCCCATTGATTTTAGTTCGCACACAATTTTGCTGAATCTGCCAAATATTATTTCAATGTCCTTATTTTCTTCCATTTTGAATAGCTCGTATTCATTGACCAGGGCAGCAATTTTTGACTTCTTGACTTTGGTGGTTCCTTCATAGGTTACCTCCAGTTTGTCCCATATTTTTTTTGTTATTTCACACGTTGATATCTTGTCGTATTCTTCTCCGCTAACTGCACACAAAAGCAAACTTATGGCACGTGTTTTAGTTTGAATTACCTCTTGTTGTTCTTTGGTGACCTCGAAGCTCTCAAGGTCTTTTATATCAGAACTGCTAGATTCTTTATATTTGTCCTTTGACTTCTCCTTGAGTCCTGGAATCGGCTTTGGACCCTTCTTGATGACAACCCAGGCTTGGAAGTCATTTGATTGGACAAAGATCTTGAACCTATTCTTCCAGTAAGAATAATGTTGTCCATTAAAGTATAGTGGTCTTGTGGAGGAGTGACCATCCTGAAGAAGAGCACCGGAAATTTGATTATTGGCCATTTGACCTTTGCTCACTTGCGGTTAAGCAATGCTTTCTGTGAGACCTGCTCTGATACCAACTGAAATTTAAGAGAGGGTGAATTAAAATTTTCTTCTGTGAGTTGACTACTGACTCTTCACAGTCGACTCTCCAGCAGATCAGAACGCTTCACAAACAGATTAAATTTAGAACAGTTAAGTAAGAAAATAACAAAGCGTAAAGTAATAACACAAAAAATTATCCTGATTTGAAACACCAATGTGATGCCTACATCCAGTCCCCTTTGATTTCAAAGTTTCCTTAGATCGTTGAATGTTTTGTTCGAGTACAATGATTGGAAACAACTTCTGAAGACTTATTTTGGTCTTCAGATCTTGTGACACAACTTCAGTTAATGTTACAAAGTTGACTTGCTCCTATTCTTTATATAACAATTATAAACTAAAGTTACAAAGCCTTGTAAGACTAAGATTGAGACACTTTGAATTTTCTGCTTGAAGTTGCGTAACTTGTGTCTGTCTTTGGGCTTCATCATTTATAGTCTTCGGTTGCTACTCTTCACAAGAAAACCTAAGAGATTTCTTCTCAATCAAGGATTTAAATTAATTTCTTGATTGAGGAATGTAGTCGTTCGGTATGTCAATATTAGATATGTCCATATACGACTTTGGATCACGTCCATATCAGATATGTCCGTGATTTATCTTTCCTTTTAGTCTTGTATAGATTGATCTTCATGTGACAGTTGTGGTCTTCCTTCCTTTTGTAGGTTGTGGCCTTCCTTCCTTTTGTTTGGATCCTGATTGATTTTCTGGTTAATTTACTCTGTCGTGATTCTGGGATGGTGATTCTCCTTCCATTTCCAAGATATTTGATTAATTTGCTTGCTATGCTTGTTTGAGTATCGTGATCTTCTTATGATTGGGTATCCTTCCATTCCTAGAGTCGTATTTCTTTATTAGGAGTCTTCAATATCCTAGGATCTACTTGTTAGTTTGTCATTATTAAAATATGGACTTCGGAGGCTAACAGTAATTGGTAGTGGTAGTACGATTTTGAGTACTGAAGCTGCGGCTAGAAGATCGTCATCTGCGTACTAGGAAAGAAGTTTTACCTTCGCTAATGGTATAAAGAGATTTCATGCTCAAACTTTTGGTCTATGACAAAGTTTAGCAGTAGATTGATGCCTTAAAAGAAGGACACATAAGAAGGGATATTGATAAGTAAATTAAATTCCAAAAACATGAAGTTAGTATAATGACACATTGAAGACAAATGAGCTTAATAAAAACTTCAGATTATGCATCTTGTAAACAGAAAAACAATATAAAATTCCACCCAAAGATAGAAACATAATAGTTGACATTCTCCTGCAAAGAAAACCTGATAATGTAGACCAAGTTAGTAGTAGAATCACAGAGTTAAGCACGGTCATAGAAGATGATTTGTTGGCATGTGCTGAGGATTTTGATAAATTCAACAATTATCCCTAGGGATATGACAGTTTCTACTTGACTGTCCAATATTTACTGACAAAGCTATCCTCAAGGACGATCACATTATATGGCTTTCCTTGGGCTTTCATGGTAAAATTAATCACTAATTTTACTCATCCATTAATTTATATTGAATATAGTTATTATGACTTTTTTTTTGCTTGCTTCCTGTTTATATTTTTTAGGCTTGGGCATTTGAAGCCATTCTTCCTCTCTGAAAATAGTTAATGGATTACCCGGATGAGGTTTCTCATCCAAGGATGTTTAGGTGGTTGGTTGCAAAGAGTAACACCAATATTAAGGAGGCTGATCTCTTTAACCCTCCGGATGATGCAGTATGTCTTCTTTAAGTAAAATAATTTTACTAAAAGAAATATATTAAACAGATGTTATATCTGGTGCAACAGATGTTATATCTGATGCACCAGATGGGACATCTATTGCGATAGGGTACGATTGATATCTTGCATCAGATTACCCATCTGTTGCTTTGGTTCTCTAAACCCGACTCCTAACAGATTAACTATCTAGTGCAAATTATACAACAGATGTGTAATCTGATAATATATTATTTATCTATTGCGACGTACAGATCATCTGTTGCATAACAGATTACCCGTCTTGTGCAACTGTTGCAACAGATGATTGATATTTTGCATCAGATTATCCATGTGTTGCTCTATTTTCCTGAACTAGACTCAAACGGATTTTAACCATATACTACAAACTATGCAATAGATGAGTCTTTTTTTTTAAATGTAGCCTAACTGTGAAAATTATTATATTATATGATTTAAATGCATCTGTTTTTTTCTCTTTTTTATAGGTTGTGCATCCATGGATCGTTCCTACTGAGGAGGAGTCGGTGATGACTTCTTATATTACTCTAGGTCATGTTGATACTATAGCAGACCCAACGGTGGAGTTAATAAAGAAGGAATTGGCTGAAGCAACAGCCATAAAAAGAGTAGTTAGGTAAGGTCAGACAAATGTTGAGGCTCTTCATGACCAACCTACTAACGCAGATCTTGGTGCTTCTTCTGGTGGAGTTGTTGGCGTTGGAGGCAAGCATGCTGATGCTGCTACCACTCATGATGATGAGCATGTTGATACTCAAGAAAGAATAAATATGTTTGAAAACACTCCTTTTCACCCTTACACAGGTCCCTCTCACCCCTCTTCACCCTCGTGTGCTCATTGCGAATGCGAAGAGTGCAAGGACAGACGGATAAACTCTTTGAAAAAGTAGAGGCTATCTCTAAAGCTATCGAGGAATTCAAATCCAAGAGGTGTGCCATACCATCTAAGAAGGTGAGGGAGCCACACACTACTACAGTATTGGTTAGGAGAAAGAAAAGAGCAATTAGAGACGTACTCTCCGATTGGAAATTAAAAGAAATTGCAATTCCTCCCTCTCCAAAAGTTGTTGAAGTTTAGGGGCCAGTCAAAAAGGTGGACATATACGTGGAACTTGGCGCCGAAGAGAAGAGGAATCTGCGACAGGCCAAGAATGCCAAGCCAGGTGCACCAGATTACCCCAGGCCTCCCTTTTCCCCCCAAGAATTCCAGGCTATGACTGATATGCGTATACCTTATGAGGACAAGGCAAGTTTACTTTTCCTAATCTAGCCCTCCTAATCTACCCCATAAAGAAGAATCTATGCAACAGATTTCACATCTGTTGCAACAACTGGGTATACTGGTGCAACTGGTAGTGGTTCTGTTGTAACTTATTATCTATCTGTTGCATAAGTTATGTTGGATTATTGATTCAGAGAACTCTATGCAACAGATGGATCATCAGTTGTATCTTTACAATTACTAAGCTATTTAAAAATTGACTTCTTATATCACAGAATGTAGACATAATTCTCTACCTCATGAGGAAAAGGCAATTAACGTACCGGGAAGCTTATGACGCTACCGATAGGATAATGGACCTCGACTTCTACAAGACGCTCAAGTATAGGTACGATCAACTCAATGGGGAGGCGTTATCCCTTGGCGTGGGACTTGATTTTCTAGTTCCTATGTTAGTCTTGGATGAAGAAGAAATAATAAAATATGTTAGAGGGGAAAGGCCAAATCCACACGGCAAGAGCTGGACTGAGGAAAAAAGGATTCTTGCAGTCATTAGCATGAACGACATTCATTATCGGGCTGTTGAGATACTACTCGAGGAGGGAAAGATCAATGTTTATGACTTCAACGTACCTCTCATCGATGATTTCAATCTTTTTCTCCTCGAGGATCCACTGATGGTGTTGTTGTCCATCTTGTTGAGGGAGAGTAAACTGATGAATCATTTTCCAAAGGAAGTGTTGATGAAGAAATCATGGGATTTTGAAGGTCAAAACAAGGGAATGATCCTTCCAAAAGATGATGCCGCTAAAGCGAGCGGCTCGCACGCTCTTGCACATATCGAATATTTGCTGACCGGAACAGAAATGGCTGAGACAACTACTTTTCTGTGCGACAATGCTGTGGCAAACCTGCAAGAGGTCTGGGCTTATGGGGTACTAACTGGACGCTTGAAGCCTGTGTATATAGAAGAGCCTGTAAAATAGCAATCTTTAATTTCAAGTCACCCTTCACTTTATTACATGTACATGTAGTGGCAATAATTTTTTCTGATGAAAGCTGAGTTTTTTATAATGCAATAGATTGTCAATCTGTTGTAAAATATATTTAATCTGTTCTAGCAGATAGTTTATCTGTTGCAATAGGTTTGTCATCTGTTGCATTACGCCGATGTTATTTCTATGAATAATCTAATAATCTAATCTAAGTCTAATCTGTTGCAACAGTGGGAAGACCTGTTTGATAATTTCCAACAGATGACCTAAATTTTACAATATATGCCTAAATCTTTTTGATATTTTTCAACAGTTATGCTTGAATATCCATGTGCTCGACAACACCAAATCAGTAGCAAATACACACACCACCATGAAAATTTCAGCAATTAAGCTTGAATATCCATGTGCCCAACAACACCAAACTAGTAGCAATAACGGCAATAATGTAGTATCTTCTTGATCGATTTTGTTTCTCTTCAGAAACCTTGACTTTGTTCAACAAACCCCAGATTACACGATTTGCTTGTGAAGGGTGTCGTTATTCATACCAATCAAAGTAATCGCATCCATTCAATTCCTATAAAAAAAAGAGAACACAATTATAAAACAATTACAAGTCAATAATTAATCAACTAATTAAATTAAAAAAATATTACCTTTGAAATATTACAAGTAAAAAACCTACGATCCAGATTTTGTTGAGTCCAAGAAGTCTTTAACAGAGCTTCATGACCGCACTTACAATATCAAAAATCTTTATCACAAAAAATAGTGAAAGATGCGCTCGACATTGTCAAGCTCAGTTGGAAAAAATGAAAGAAATAATTTAAAGAATTTGGATAGATAAAAGAAGATGACGATGAAGAAGAAGATTTGAGAATTTAGGGTTAAATTTTAGGAGAAAGATGAATATATAAGACAATGGGGGGATGACCGTTGGGAGCCAAGTGACGGCAAGTCAGTAAAATGTGTCAGACTGACACATTTGACGCCTATTTTATTTTACGTGTTTAAAATGAACATTGTCTACTTGATGCCTATTTTATTTTAGGTGTTTGAACTGAACAGCGTCGATGGGTTCCGTCTTTTTATTTCTATTCAATTTAACCTTTTTACACGTAGTGACAATTTTTTATGTCCAACGAAAGTTGAATTTTTATAATGCAACAGATTCTCCATCCGTTGTAACAGTTATTCTACCTGTTCTAACATATAGTTTATCTTTTGCAATAGGTTGGTCATCTGTTGCATTATCTCGATGTTTCTATCTAAGTCCATCCGTTGCAACAGTGGGAAGACCTATTTGATAAATTCCAACAGATTACCTACCTGTTGCAACATATGTCTAAATCTGTTTGATTTTTCCAATAGATGTGTCGTCTGTTGTAACAGATACATTATCTATTGCAATATTTGAATCTAGTATTCCTTTTCAATTAATAAGTTCAAATCTAAGGAATAAATAAAATTCATAGACAAAATAAAATAAATTGAAGCCTTCATAAATTAGCTGAAATAAGTCAACGAATAAATGAAATGTAAAAAAATTGTTATGGGTACAGATCTCAACAAATACATCAACAACAATTTAAGTATGATGCCAATGATTAATTTGACATGCTCAAGCTATAAAGATCTACTCAGTATGGACAAGTTGTTCTTCATCCGGTGCTATGGAATTCGGTTTTGCTCGTCGTGGATCTTTATCGTCGCTTATGTACGGTTTCTGCACTTTTTGTTCTCCGTATTTCCATAAAAAGAGTAGCATATTGTCAATGTTGTTCAGCAGTAGCTTCTTCTACATCCACCTGGAAAGCCAGAATTGGTCAATGCTAATCACGAAGATACAACAAAACAGAAAAGGATAACTCATCTCTTCTAGCAAATCAAACAGATTTTTCTCCCATTTTAAATTGTCCCAAACAGATTATATTTTTGTTGCAATAATTAATCAACTGTTGGAAAAAATTTCTACATGAGGAAGACCCTGTATGATAATTTCCAATGGATGAACCATCCGTTGCAACATATGAATCATCTGTTGCAGTAGATAGGTTGTTTGTTGGTACAAATAAAAGCGGAACGAAGAGTTGTTTGATTTACTAAAATAGACGATACATATGTTGCACCAAATACTTTATCTGGTGCAACAAGTCAGTCAACTGTTGCAACAGATGTATATATTTGTTTGACAATTTTCAGTAGATATGTCATCTGTTGAAACAGATATGTGTCTGTTTGTTTTGTAAATTGGAAGACATATATATTCACCTTATTCAGCTCGTGCAACTCTCCTTTGGACATTGTACGTTGCTCAGTGCAACACACAGACAGAGGAGTTGTAATTTTGCTTTTTTAGATGCTTGATAATGCCCTGGAAATCACTCTCCTTCTCCTCTTAGCCCTAATCTCTAATGGAGCGAATGAAAATAAAATCCTCTTTGATGGAATGATACTCCTCTTAGATGTCAATTCCTTTACAGAAGCAGTTAAAGCATTAATAGCATTAATCACTACATCATGTTTCACCCTGCAGTCTTGACATTTGCATGCAGAACATTCGTTGGGAGAGGCAAAATCTGTATAACCAGTATGATCATACTCATAATGGTTTACTTTAAATATTGTAAGAGGAGCATCAATAGCACCAACAGCAGGACCACTAAAACCACCAATAGCTACATCACCACTAAGACCATCAACAACAACAAGCCTACCCTCCAAAATTATTTTTCTTATAATGGTTGTTGCTCCAAACAATTTCATTTTTATTTTGTCGATGACCTTAGGGTCCAATAAAGTTTGCACAGACCGTAAAGTAAGAAAAAATGGCATCTTCAACTCTCGATTGATCGGAACTAGCAACGGATGCACAATCTGACATAAATCATTACATATATTAGAATAATGATTAGATCATTCAAAAAAAATTATTAATTAAAAGAAAAAACTAATTATAATTATACTTACTGCATCCTTCGGGGGGTTAAAGAGATCAAGAAATTTTATGTTTTTATCAGTTTTGGCCGACAACCATCTCAAGATTCTTGGACAGGAAACTCCTTCCTGGTAGTTCACTTGTTGTCTCAAATAAGGAATGGATTCAAACGCCCAAGCCTATAAAATAACGCCAATAAATCAAAACCATTATTGAGTAAAAAAAATGAATGATATCATAATAGAAGAAAGAAACATTTACCATAAAAGCCCATGGAAAGCCATATAAGTTGACTGTCTTTGGCGCTAACGGAGTCAACAAATATTTAACAGTCATTTTAAAACTTTCATACCCCCAAGGATAGTTGTTAAATGCCTCAAGATCCTCAGAGAGCTTTATTAAATTGAGGCTTATGTTGTTGTTAACGTCTCTCGCCCAAAGAATATTATGTACAAACCAAACCAAGCACAATGACTGTTTGTGCTTCTTTGAAAGTCATTTACCTTTCAACGCTTCTATCAATTTTTTGTTTTTGAAGCTTGGACCAACAATGGACACCAGGTCATCACGATCACATGACTTACCTTTGCCTTTTTGGGGTGTGGGGGTGCTTTTTTTGGGTTAGAATAGGTATAACTTGAGAAGGAGGATAACATTTTAGTCCAGTAACTATGGCAAACTCCTTCCAACCAAAACAAACAGGCATGCCACAGTAATTTATTCACACCTCATCTATCTTATCTTTGTTTTCATATATAACCCTGCGATTGAGAAATTCATATACCATTTTCATTTGGAAATGAGCATTGTTGTCCTCCGGCAAATCAAGATATTTTCCAAAGCATATGTCCCTGAAATAAGCATCTATTTTTTGTTCTTGAACTATTTTTTTGAAGGCGTCAAAAGATTTTCCCATGGCTGACTTAACCACGAAATCACCCGTTAAATCTGCGGCACTATCGCACTGCATTCTCACAGGATAACGGTCAATGCTGAAGGCTTTGACCAACTCTTCGGTGGAAGGGCTATTAGCATTTGCATCATCTCTTTTGAAATATTTTCCCTCCCCGTGTTCATCATATTCTGCTCCCGATTGAGATAACGCTTGTAAAGTAAACTCATAGAATGATGGATATAGCCTAGCTGCTTCACTTATTTCTTTACTTGGACTTGATTCGATTTCAGTTCTTTTGGGAACCATATTATCTAAAATTAACAGAAACATAAGAAAATTATTATAGTTGATTAATGCATCGTTAAAAAAGAATAACAGTAAATCAAACAAGCAAAACGGTAAAATAACAGTTGCAATAGATCACCGATCTATTGCACCAGGTAGTATATCTGTTGCAACATATAACCAACTTGTTGCAGCGGATGAGTAATCTGTTGCAACAATACAAAATGCATCACTCATCTTTTAAGAAAAATGAATGGTCTGTGCAATAGATTACACATTGTTACGACATATGAGTGATCCGTTGGGACGGTTAAATAACCTGTTGCAACGGATGAGTAATTTCTTGCGAAAATATAAAATAAATCACTCATCTATTGAGAAAAATAAATGGTCTGTGGAGTAGATCACACATCTATTGCAACATCATCTGTTGTAACATATGAGTGATCTATTGGAACAGTTAAATAACCTGTAGCAATGGCTGAGTAATCTGTTGCGACAATACAAAATATATCACTCATCTGTTAAGAATGATGAATGGTCTGTGCAACAGATCACATATCTGTTGTGACATCATCTATTGCAAAATATGAGTGATCTATTGGAACAGTTAAATAATCTATAGCAACGGTTGAGTAATTTGTTGCGATAATACAAAACATATCACTTATCTGTTGAGAAAGATGAATGGTTTATGCAACAGATCACATATCTGTTGCAACATATGAGTGATCTGTCAGAGCAGTTAACTAACCTGTAGCAACGGATGAGAAATCTATTGCGATAATACAAAACATATCACTCATCTGTTGAGAAAGATGAATGGTCTATGCAACAGGTCACACATCTATTGCAACACATGAATGATCTGTTGGAACGGTTATCAACGGTCAATATTGTTTAGATTTCTTCCAACATAGGGTCGTCTATCGCGTCAGATGAATGATCAGTTGGAAAAATTAAGTCTTGGACATTTCCTGTTGGAAGAGTTGATAGGATTTTATCCAACAGAAGGTTCATTTGTTGCATCGGATCATTAATCTGATGGTTCTTCTGTTGAACCAGATGGTTAATTAGTTACATCAGATTTTTTATCTGATGCTTAATCTGTTGCAACATATGGTAAATCTGTTGCATCAGAATTGTAATCTGATGGTTCCTTTGGTGCATCAGATGATTGATCCGTTGCATCATATGATAAATCTGTTGTATCAAATGGTTAATATGTTGCACTAGATGGGTAATCTGTTGGAGGAAACAAAAAATAGTAGCATGTTTTGTTCAACAAAAAAATAACAATTTCACCATTTTTACCAAGAACAAGAACAAAACAAATCAACCCAAATTGTCGTTTTGTTTTTATAAACACAAACAATAAAAATCAAACTTCAAAAGAATGCAACAAACAACAAAATATCATAATTCACTTCGAAAAGAGAAAAGAAGAAATACCAGAAATTAGGGTTTTATTCAGACCGTATTTCAAATTAATGCAACAAATATTGAAATTATTAACCAATACTATAAGAGAAGTTGGCTCAAGTTCCTCGTTTTATTCAAAACTAAAAAGGCCATAAATTTTTATCTGTGAAAGAAGAAAAGGAACGATGAAGAATTCGAAGCTGTTGTGGCCGGAGAGCAAGGTTGTCACGTCGATTGAAGGTTGAAGTCGAAAAGAAACTTGAAGCCCAACTACTTGTAGTCGGATGTTGAAGTCATCGAGGATTGAAATGAGAAATTTGCAGAACAGTTGGTTGGAAGAGAGTTGAGAGAAGCTATCGAGAGAGGAATAAGAGACAGGTTGATTTGAATTGAAGAGGAAAACTCGAAGCCCAACTATTTATCGCTGGAGGTAGAAGTCGTCGGGAGTTGAAGGGAGAAAAGAGAGGAACTCGAAGCCCAACTATTTGTCGTCGGAGGTAGAAGCCGTCGGGGGTTGAAGGGAGAAATTTTGCAGAACTATTGGTTGGGAGAAAGTTGAGAGAAGCTGTCGAGAGAGAGGAGAGAGTGGTTGATTTGGATTGAAGAGAGGTGTGGGTTGGGTTGATTTGTATTTTTGAAAAGATTAGAAAGTTTTAAAAATATTAATCAAGTCCACAATTAACTTAATCAAGTTTTCTAATGATGTTTGACCCTATCTGTTGGTCAATGTCATCAATCCTTCATTCAAGACTTAAAAGACACCTTTCCTTCAATTTTCTCACCTATCAGGCCCCTAACCCACCTGAATTTTGATTCAATTGGGCCTTTTTTACACAATCAATAAAAGGTACATAGAGTGTGTAATACACTCGTGTTACGTGGCATAAATAACCAATTAAAAATAAACATGTGGCAAGCATATTTTCAAAAAATAACCATAAATTAAAAGTAAAAGTAAAAATAAATTATTATATAAAGAAATATTTAATATAAACAAATTCAAAACCCAACCCCCCAAACGGCCCCCACCCCCCTCACCCCCCACCCCACAAAAAAAAAAGAAAAATAAAAAATCCATTAATTTTACACATCACAGAATATGTAAAATTTATTAAAAATTTAAACTTAAATTATTTATTACTACAATATTTACTAATAATTTCTTAATTAGAAAAAAAAACCGCCACACCCAGTCGTCTTCTTCAATGCCCCCATCCCGTCCGTCGTCTTCACACACAAAGCCTCCCCCATTCCGTCGTCTTCAGCCACCCCACACATTTAGTCGTCTTCACCTATTCCTAATCATAATCAATGAAAATCCATAAGATTTGAAAGTTGTAATGGTAATCTCTATTTTTTCCGGTGAAAAAGGACAACGGCAATGGCGGCAATGGTAATCTCCCTTAATTGGTATTTTTCCATTGAGGGCTGCAACATACTATTCTGTAGTGGTAATCTCTATTTTTTCAGGCGAAAAAGGACGATGGCAATGGTAAAACACGACGGCAAAGATATTTGATCGGTGTGATATCTTGTGCGCGAGTTGGTTAAGGAAGAAGACCTTAAAAAAAAAATGGAGGATGGCCTTTTGAGGTCTAGTTGAGGAAGAAGACTTTTAAAAAAAAATTAAAATGGCAGATGGCCTTTTGAGGTCTAGTTGAGGAAGAAGACTTTTTAAAAAAGAAAATCAAAATGGCCAGATGGCCTTTTCTGGAAGAAAAGCTTTCCAAGAAAATATTAAAATGGCCAGGTGGCCTTTTTTTTTTTCTATTTAAATTTTAGCTTTATTTTTTGGTTGACATGTCAATATTTAATTGGCTTGTCAAAACATTTTTTTTTGCTCCACGCGCCTATCTCGAGTAAAAAACATGTGGAGTGTCACGTAGGCAAAAAAAGACCTGATTGGATTAAATTCGGGTGGGTTAGGGACTTGATAGGTACAGGCCTTAGTTAAGGGGTCTATGTAAATTTTCGGGACAAGTTTAAGAGTCTGTCGATGACTTAAGCCTAACATCAATATACACCAATATCATGTGGACAGGAGAGTTATATATTTGTCATCACTATTGGTCTTATTTACGGAAAATACCTTGATAGTACAAAGAAAGCCTCACTTATATTTAAGTGTAAAACTACCTTTCACAGTACAAAGAAACTTTCACTTATTATTAAGTGTTAAAAGCAAAACTTCATGAATATGGCAAAAGCTTCATCCTTTTTAATGAAATCAAGGTGGTAGAGTAGGCTCAAAATATATTTGAATATTTTGTTATTCATGTTGTTGATAATGTTGTTTTTGGTTGTAAGCATCAGTTAGCTTTGTGAGACAGAAACGAAATTTCAAAGATGAAACTTTCTTCTCCATTTCTTGCACACCCATCTGACCAACCAAGACAACATTCAGTTTTTTTTAGTTGAATGGATAAACGGAAAAGGGTTAAAAATACCCCTGAACTATCTGAAATGGATTAAAAATGTCCCTCGTTAGTTTTTTGGCTCAAAAATACCTCTCCGTTAAATATTTGGCTCAAAAATACCCCTCCCCTTAACAGAATTCCATCAAGCATGCCACAAAGGTAAAAAATGTCACATGGCCATGCCATAACACCATCCACATGTTTTTTTTTGCTCAACTTCAGTCAAGCAAAAATTTATTTTTTTATAAGCATATAGCAGTTGCAAACTCAAGTTTATCACAATTTTTACTGTGTATATTTTTGAGGACACTAGAATGATGCATATGATCATTGTATTTATTGACCTCCTATTCCGAATTATCGAAATAATAGTTTGAGTGCACATTCTGATTTTGGAATCCAATGCTTAGCATGTTTGAAACAATTTTTTCTTCTCTTAATTGGCAGCTTTACTTTTGTGTAGTACATCCTGTATTTTACTGCTGACCTAATGGATCTTCTTTGTAATGTTTACATATGTTCATGGTGCCAGGGTTCTGGAATTCAAATCTTGATGGCTGAGGATAACTCCGATGAACTAGAAAGTCCAGTAACTAGTGTGAAGAATGACTCTACGGCTGAGGATAATACTGATGAACTAATAAGTCCAGTAACTAGTGTGAAGAATGATTCTTTGGCTGAGGATAACATCAATGAACTAGTGAGTCCAGTAACCACTATGAAGAATGGCTCTTCTGGTAGTAAGCCAGATAAAATCAGCACAATAAAACCGAAATCTATGAGTAATGGAAACAAGGTTCTTCCCTGCTATGGCAACTCCTCCTCCACTTCATCTTACAATGCAGGCAATACAAGAAGGCAATCCACTGGGAAGTTGAATTCTCCTGATAGCGAACAAGATGTTCTTCTTCATTATCTGAGAGCTTCCACCAGTTCTTGCCATGACTACTGTAAATATGGCAGGAAACATTTCTCTGAAGCAAAGCCATGGAATCCTCTATCAAAAAAAAAGAACAAACTTCTAGTTGATGAGCAGAGTCCTGCTCGGGCCGTGGTGGGAGATGCAAAAAAAGGGACTTTGGTCAAGCAAAAGCCTTCCAATCCTCCCGGGAGAGTGCTGGGAGAGAAAAAGAAGGTGACTGAAGTTGTGCAAAAGATTTTTCACTTGCTAACAGAGGCTGCAGAGCAGAACTTCAAGAAAAAAGAAATGTCATATAATTAAAAAAAAAAATATACAAGTGGAAGGTGACGTGGCATGGCCATGTGGCTTTTTTTTTATCTAGGTGGCATGTTTGGTGGAATTCTGTTAAGGGGGAAGGGGGTATTTTGAGCCAAATATTTAATGGAGGGGTATTTTTTAGCCAAAAAACTAACGAGGAGCATTTTTTATTCATTTCAGATAGTTCAAGAGTGTTTTTGACCCTTTTCCGATGGATAAATGTGGAATTCAGTTTTCAAAGAAGGTAATTTTTGAATTCTTCATTGCCTTGTTGAACATAATTTAGAATCACAGAAAGTAACAAGAAGGAAAAGAGATATGATAATTTAATCTGGTGGATAATCATAAATTATTCACTCTAGTAATTTTCAGTCAAAGCAATATAAACCTCTCTGAAAGAGGCAAACAAAAGGCAAAATACAACAGTTAAGCCCGGGTTTTAATGGAGGAAAAATGAGTTCTTTTATAATTACTTACAGCTCAAACTAAATAAAAATCACATGTAAACGAAGGGCAAATATAGACTTACACGAAAGTTCACATTTTGAAAGTAAAAATATGTCAGTAAGAGTGATCCATTTGCTTTTGGGAAAAAAGACAGACATAATATCTATTCAAACATATTAACTTTTGAAATTCCATCAAATACATGTTCTAAAACAGCTGAATTCTGAGAACTACTTCCATATATAAAATCATTTTTTAGTAATCTACAGATATGTAGTGAACCAACGTATTTACAGACTTGCAGAACCTATTTAGAATATAGAAGCTTTAAGCCTATTTCAAGAAAGCAAAGGTGAATTATATTTAATACAAATACAGCAACCATACTCACATATATTGTGACTTCGACAAGTAAGGGTGTTTCTATTTCTACATCATTATCCTGCACTGACAAACAAAGTACAATATTTGCAGCAATATTCACATCGCTGACAAAATTCGTCAGTTCGTTTGAAAGCATAAAAGTAGGAGCACTCTATAAGCTGTTCACTTCACTGTTACCCTGCTTGGACCATGTATAATTAAATCTATCCTCCAAGACCTCACTTATGTAATTCAGCTTTGCAAATTGGTATCAAAATTTAACTTCTTTAGAGAATAATAATATATAGTTCATTCATTGTTCCAACAAGAGCACCTACTAACCACACAACAGTGAAAACATCATGAAATTCACTGTGTATAGGATGATTCAGTTCAAATAACTTCAGAAATACAATACCCTTCAATGTGAGGGCAATGTCGATAGGAACAAATATATGCAACAAATAATTGTTGAATACAGTAACAATGGTAAATTCTATGCTGGTGCCAGCCATTGTCATGATAATGCCTGTTACTATAGCAGGAAGATGCCAAATAAAACTTTTATGTTTATTTCATTAACTTGCATTATGTTTTCACCACAGCAAAAACAACCTTTTCAACCAAAGGAAATGTTCCCCTCCCATAGTAACACCTACCTGTACGGTACTTTCTAGCCGACCTTTGTAAACACATCCAAACCCACCTTCACCAAGCAAACACGCTGGCCTAAAATTCATCGTTGCAGCAGCAAGCTCACGAAATGTGAATGTCTGCTCTCTACCTGTCCGGTGCTTTCCAGACATCCAAACCCACCTTCACCAAGCAAACACTCTGGCCTAAAATTCTTCATTGCAGCAGCAAGCTCACGAAATGTGAATGTCTGTGCAGCAATATGTCTTGTTGGTCCATCTTTTGGAATGACTGCATCTTTCTTAGGATAATAACTTTCATGTGACTTTGATTTATCTGTACTGCAAGAAA
Organism: Capsicum pubescens; assembly: GCA_030864215.1. Taxonomy (NCBI): domain Eukaryota; kingdom Viridiplantae; phylum Streptophyta; class Magnoliopsida; order Solanales; family Solanaceae; genus Capsicum; species Capsicum pubescens. The sequence continues at coordinate 57,737,577 of CM061538.1, forward strand.
TGTGTAAATTGAGGTACCTATAATCCTCTAAGAGAACAAATTTTGCATAACGACTATGTGTATAGGCCAGTTGCATGCATCTGGACTAATCTACCAAGTAGCTCCGTTCAGAATTCTATATTAAGACTTTTCTTTTATATTAACAAAGTATACTCTTGACACTTAAACAGTGTAAAATGCCTTCACTTTGACACTGCTGTTCACTGGAGAGGGACAACAATAAAAGCAGAACAAGCAACTTTGAGGAATGAGTTCTGACAAATGAAGCCAACTACAAGAGATGATCAATAACTCTATAATTAACTAAAAAGATCAACGTTAAGCGCAAGTAGAAAGGGTACCAAAAATCACTCTGTACCTTCGAGATCTTCAGTTGCCACGCCCGTAAGGTGGGAAGGATCTGATTCGGCGAACTTATTTACCTTCCTGTTTCAAGAAGACAAAGCGTTCGTTTAGTCATAGACAACAATACTTGGAGACATGGAATCAAAACTAAAAAGATGATCAGAGTAAAAGGACAACCCGGTGCACTAAGACTTAGCCTCACATAATGCAATCACATAATGCAATGTAATGACACACAAGCATTAATACTTGAATAATAACCTTCAAACATCCAACATTTGAACTGATTATTGCCAATTTGCAAAAACAACAAAAACTATACATAGAAAGGACATAAAACCAAGATTATTGTACCAAGATTACCATTATTTGCAACTCAATTGTACAAAGCCCGAATTGGAACAATACAAAAAGTATACATAGAAAGGACATAAAATCAAGATTACTTAGTACAGTTAATTTTCATGATAGCACAAACCAATGCAAATCTTGGTTGATCCACAAACAACAACAAACACAATGTGATCCCACCCGTGGGGTATGGAGAGGATAGAGTTTCTGATAGACCTTCGGCTCAAAGATCAATCAAAAAAGGCAGTAGCAACATTTCGACTAATCCACCAAGTAGCTCCGACCCAGAATTCTATATAAAAACTTTTCTTTTTCATTAACAAAGTATAATGTTGACACTTAACAGTATAAAATTCCTTCATTTTGATACTACTTTCTTGTACAATAGATGATGGCACAAGAATACCAAAGATGCAGTGCCAAGAATAATAAGACATTAGAGACATAAACTGAAAAGTGAAAAACACCCAAACCTACAGGTATTGACTGTATATGGAAGATTAAGATACAGATTTTATAGCAACAACAGAAATCAATTTTTTTGAAATAATAGAAGCAGAACCCAAATAACTTTATATATATATATACGCGAACTCAAAATCAGAGAAAATCGTATCCCAACTTAATACCCAGATACATACTTAATCACAATAGAGAAAAGAAATACATATAACTTCCAAAAAACAACAAAATTCACCGAAAACATTAAAAATGAAAAAGAAAGATGTAACGCCCCGAGAGTACACCCTGGGCTCCACGGTGCTTACAGCCCGAAGGACCACAAGTTAGCCCATGAGTTGGTACCTGCTGTGAGCACTGAGTAAAACTGATAAACAATATGTGCGGAAATTATATGAAAATTCCATAAGGTTTTCATATCTGAAAACAATACTGAATCATGGTTTTAAACGTCTGAAACGTACTGGCAATACTGATAAAACAGTTGATAATAACAACTGAAAACTGACCAACTGTCTGTACTAGTCTGAAAGTCCCCAACTAACTCCGTCTGACTATTGAACTAAAAAGAAATGATGACATACACATCATTGGTCCTCGGAGTATGGGGACTCACCACTGCTATTGTTGCTGATGCACTGGGATGTCTAAGTGCGATCGAAAACCTGAGCGTCTGAACCTATGATATGAGACATCATAGAGTAAGAAACGAGTATGCGGTCAGTACTTTGAATGTACTGGTATGCTAAATGAGGTTACATTGATATGCACTCATGAACATGAATAATACATGACTGAATAAATAGCATGATATGACCGATACAATAGTAAACGTGAAAGTTGTAAAATCTGAGGATGCATGACCAAGCATATAATATGATACTGAAATAATTTGTAAACTAAAGTACTGAAATACTGATATTGAATAATGGATAATTGTATGCTATGGTCAAGCAAATCTGAAACGATACTCTATATTGAATAATGAACTGAGACTGTGGGAGCTAAATATAACCGACATACCCCAATGTACTATCAGGGTTCAACCTGTAACCCCAGTTGGAAGGGCGTTAATACCGTGTCACGGATACTAACAATGGCTGGGTGGATCCACTAACTGATGTCCCGAAGGACCAGCGTGTCAAGCCTAAACTGAAAGGTGACTCCTGAGAGGTAGTCAAGCCTAAACTGACGGGTGACTCCTCATATCCTACGCTGGCTACGTAGTTCTGGAATACAGGAACTGCTACTAACGATTCTGCCTAACTGACGGGAAAGTCGTCATCCCTACATTTACTCGGTGCTAAATCCTACTCCCAACTGAAAGACACCGAATACTGGACTGAACTAAGTGTAGCAGTTTATGGTGACTGACTGAACTGAAAATGCTCATAAATATCCTGAACCATTCTATAGTTACTGAAGACCAGATAATCAGCTAGATTTCGGGTATTCAAAACCCTCAGGACTCGATAGTAATAACAACAAGATCGTACAAAACCTTAAGGACATGATAAGTAACCATTATTCAAAACTCATTCCTTTGGGCATTTTATCATACACTTGCAATTCATGGTTTAAACATGGGAATAGTTTTTAAGCATGTATTAATATCATGATTTCGATACTAAATCACAATTTAAGATACAAACCAACGAGTAAGCATCATTCAAATGTATAGGGTTTAACTTCAACAACAAATCACGTATAAACATAATATAAAATTGAAATTTGTGGGGAATTCATGGTTAAAATTCATGATAACATGTAAAAATCATTCTTTTAAACTTGAAATTGGGTTCTTGGACTCCAAGGGTAAAAGGAACCCATGAATGAACATCTAACATACCTTAATTGAAGATTTCTTGAAGGTTCTTGGTGGTTTTCTTGAACTTGAGCGTGAATCTTTGAAGGGTTAGGGTTTGTTCTTAAGAGAGACTGGTTTTAAATTGAGAGATTTTGAATAAAATATGACCAAATGTGCTTTTGAGGGCTTTAATCCCTTGTTTTTCACGGATTGAGACCATGGGAAAACACCAAACTGTCCTTGGGAAATTAAAAGTTTCAGCAGAATCCCGATTTTGAGGCTTACCGCTAAGCGGTATTGGTTCCACCGCTATAGGCACCGCCGAGCGGGGTAATAGCGGTGACCTACTGTTTTGGACAATCCCGATTTTGAGGCTTACCGTTGAGCGGTATTGGTTTCACCGCTATAGGCACCACCGAGCGGTGTAATCGCAGTGACCTACTGTTTCACACGAAAAATGCTATAGTTTTTCACTCAGGTATCAGATTAAGGCAAAATTGATATCGTTGGAAAGCTAACTCAATTATCTACAATTTGGTGAGTCTTAAGCTGCAAAATTCTATGTATATAAAAAGTTATATACATTCAAAGTCGACCCTTATAGAATCGAATACCAAACTTTGGATGAATCAAAGGCTCTTAGCTCAACGTTGTTCTAAGTGATTTTTATGAACATTTTTCACCTCGAAAGCAAATCAAACATGAGGATAAAGATCATGAAACTTATATTCACTGATAATAACAACTTAAAACTAACCAACTGTCTGTACTAGTCTAAAAGCCTCTAAACTGACTGAATGTGGAGTTGATGGGACAAATCTCCAACTAACTCCGACTGACTACTGAACTAAAGAGAAATGATGACATACGCATCATTGGTCCTCGAAGTATGAGGACTCACCACTGCTACTGCTGCTGATACACTGGGATGTCTAAGTGCAGTCAGAAACCTGAGCGTCCGAACCTATGATATGAGACATCATAGCGCAAGAAACGAGTATGTGGTCAGTACTTTGAATGTACTGGTATGCTAAATGAGGTTAGGCTAATATGCACGGGTTCATGAATATGAATAATACATGACTGAAGAAATAGCATGAGATGACTGATACAATAGTATACGTGAAAGCTGTAAAATCTGACGATACATAACTAAGCATATAACATGATACTGAAATAATTTGAAAACTGAAGTACTGAAATACTGATGTTGAATAACAGATAATTGTATGCTATGGTCAAGCAAATCTGAAACTGTACTCTGTACTGAATACTGAACTGAGATTGTGGGAGCTAACTATAAGTCTATAACCGACATGCCCCAATGTACTATCAGGGTCCAACCTGTAATCCCAGTTGGAAGGGCGTTAGTACCGTGCCACGGGTACTAACAATGGCTGGGTGGATCCACTAACTGATGTCTCGAAGGACCAGGATGTCAAGCCTAAACTGACGGGTGACCCTTGAGAGGTAGTCAAGCCTAAACTAACGGGTGACTCCTCATACCCTATGCTGGATACGTAGTTCTGAAATACAGGGACTGCTGCTAACGACTCTGCCTAACTGACGGGGAAGTCGTCATCCCTACATTTACTCGGTGCTAAATTCTTCTCCCAACTGAAAGACACTGAATACTGGACTGAACTAAGTTTAGCAATTTATAGTGACTGACTGAACTGAAAATGCCCATAACTATCCTAAACCATTCTGTAGTTACTGAAGGCTAGATAAGCAGCTAGATTTCGAGTATTCAAAAACCCCAGGACTCGATAGTAATAACAACAAGACCATACAAAACCTTAAGGACATGATAAGTAACCATTAATCAAAACTCATTCCTTTGAAATTTTTATCAAACACTTGCAATTTATGGTTTAAACATGGGAATAGTTTTTAAACATGTAGTAATATCATGATTTCGGTACTAAATCACAATTTAAGGTACAAACCAACGAGTAAGCACCATTCAAACATGTAGGGTTTAACTTCAACAACAAATCATGTATAAACATAATATAAAATCGAAATTCGTGAGAATTCATGGTTAAAATTCATGACAACATGTAAAAATCATTCTTTTAATTTGAAATTGGGTTCTTGGACTCCATGGGTGAAAGGAACCCATGAATAAACATCTATCATACCTTAATTGAAGAATTCTTGAAGGTTCTTGGTGGTTTTCTTGAACTTGAGCTTGAATCTTTGAAGGGCTTGGGTTTGTTCTTGAGAGAGAATGGTTTTAATTGAGAGAATTTGAATAAAAGATGACCAAATGTGCTTTTGGGGGCTCTAATCCCATGTTTTTCATGGATTGGGGCCATGGGAAAACACCAAATTGTCCCTGGGAAATTAAAAGTTTCAGCAGAATCCCGATTTTGAGGCTTACCGCTGAGCGGTATTGGTTCAACTGCTATAGGCACCGCCGAGCGGGGTAATAGCGGTGACCTACTGTTTTGGACAATCCCGATTTTGAGGCTTACCGTCGAGTGGTATTGGTTCCACCGCTATGGGCACCGCCGAGCGGTGTAATCGCAGTGACCTACTGTTTCACACGAAAAATGCTATAACTTTTCACTCGGATATCGGATTAAGGCGAAATTGGTATCGTTGAAAAACTGACTCAATTATCTACAATTTGGTAGATCTTGAGCTGCAAAATTCTACGTATATAAAAAGCTATACACGTTCAAAGTCGATCCTTGTAGAATCGAATACCAAACTTTGGACGAATCAAAAGGTTCTTAGCTCAACTTTGTTCTAAATGATTCTTATGAACAGTCACCTCGAAAGCAAACCAAACACGAGGATAAAGATCATGAAACTTTTATTCACATGAGAATCATTTGGATTATAGCTTATACACGTAAGAATGACGGTTCAAATATTAGCTCAAAAATATAAGGTGTTACAAAAGAAGATCGTACCAGGTGCTTCAAAGATTAACAACATAAATCATTTAAAAAAAAAAAAAAGATTTGTGAAGTGGAAAAGACAATGGTGACTTTGGAATAGGTGTAGAGAAATTAAAAAAAAAAATGATACATGCAAAACACACGTGTAACAACATCAATGCAAAACACATGTGTAGCAACATCAATATACAGTGGACAATAGAGTTATATATTTGCTATTATTTACACTTCTATATAAGTGTAAGAACCACCAACTCTATATTTATCATTTGTCCCCTTTTCAAATTAGGGGGAAAAAATCATGCTTCATACTGCACTGATTACATGATTGATATCTAACTTTAATTATTAAAAGCATCATTTTCTTTCTTTGACGTTTGTCATTTACAAATATTTTACTTCGAACACTTGTCTTTTTTCAAAATTAATTAGGCTATAAAAAATTAGGTGTACAGATACAAGAACTAAAGTTCTTCTTTGTGATTTTGATGCAAAACTTAATAAATCAAACAGCTTGCGCCTATAATCATCTAAAATATTTTTTTCGCTTTCTGTAAATAGAACACAGAAAATAATAATATTATTAAATTTCTTAAGATTGTTGATTATTCTGCGTTCAAAAATAATATAGCAAATCAGATTAAAACAAGTTTAAAAAACAGAGGACTTTATTAAATATCTGATTTCATAATTTTCTTGTGTGTTTTCAAGGAAATTAATTCTCTAGGTTATGGATTACTTCCTCTAAGGATAAAATGGATATACTTATTATTGGTGTAGCAGTATCTCAAACGCCAATAACTTCGTCGAACTCAATGGAAAAAAATAATTTCATATTATGAAATACTAATTGGAAAAAAAATAATTTCATATTTTTAACACACAAAAAAAATATAAATTTTTAAATAATAGCTTATTTGATCGACGAAAATTATACCTTTCACTATTTTGGAGTAGAAAAAAATTGAAAAATATAATTTTTTTAGAGAGAAATCGAATAATTAAGGGTAGAAATAGGTTTTTTTTTAATATAGGATAAATATAAGGGAAGTGAATGGTATTATCCACGTGGACAGCCACATCAATATTTTTATCCACATATACGCGCATGTATTACATGCAATGGACAGTGAACCGAAAAGGGTGGCGCGATATACTAGCTAAAAGAACAAGTTCAAAAGTACTTAGGACTAGTAAAAATTCAGGTATATCATGAATAAAATATGATAAGTTCAGGATAATTGATACTTCTCTCTGGACTAAAATATTGGAGTTGGACAATTAATAGACTAAAAGGAATGGTAAACATCTATTATGGAAAATCTGGTCCAATGACAATTTTCCAACAAAAAGACCCTACATTGTAGGACCAAAACCTTAACTAGAACCAAAAGGTACTTACAAATATGAACCCTATAATATATAATTTTAAAAAATGTTATCTACATGTGTAGAGTGATATAAAATTCATGTGAACTGACATAGTAAATTCAAAATTTTATTATATATAGATGGTCATATCTCTTTGCAGTAGAACACAAAACATTCGCAAAAATGACAATTATAAAAATGCCCATGATGTTAATGGTGGCTACAATTTTATTTTTCAACCACAAACAAGTGATTATGGCGACAAAAATCGTAGAGGCCAATGATTACCCAGACCCATGGGATTACCCAGACCCATGGGATTACCCAGACCCGTGGGATTATCCAGACCCGTGGGATTATCCATATCCATGGGATGATCCATACCCATGGGATATCCCGTGGCCATTCCCCTGGCCACGACCATGGCCATGCCCTCCTCCACGACCACGACCTCGACCACGACCATGCCCACCGCCACCTCCTCCACCGTGCCCCCCGCCACCTCCACCTCCACCTCCGCGCTCGCCACCGCCTCCACCACCAAGATCACCCCCTCCTACACCGTTTTCGGGGTGCTCTATTAGTGACCAACAAAAGGTGAAGAAATGCATGTTCAACACAACTTCCATTGATGCATGTTGTCCGACATTCAAGAGCATACTTGGCACTAGTTGCCCTTGCTATAAGTATGCTGAGGATTTAGACAATCAAGTCTTGATCACTCTTGAAGCTTATTGTGATGTCGATAGCCCTTGCAAGTCGGTAAATTATTGTTTTTATCCATCTTTTAAGATCATTGACACTATCTGCAATCACTTTTATAAAATTGAACTATTTGAAATAGTAATGGTGGAATTCAAGAACTAAAAAAAATATTTTATATCTTTTTAAATTGATAAATATTTTGAAACAATTTTTTAGCTAATGTGACCAATAAAAATGACTAGACGAATATGTGAAGTAATTATTTCATATTTATGAATACAGAGTCCCCCTCCTCCAGTGACTCCCACTCCGTTTTCGGATAGTTGCTCAGCTAGTGATAAAGAAAAGGTGAAGAAATGCATGTTCAACACAACTTCAATTGATGCATGTTGCCCGACATTCAAGAGCATACTTGGCACTAGTTGTCCGTGCTATAAGTATGCTGAGGATTTGGATAATCAAGTCTTGATCACTCTTGAAGCTTATTGTGATGTCGATAGCCCTTGTAGTGGTGTGCCGGTAAATTATTATTTTTATCCATCTTTTAAGATTGTTGACACATTCTTTAAGAAAATTACTATCTACAATCATTTTTATAAAATTGTACCATTTGAAATAGTAAGGGAGGAATTCAAGAATTAAATATATATATATATGTATATATATATATATATATATATATATATATATATATATATTTTTAATCTTTTTAAAATAATAGATATTTTGAAACGATTTTAACTAATATGACCAATAAAAATGACTGGAAGAATATATGAAGTAATTTTATTCATCTTTTAAAATTTTGACTCATTCGTTAAGAAAATTACTGCCTACAATCATTTTGATAAAAGTGTACTATATGAGTGAGTATATGAGCATATTTTCTTGAAATAGTAAAGGTGTAGTTCAAAAATTAAAAAAATTATTATTCTTCCAAAAAAAAAAATTAATGATAGATATTTTGAAACGATTTTAACTAATGTGATCAATAAAAATGAATAGAAGAATATGTGAAATAATTGTTTCATATTTATGAATACAGAGTCCCCCTCCTCCAGTGGGTCCCACCCCGTTTTCGGATTGCTCAGCTAGTGACAAAGAAAAGGTAAAGACATGCATGTTCAACACAACTTCAATTGACGCATGTTGCCCGACATTCAAGAGCATACTTGGTATTAGTTATCCTTGTTATAAGTATGCCGAAGATTTGGGTAATCTAGAATTGATTACTCTTCAATCCTATTGCGAAGTCGATAGTCCTTGTACTGATTTACGTGCAAGTAAGTTATCATTTTTATTTAGCGTTTAAGATTTTGATACACCCCTTGAGAAAATTACTGTCTACAATCATTTTTGTAAGTGTATTAATTGAATGACTAATATATTTTCTTGTAGTAGGAAAGTAGAATGCAAAAATAATTTTTAAAATGATAAATATTTTGGAAAGTATTATTTTTCTTTTTTTTGGTTAAAAGTGACAGATCATAAAATTATAGTAAGAATATTTTGATGGGTCCTCCATCATACATTACTTGGGGCCAATTTGAAGATAATTACATCTTTTTCATTTTTTTATTATAGATATTTTGAATTAAGAAATATATAAATTAAAGGTGTCACTGTCAATATTAACTATTAACCATAAGTTTTTATATTGTTTGGAAAATCTTTCTATTAAAGTGCCATATATTTCTTTTTTGACAATACTAATTAAAGTTATTTTTCTAATGAATGATTTTTTTGTAATTAATAATTTCAGGTGATTAAGCTATCCAAGGAGGAGTAAAACAATGGATTGCTTAGCTGTTTAATACCAGATCTTGTATTAGATAATTTGTTGTTATAATGTTGTGTTTTTAGCAATGATAATTTTGACATATATGTCAAAATTTTAGTGTTTATAAGAGAATATTATAGTACTCTACTTTTTCTTATTATTGTTTGTATAATAATAATGTTTGGATCAGCATTTTTTACAGTCACAAATCTAAAGCTTTGTAAATCTCATAACATATACAAATATTTTTGCATACTTAAAACCACAAATTTCACCAAAAATAAATTATTTCTTACATTTTTATTAATGTCGGATCAAATTATATCGTGAAAATAGATACTAAGTATAATTTTCAATCGTGTTATTTAGGGGCGAAATTAGCATTATGGCTACGAGATAGGCACTCTAGCTTAAGCTTAAATTCTATATTTGTGTTTTAAAAAATTATTTAATATATATAAATAATATATTGAGAACTCAACAGACCAAAAAAAAAAATATTATGATTCAAAATTCATACTAAAAATTCTAAGGAAAAATTACACATTATAGATAAAATAATTTAATAATTACATGGTATGGTTAATGTTTTAAAAAATTACAATTCATAGTTAATAATTTTAATAATTACATGGTATGGTTAATGTATATATCAAAGGCAAGTAAAACTTTCTCTCTCATAATTAATTTTTTGTTTTATGTCTTAGTTGATTGGAGTGTTTAGCGGCAATAGATCATTTTTTTATTGAACATTTTTAGCGGCAGTATGGATTTCTCCTAATTAACAAATCTCAAAGCTTATTCTAACATATATCAAAGAATATTTTTCTTTCTATTTTTTCTTCCAAATTTTCTGATATTTTGTGTTTTTCCCTACACATTCGGTGTATTTTTTCATAGAAGATTTTCTTAATTCAACTAAATTATTATCAATTGTATATTATGTGTCAATTATCATACTGTAAATTAAATAACTATATATATATATAAATACAGTTGTAGAATGTATATTGAGTGTGTACATATACATTTTGTATAATGTATATACAAAAATACAAAAAAAAAATTAATTCAATCGTTATTTTCTTAATACAACTAAATTGTTATCAATTGTATATTATGTGTCAATTATATATGCGTATATGTATAAGTCATATATTAATTATTTATATGATGTAATTGTATAAGTCATATATGTATAAGTCAATTGTACAAGTCATATATGTATAAGTCATATATATCAATTGTATATGTCAATTATATAAGTCATATATGTATAAGTTGTTAATTGTATATGTGCATCCAATTTCTTTTTTTTTGCAATTGTATATTGAATGTTTGTATATTATCATAGTGTATATTAAATAACTATATATCTGCATACATATATTTGCAGAATATGTATTGATTGTGTACATATACATTTTGCACAGTGTATTTCTATCATATAGAAGAGGTGGTTTCGACCACCTCTCATGCAATTACCAAAAAACTCCTCCACTCCCACTTAATTACATACCATGCCCCAATATATAATAATTTCATTGTTTCGTCATAATGGTTTAAATATTTAATATATTCTATTAATTTATATTGATTAACTATAACTACATATTGGAAGTAAAAAAAATTTATTTAATTAATTGGTTATCATGTTCAAAACTAATTTGTTACCACGAATCATAATAATTAATAACTTAAAATATTTAAAAGACATGTAGAAATTTTATTGACTCTCATTATTTTAGCAATGCCACATAAATTGAGATAAAAGAAAAAGTACTGCAAATCATAATAATTAACAACTTAAAATATTTAAAAGATATATAAAAAATATTGTTGATTCTCAAAATTGTATCGAAGCCACATAAATTGGGACACAAGGAGTAAATATATTATTTGATAATTACGTAAAAACTATTATAAATTACAATAATTAACAAGTTAAAATACTTTTTTAAAAATAGATAAAAGTTCTATTCAACTCTCAAAATTTTATTGGTGCACCATAAATCATGACAAAATAAAAAATTATCTTAATTAGTTGCAACTAAATATTTAAAGTAAATCAATTTTATTATTTTAATTGACTTTTATATAGAAAATTAATCTTTTTATTTATTTATTTATTTTAGTAAATTTAAATTTTAAAATTATTTTTTTATTATTTAAAAATACTAATATTTAAACTTAACTTTAAATTTTTAAAGTAAAAAATTAATAAATTTAATTTAATAAAAAAAAATTCTAATGAATATTTCTTAGAATTTGTGTTGGGTCAATATATATCAAGTTAAAAAAAAATAAAGAAAAATATATAGTAAAATTTTATTATTGTGAAAAATAAATATAATGCACTATCCAATAATGTTTAATAATATCATATTTTGCATATGCAAATATAGCATCCCGTATTTAATTAATATACTATTTTGGTGAATTATCGATGATTACTATTGGATATGATAAAATTATATTAATTTTTATAGTAATAACATAATCAATCGCTCTTAATTAATTATTATGAGTCATCTAGGTATTAAAAAAATAAATAATATTTAATAAAAAATAAAATAGACATAAAATGCGGAATTAACTCTTAATGTTTTAAATTAAATTTTCGTCTTTCGAACGATGATTTTACTATACCACTCATTATTATAAGTCATTTATGTATTAGAAAAATAAGAATAACAAAATGATATGTCAACATAAAATATTTGATTGACTATCAAAATTATATTAGTGCCACATAAATTGGGACGGGACAGAAGAAGATATAAAGCAACATATATTATTTGAAAATGAAATAAAAAGTACTGTAAATAACAATAATTAACAAAAAAAAAATTGATTGATTTCTGTTGCTTCAATCATGATTTTAACGTATCATCCACGATTAATTATTATAAGTCACTTATATATATATATATATATATATATATATATATATATATATATATATATATATATATATATATATATATATATATATTTATATATACTATGAATACAAATTTTCATGATATTTTTTTTAAAAAATAAAAATTACTATATATACTCAAAGAGCAAAAGAGTAAAAACACACAAGAGATAAATGTAGAGAAATCAAGAAGCACCTAATGGATTATTAACATTTGTAACACTCAACACATTTCTAAATGTTTTCAAATTCTTCTTGAATCAACACATACACATAATAAAAATAATAAATAATAATAATTACATTTTACTATATCACCTCTTATTAATTATTATGGTCATTTAAGCATTGTGCCACATAAGTAGAAATAGAAAAAATATTATAAATCACAATGATAAAAAATTTAAATTATTTAAAAAATATTATTGGCGATCGTCGACACAAAACTCTGGACAAGGAGAGTAGCATATATTATTCAAAAATTACATAAAAAGTATTATAAATTACAATAGTTAACAACTTCAAATATCTAAAAATAATTTAATATGATATATATTTCAAAATAATTACATGAAAAATACTAGAAATCACAATAATTAACAACTTAAAAAATTTAAAAGATATAAAATATTTGGTCGACTCTTGAAAATATATTAGTGTCACTGAAATTGGAATAGGAGAAAAGTATTATAAATCACAATAGTTAAAAACTTAAATTATTTTTAAAATATAATTGACTATCAATGCCACAAAAATTTGGACAAGAAAAGTAACGTATATTAATTTAAAAATTACATAAAAAATATAATAAATTACAATAGTTAACAACTTAAATTATCTAAATACATATTAAAATTAACATATATTGAACTCATGCTAGATTTCGGATGAATCCTAGAAAACATATGCAATCCTTTTATTAAAAACTTTTATCTAAATATATCAAGATTGAAAAGATAAATAAATATTTTAATGTTGGGTCCATGCTGACACAGGTCATGCTCCTCTAGTATACAAATATATGATTCTTGAAATTATAAAAAAATAAAAGAATGGGAAAGAGGGGGGGGAGGAGAGCGAGATAGAGGGATGGAAATGGAGGAACGGGAGAGAAAGAAAAGGATTTAAGGTATATCTATGTTTTATAATTATGCAAATTTTAACTATGCCTTATAATTCTGGACTAAAAGTTATCTATATCTAAATTTTTGCCAAAAAAAAAAAAAATTAACATACAATCCAATGACATTTTTAAAAAGTCCCTTAAGAATCACATAATGTCTTTATTAAGTGCTTCCCAACAAGTCAAATCTGAGAGCATTATGCACATAGCCCCACACTAGGTGTAATTTATCCCCTTTTTGTTTCCTTTTAAAATATATACCAAGCCCCTCGAGAAACGTTGTGTTTTTTGGTGTACCTTTTTTGTTTTCACATTAATTGGCCCAACAAACATTAAATAAGTGGTCCAACAGCCTCGAATCAAAATCTATTACTACAGGTATGTATATTGTGACCTTAATATCATTAGATAATTTGGTTCTTATTTCAACATCTTATGCCATATCATACTGATAGTATAGTTTGTTATAGTTCAACACTAAGTACTTAGTTTGTCGCTTTTAAGCCACTAATTCTGCGAGGTTTGCTAGAAAGCTTTATAGCAGTTTTAACAGATGGTAAAAATCAAGATTGAAAAAAGTCTTTTATAGGGACTGTCTAAACAAGTCTGACCTATGGGCCTGTGTATTTTAATGCATATCTAAATTTGCAGATTTCTCTTAGTGATGAGAATTCATTGAATGCTTTAATCTTGAGTATTAAACTACATGGTTGTAATTACATGCCTGGTACTAAGGTCATATGTATTTGTTACAGAATATATTATAAACCTCTTTATCCTTTGAATCCTATGTGTAAGATTATGGATTTTAAAAATGAGACTATTCTTATGGAAACAAATTTTGGTAGGTCTAAAGTAGAAACTAGACGACCTATTAAATGGGATGAAATAGATTTTCCAAAAGAATGAATCCTTGAGGACGCAGCTCCTCCTCAGAGTAATCTCGATAGTGGGATTTCAGAGGTGGAATAGACCGCTGATGGTATTGTAAGAATCAGATTTTCTGATTTCCTACCTCTAATAAATAGAGCTAGTGATTTGCATATCACAACTTCATCAAGATTAACAAGATCAACATCCTATATATCCCATGTTGATTATATTGTTAATTCTCTATCTAGAGCTTCTACTTTTTAGATTAGAGAAAGTTTTAGAATGAATAATATCAGAGTTGACAGCGATAATATTGCTAATGCAGTTTCTGATTTGAATCCAACAGAATCCGAAATGGATTTTCCTACAGGTTTAAAATGAATTAAGATAAAATTGATTTTAGTCCAGGATCTCCGATAAGGAAAAAAAAATTGAAGAATTTTTTAAACCTAGATGGGAGCTCTTCAGAACATGGTTTTTTCAAAGTTTTAATAAAGATGAAAAAACTACTTTCCAGGAAGAATTTTATAAAGATCTTTCGGCTCATAATAAAATGATTGCTTTTGTACCTTGGTTTATGGCCAAGTATGTGGATAATTATATTTTCATGCTTGGTAGGAATTTTAAATTAACTGATGGAAAGGTCGCCTCATCAGTCTTCCCTCCTCAACGATCTTTTCAATTGGAAAAAGATAATAAAGTAGTTCATTTTACTGCTTTTGCAAAACTGATTGAGGATAATACTGCTCTAGTCACTGCTCAAAATGTCAACTTGATGTTGAAATAGCATAATTATGCTAATATTTACATGAGCATACTAGGAGAACAAATTATCTGTTTATATGAAAAGATAGATAAGATCCTTGCTGAGATCAAGAAAATAGAGCCTAGTAATACTAAGCAGAAGGATATGGATAAGGTTGTTACTGCTACATCTAGTATTCAGCCTCCACCTGATATCAAAGATTTTAAGATAAGTAATGACTTAGACGATATACAGGAATTGTTAGGAAAAAAATTTAGAGGGTTAAAGATAAACCTTATCCATGGTGATAATACTGCACAGGACAATGATGGTCCAACTGAGGTTAAAAAACTCACAGAGAAATTTGCGAGGAAATCGGCCCAAAAAATGTTCTATTATCCAAGGCCTACTCCTCATGATGTTCTGTTTGAAGAGCAGGGATTGTACATTCCTAACAATTTTAGAGGTAATGAAATCTATGAATGAAACATAGATGGTTTAACTGATAGACAGATCTCTATTATGGCACACCAAATGCTAATGTACCGAACAATTTGCAAAGCCAATCAGAGAAACAATGATAAGGCTATTACAGAAATGATTACTGCAGGCTTTACGGGTCAGCTTAAGGGTTGGTGGGATAATTATCTCACATCAGAACATAAAGCAAAAATTTTAGGTGCAGTAAAGGTAGAAAATGGCCAAGAGACCTTGAATGCGGTTTATACTTTAGTTATCAATATTATTGAGCACTTTTTAGGAAAATGGACTGATAATAGTGAAAGTATCAGGACTTCACTCCAGAATCTTAGGTGCAAGACTCTGACATCTTTTAGGTGGTACAAAGATGTTTTCTTATCAAGAGTTATGGAATTACCTGAGAGTAATAACACCCATTGGAAGTCCAAATTTGTAGATGGTCTTCCCATGTTATTTGCGAAAAGAGTTAGGAAAACCCTGTGAGGTTCTAACCTGAGTATTAACTATGATGAGCATACATATGAAAGCTTGATCAATGTTTGTACTCAAGAAGGTCTAGCTTTATGTAATGAGATTAACCTAAACCAACAAATAAAGAGACACCGTCTCAATGAGAGATAACAATTAGGGGAATTCTGTGAATAATTTGCCATAGATATTCCTAAATCTTCTAAAGAACCTTATAGGCGCAAGAAGAAGAAATTCTCTGAAGATAAAAAGGCTAAGAGAATTGAGAAAAAATATAAGAGGAAAAAGGATTATAAATCCAAAAAAGAGAAGGCCAAAAAGATTAATTCTTGCTACAGATGTGGTAGATTTGGTCACTTTGCAAAAGATTGTAAAGTAAAAGAAAAGATTAAGAGTTTTACCTTAGATGAGAAAGTTAAAGACTCTTTATGTAAGATATTGCTTAATTCTTCTCCAAAAAATTCTAGTCTGAATCACAGTGATAATGAGGAAAGTCATTCGTCCACAGATGAAAATTTAAGAGTTCTTCGTAATGAGGATTACCTGTCCTCAGAAGACGTATGTTTTCCCTGCCAACAGGGACAACCTTGTAGTAACAAGGAAGAAGAAGATGTTTTTTTATAACATCTACTCCCAATTCCAAGATATGAAAATAAATGTCTTGAAAGAAGACAAATTAGCAGCTCTAATTGAAATGCTAAAAAATTTAAATCAGGAAGATAATAAACCATCTACGGGTTATTCTTCCAAAGAGGAGGAAATTCCTTGTATCCCCTCCCAAAAGGGACCTTATACCATGACAGAAATTCATAAACTTCTCAAAGAAAGACAAAAGGTTGTCAGTATCCCTGCAACAACACAAGACCTTAAGAATGAGATTGATAATCTCAAAAAGGAAATATCCTTTCTTAAGAGTCACAATTTAGCTTTGGATAAAAGGGTTTCTGCCCTAGAAAATCCCTCGGTGGCGCCTACTGTGGTAAGCCCTATGTAACGACCCTCCCGGTCATTTGTGAAATTTTCTCATCTTTCCTATTTTAGCTCTCTCCGTAGTTGGTGTACGTGAATTATGACTCATGGGATGAGTAGTACCAATTCTTGAGGTGTTCAGAAGTTATTGAAGTCATTATAGTTGGATTATTGAGTTTTAATAAATTTAAGTTTGATTATAGGCAACTTTTGGTCAAGAAGACCTCGACTTAGAATTTTGATATTTTTTAATAATTTCGAAACATATTTAATCAATTTACATATTTAACATGCTTCTATGAGATTTCGAATAAATGTTACGAATTTATTAAAAGTTTGAGATATTTTTAGATAATTAGTGTAATTAATTGTGTGTATGTTCCTAATTGAATACGTGTTGATTGGTACATTTATATTTATGTTTCATCGGGTACCACGCCGGTACGTTTATATTTATGTTGGATCGGGTACCACTCCGATACGTTTATATTTATGTTGGATCGGGTACCACACCGGTACGTTTATATTTATGTTGGATCGGGTACCACGCCAGTACGGTACATGAACATAGATTGGTAAAAATAAGTCTCATAGCATGTGTGTACATATTTGTGTTGATTTTGTGGATGTTTACAGTATGGTTAATACTCTTGATGGTTATGTGGCTTGTCTGTGAGCACTGTTTGACCTGTTATTATTATATTGTTGATTGATTGAGAATTTGTTATGTGATGATGCATGCCTACTTGCTATTTGAGAATTTGTTATGTTGTGTACATAAGCGCTCTTCTTTTGTTTTTTGTTGAGTGCATAAGGTACAAATGCAGTGTGAGCTTTAGCGGAAAAAAAAAAAGGTGCAATGAAGAAAAAGAAGTAACAAATTCATGCAAAATGTTTTCACTAACAAAAAGGGCAGTCCGGTGCACTAAAGCTCCCAACACAAGGGTGTATATTGTACGCTCGACTATATTTATGGTTCATTGACAATTACTAATATATCTCGACTCAATTAGGACTCCCGGGAAATGAAGTGCACCTCGTAATGCCCTTAAAAGTGCCTTATATGAGCCTTTGACAAGACTGCTTATCATCCATTTCAAGCTTATCAAACTGTCGTTGTGACTTGGAAAGAGCTAAAGTTATGTGCCACACCCATACGTAAGTGAAGCATTTAATAAATAACATCAACAACTGCAGGAACTACAACATAAAGTATCCACAAAACTACAAGTTGTTTTACAAAATAGATTTTGAAGAATCCAAGGGTAAGTTGGAATACAGGAGATAAGGCATCTACATCATTCAAACGTCCTCTATTTATTGTCGTAAATGGACCATGTAGTACTTCATTTGCTTCAAATCTCACCGGACAAAATGTGGCAGAAACTTATCCACGATTTTAACCAACAATTTACACATACCGATCCAAGTTGTTTGAAGTTACGTATTCAAAACTTACTGAATCATCTGTAGCACCAGGCTCAACATCTCGCTCTATACACTTAATCACTTCAGCGGAGTATGTCAACGGTACCAGATTTTTAGCAGCAAAACTAGCAGGCCTTCTCTTACTAATTTCATAGCTTTCGTCCTGGTGCTCTTCTGATTCTGCTCCTAGTTTATGTGAATGACGGAATACTTCATCATACAACTTTTTGCTAACAAACGGCTGAGGTGAGAAACCGCCAAGGCCACTACTTAAGTGGGAAGAGTTGCTAAAGGAACCTCCACGCTGTACAGATATCGAAGGAATTTGAATAGAAGGAACTACAGGAATCTCAGCCCCATCGATTAGCCAATCCTTGTAGTAAACTGCAAACTGAGAAGTACATTTGTCCAGATTTTCACTGTACAATTTGTCAAGTAGCTTCAGCTTTCTTGACTTATTACGTAAATCATCAAGAAAATTAGCTTCTGAATCATACCAGTCCTTCAAATGTGAAAGATGAGGAAGAAACATGCGATCCCACAAATCAGTCAGCAAACTAGTCCTTGCTTGAAAAGGTGAATCGCAGAAAACTTGCAGGAGGTGCTTTGCAGCGCTGCGGTCCTTC
The DNA here is from genome assembly GCA_030864215.1 of Capsicum pubescens. Lineage (NCBI taxonomy): Eukaryota > Viridiplantae > Streptophyta > Magnoliopsida > Solanales > Solanaceae > Capsicum > Capsicum pubescens. Next base: position 57,756,942 of record CM061538.1, read on the forward strand.
TTCTGTATCTTATATATTACACTGAGATACAGATGAGCACAAGCTGCCAATTTAGAATTGGGAATTCCAGACGTAAACTGATCCCGTAACTCACCTGAACTCAACCCAGTTATTATACTAAGCTGCAGTGAGGCTTTCTTAAGCTCTTTCTCATTTGCACAATCCTCTGCAGCTCTTTCTACTGTTTCGATAGCCTGTTCTAGAGTGGCTATGATCTTGCTCTCAGTATTCAGGCCTTCTTCAGATCCAACAAAATTTAGGGAAGCAAAACTATTGTGACGAAGCGATGTCCTAAAATCTTCATCCCGGAGAAAACATTTTATATGCCCGCTCAAGATAGAGATAACGGCCTGAATAGCTGCTTCATCAAGAGCAGGAACAGCTGCATTGTGCTCAATCTCCCCGTAACTTTTGTTGGTTAGTGAACTTCTAGCTGATCTGCTGTAGGACGTCTCCGGCTGTTCCATATGCTTCTGATAATTATCTCTAAAGCTTGGACGTACTGAAATATGTTTGCTCGAATTATTGAGACATTTTGTTGTTGCTCGTGTATCTTTTCCGAAGGATTGTCTCTTTGCTTCTGCTTCCTCACTTCTGCTAGAAGACTTGCCTTTGCCGTCATTTCTGTAAGTTCGATTTGAGTATATACGGTTGTATCTCAAATCATTTCGCTCTTCGACCTCAACTATCTCATTGCTTTGAGAAGCATTAGCAGATAGAAACTCCTCGAAAGAACTATTACTTATCCTCTTAACATCTGATGATAGATCGCAAGAGCCCATTCTGTGCTTACTTTTCAAGTCATGCCGGGGGATATCAGATTTTATCCTCTCCGTCTTTTTTGCACCTGATGAAGCGACATACTTATAAGGATCTTGAAGTCGGTAAATAGGACCACTCTTTCCCTTTGTTCCCGATGAAGCTCTAGGCATCGTTTTTGACATCCTCCTATTGAATCCTTCCTTTGCGAGGAGGTCCTCCAGTGACATGGCCATCTTCTCTCAAAATATCAGACCACCTAACGAGAGTCATGAAAAGAGAGAGTTCAGTGCCAATTATATTAGAACTGTTGATTCTACCAGTCAGACTTCACACGCTCCTGAAAGGAGAAACAAACACATAGCAACAACTATTATTACTACGCCTCGGATTCAAATGAGTTAGAGTCGGCTATACGAATCTAATATCTGCTCCACCAAAAGAGATCAAAAACAAGGGAAACCGAAATAAATGAATGAACCTGTTAACATTGGAACATTGAAAACATCAACTTTATTGTTCTTCTAATTTGAAAAAAAATAAAAAAAACTTTCCAAAATAAATAGGCTAATTATGCAGCCTACTAAATCAAGTACAAAAAAGGAAGTACTCAAGAAACATAAACATGAGCAAACCATAAACAAAGACGGATCTGCAGTACTATTTATGGGTTCACGTCTTAGTAGCTTTGGCACGAATCCTGATTTGCCTCCAACCATAAACAAGAAATACGGAAAAAGAAGTACCTTTTTAGTTTGTTTTATCTTCTATCAAGACAACAATAACAACAAACCCAGTGTAGTCTCATAACGATGTCTGGGGAGGGTAGTGTGCACGCATACCTTATCCCTAAAAGAAAAGGCACATAACACCTCATCGAGAACCAATTATTTCTTTGATCTTCATAGATGAACTTGGGAGCGGAGCCACCTTGTACTAAGGGTGGTCAGGTGAACTCATCGAGAACCAATTATTTCTTTGATCTTCATAGATGGACTTGGGGGCAGAGCCACCTTGTACTAAGGGTGGGCCTGACCTTTGTCGGAAAATTATACCGCGTATGTAGGTAAAATGCAATTATATTTGGTTAAATATAAAGGTTTGAACAACCTTAGTGCATCTGAGGGATGTAGCTTAGCGGTGACCCTCCAAGAACAAAAAGGACATAATCAAGAAACACAAATATGAGAATATCTTAAAGAATATCTTAAAGAATACCTTCGTAAGCGGAAGTAACTTTGAGCTTGTTTAGGATAGTGAAAACTTTTAAAATATCGATTTCATCTATCTTCTAACCAAAACCCAATAATCCTAAGTCAACACTCCAACTATGCAACTCTTTTAAGAGTGTGGTTTAGTGGTCAATGAAGTGGTTGAGAACCACACGGTCTGAAGTTCAATTCTCAAACGGAAACAAAAACATCAAGTGATTTCTTCACAATCTGTCAAAGCCTTGATGGTATGTTGGTGGGAGGTAGCACTTGTCCCATGAAATTAGTCAAGGGGCACGCAAGTTGAACCGGCCACCACAATTATCAAAAAGAAAAGAAGACTTCAATTAAGCAACATACCCTCCAAGGACATAATCAAGAAACACTAAGTATGATCAAAACCTTAAAAAAGGAAGTACCTCTCAACTTGTTTTATCTTCCACACCACAAACCAAACAAGATAAACACATAAAACCCACCAAGAACACAATCAAGAAACACAAATATGATCAAAACCTTAAACAACAACTAAGGTTTTTACCTTTCAGGTTGTTTAATCTTCCACCCCATAAACCAAACAACTAAAACACATAAACCCCATCAAGAACACAATTATAAACATAAACATGAGCAAAACCTTAAACAACAACTAAGAAAAAGGAAGTACCTTTCAACCTTTTTTATGTTCCATCAAGACACCCCATAAAACCAAACAAGAAAAACACACAAACACCCACCAAGAATCACTTATTTTCTTTAATTTTCTTGATTGTAAACAAATAAAAACTAAGATATTGATGAAAGAAAAACTCAAAGGCCATTGCATTAATAATAAACAGATGAATACAAATTATGCTAAAGGTTACACTAGGCAGCAAATGCAAGAAAGAAGGGAAAAGAGAAAAGACAAATAGAAGCTGACAAGTACAATATGCTAGTTAAAATCACTTGTCTCCGAAGTCTGGTCAAGTTAGAAATTTCGTTAATGATATTCAACATTTAATATATATACGTACGTAAAATTACTTTTTAAATTATATATTTAGTACTCTCTTTATTTAAAAAAAATAATCTATTTTGATTTGGCACAAAATTTAAGAATATAATGAAGAATTTTAAATCTTGTGGCCTTGAATTAAAATTATGTCAAAAGTATTAAAATGTCATTTAATCTTATGGTCTTAAACATGTCATTTGGAAAGTTGAAATTAAAATATTGTCAAAAAAAAAAAGAAATCATTCTTTTTTAAATGAAGGAAAGTATAATTTTTGAACGAAGGGTGTTCAACTAACGCACTTTGATACAACAATATTAGCTATTTGTACTACACCTACTATGATGGGAATGTTTGTCTTTGAATATGGATTAAAGTATATAATAAGGTTTTGTTTAGCTGAAGTTATATTTCTTTGTTTATTAATTTTTGGCAGGCCAAAAGCTTTAACTGTTTCAATGGCCCTTCCCTCCATTGCTTTCAAAGAATTTTTTATAAAAATACAAACTATGATCTCCAATTTTGAATGTGCACATACAGCGTCCTACGTGGTTAATTTTTCTCCTACATGACATTCTATATGTATCTTGATACGTAGTACGTGTGTGGCTATTTGTTCAACTTTATACAAGTTTAAGTGTCTACTTGTGCACACCCAAAGTTAGATAGCATAGATAAGTGGCGGAGTCAGAATTTTCATTGAGGGGTTCAGAAGTATATATACGAATTAGTCGAACGGGGTTCAACCTTACTAAAAAATATTTTAACCATATAAAAATAGTATAAAACTAGTATAATTTTCTATCAAAGGGGATTCGGATGAAATCCTAGAGTAAAGGTGGCTCCGCCACTAGCATAGATGTGATTTGAGGCTAAGTGAAAGGGTAATGTACTAATGTTTATGTCTTAGTAAAAGTTACGTAAATTTCAATCATTTTGGAGTCGATTACTCCCTATCTCATTTTTTTTGTTAAATCTCTGATTTAGTATATACAGATCCATTGCATCTTTTTTAAATAGATCACTTAATTTTATATGAATACATCACATTCATTCAAATAAATCATGTGAGAGTTTTGTAGTGGGATATATGCATGTTGGAGTTTTGTAGTGCTTACAAGCCCATAATTTGAAATTTCAAAAGTTGGCAAGTGTGTTTTTGACTCAATTAGCCGTTTGGCCATGGAAATTTTTTACTTTTTTAAAAAAAATTATTTCACTTTAGAAAAAAAAGTGAAAATAACATGTGTTTGGACATGAAAATTTCAAATACAATTTTGAAATTATATTTGGAAAAGTAAAAACAGTATGTGTTTGGCCACGAGAATTCCAAATACAATTCCGGAATTGTATTTGGAAAAGTGAAAACAAGTTTTACTTATTTTCACCTTTTTCACTCATACTTCTCTCACAAAGTTTCAAAAACAACTTTAATTTATATTCATGGTCAAACACAACTCCAACCCCAATTCCGAAAAATTATGATTTTCGTGACCAAACGGGACGATATATTATGGCGTGTACTTTGTCATCATTTCCTATCTTAAGAATTTTCACATGGGCCTTTCTAATTGTCCCATGTTGATGTTATAGTTGACATGGGCCTTTCTAATTGGCCTAATTGATGACATAGCAACTATATATGAATCTCTTTTAATTCTTATTACATTTTTTTACCTAAAATATTTGTTACGTTTCACTTTTTGAGGGCTAAGGCTGTATTTGTTTTTTTAAGATTCAAAGGTGTGAATCTGAATGCACATCTGAATAATTAAGATGTTGTCTCTGGATCTGAAAACTGAATAATTAAGACTGTTTGTTTTTCAACATTTGAATGTGCAAAAAAAAATTATTTGTGTATATAATAAAATAAAAAACGCAATTCAAATAAAAAACTAATTATATATCAGAAAAATATGTAATTTAATACAAAAAAAATATTATTTGATTGAAAAAAATATTTATGTTTATTAGTGATAGTAGAGATGGTTTATAATGGTGGTTGCAGTGACAATGATTGATGTTAGTGATTAGTAATGTTAGTGGTGATAGTTGTGATGGTTGGTATTGTAGTGACTATTATGATGGTGACGTTTGATAGTGGTGGTGGTGATTGTGATGTGACGTTGCTTGATGTTAGTAATTGGAGGTGTTGATTGTAAAGGCTGAAAAATGAATGCATGATGATTTAACAATGTGTTGGTGCTAGTTGGAGATGTTGTTAGTTGTGATGGTGGAGCTGGTTGTTATTAGAGATAAATTGTAGCGATGGTAGTGGTTGAAGTGATAGTAGAGGTGGCGTTACTAGTGACAATAATGGTGGCGGCCAAAGAATGTGCGGAGGTTGTAATGTATTAGTGGTGATGCTAATTGTGATAAATGAGCTGGTCGATAGTAGGGATTTACCGGTAGTGGTTGATGATGGTGGTGGTGTTGACGACAGTGCTGGCGGTAAATATAATTAGAGTAATAGAGGTAGTAGGTGTGGTAGCGGTTGACAATAGTGGTTGGTAGCGATATCTGTTATCGATGGTGGTTGTGATGGTGGAGGTGGTTAGTGGTGGTGGGTGGTGATTGACAATGGTGGCAGAGGTAGTAGTGGTGATTGATGATTATGAATAGAGTGACGGTGAATATTATCCAACACCAAAATTCCTCTTCAGACCTATTAAGACTTAATTCTAGATTGATTAAGACCTATTCAGACTTATTAAGAGTTGAAATCTTAATTTAATAAAAAACAAATGCACTTAATGGTCTAAAGTCTAAATCATTCAGATTCAGACCTCCATTAAGTGCAAACAAATGAGCCCTAAATTCTATACACTTTAATCGCAATTCCTTTTTCAGATAATTATATTCATAAGAGAATTGTAGTTTTTAATAACATTTTCGTATAATTTTTAAATATTTAATTTTTAAATTAATCTAGCCTAATTTAATTTTAAAAATTAGTTAAATTATTGTTAAAAAATGATGTGTGACAAAATTTAAACAAATTTTGAAGCTAAAATTTCTCTTAAAATTGGAGTGTCATATCTTAGTATAACTTTTATTCTTAAACCTTCAGTAATTTAGCTTCTGTAGTGACTTCTTATGTGCTTATAAAGACATGTCTAATATGCCAAGAGGTTGTATTAATTATTTTATTAACAAAATATAATATATATTATATTATTTTAATTATAATATTTATTATTACATTTTAAATTTGTGTTTAATCTTAGCACGGTCTCGTGAAATTAATTCGTGTACAGAATGCCTAAAGAAAGAAAATACTGGTTGTTTATCTATTTTTTTGGGCCTTGTTTAAATTCTTGTAATGAGCAATTGCACAAATAGCCATTATTAAGAATTACATCAAATAATCTTGAAAATGGATGATCTTAAATTTTTAGCTTTCACTTTCTGCTGTAAAAAAAACTTAAACGTTAAAAATCAAAACTTGCTATAATTTAAATTTTCTCTTGAGGTGAGCAAGGTCAAAAGTTCAAGATTGGTCATGATACAAGATCGACAAGGAAGACACTAACACACACCAAAACAGTTCATGATTTGAAGAACCGAGGACCCCTTTTGGTGACCCCTCTCGGATTCACTACACAATAACAATACAAGCACGATAACAACGAGATTCTAAGGTGTTCAACACCTATAATCAGCGAGCCACAAACTAAGATTACAACACAATAACAAGAACAAAAATGACACAACAAGGTATCGGGTTTGGACACCCAAAACCGAGAATGAACACAACAACAATAATAAGATATAATGATAGACAACTTGACACACAATGCACAAACACTATGAACCAAAGTGTATATTGAGCACTAAGACCCAAGAATTCATACAAATAACATCAAGTTCTTACGGTAACCTCAAGGGAACGGAATCCTCAAGCAACCAACGTTTCAAAACAAGCAACCAACACAAGTGATTCCACACTTGTCACAAGTGATATCCACACTTGTGTGAACACTCTCAAAGAGCTCTCAAAATATCATCTAAGTTATGAGAAAATGACATAATATGTTCTATTTATAGCCTAGGTTACAACTTATTACAAAATGACTAAAATGTCCTTAATGAGCCAACACTCCAAAGCTTGTTCCATTAGTTGACCAATCACCCGAGCACGAGTTCTTTACGTATTGATCCACAATCACGATCGTACTCGTATCAGGTCACCTTCAGGGTCATTCTTACCGGATCATTCTTACAATTCATCATTTATATGACTTTATTTAAAGAATAGTTAAGAGTTATAAAGTATTTAAATTATAGCCGCATCAAATTTAATTTAGACATGTGCTACTAAAGTTGAATTACAATACTACAAACCTTCTCTAGCTTCAGATTCGAAGATTCTCAAACAATTGGTTTAGCTTTTCAAAAGGTTATGTATTTAAACCATATAAGTATATGTGTGAAGAAAGAAGAGGAGATGTGATTAAACTTTTGAATAACTCTTTAAAGTGGCTATATTTTAAACAATATTACCACAAAGGCTACCTAATGCCACTTTTACTACAAGGGTTGTTGATTTTTATTTATTTTATTTATCACTTCTCCATTTATGAGAGTTGGGAAAGGTACATCACAGGCTAGTTGTTGGCTTGCATTTATTTGATTCCTAAGAATGAACAATTTTTATTTTATTTTGATAATCGTGGTATCCGGACCTTAAGAGTGAACAATTAAAATTGATGAGAAATTGAGATCCAATATTATTATTTAAAAGTGAAGTTGAAGTTTTGTTTACGTTGATTAATCTGAAGATAAATTTATATTCCCTTCATCTTATATTAATTGATCATTTTATTAAAAATAAATATTTCATAGTAATCGGTGATCTTACTAAATCAAGAAGCTTTTTTTTCTGTATTACCCTTGCAATTAATTATTTTTTAAAATGTTCATACTTGTTTGTAAAGTTCAAAAGAAGTTTTTTAAGGAGTAAATTAGTAAAATTACTTTTTTATTTATGATTTTTTAATCACCGTATAAAATGTAATGTGTCCGACTAATATGAGACGGAATGAGTACTTTTAACTTTATGTTATTTTATCTCGTCGTAGAGATGGAACAATACGATGAAATAAATTTGTCTTCAAATTATAATTTACTATAACATACCAGTATATTCTTATGAGCAAGTCGAGTTTAATGAGAACGGAATATATGCAAGGAAAAATAACATAAACATACACCGTAACTTATCATATTTGTACAAATACCCACTCTTACAAAGTAATTAAAATTAATTATGTATCTTCATTGAATTTATTGGGAGCTAATTATGTATCTCGACAAGCTCAAATTCAAAAAAAAAAAAAAAACAGGTGATAATTATGTGTCTTTACAAAGAAAAAAATATATCTTTATTTGATATATTACATATCTCGACAATTCCAAAAATAAAAATATATATCGAGAGCTAATGATGTATTTTTATATAAAAAAAATAATTATATCTATATTGAATGTATCGAGAATTAATTATATATCTTGATATGCTTATAATTAAAATTTAAAATAATTATATAAAATATCAAAATTTTCTATAATTAAACTCTAAATTATAAAGATTTATATTTTCTATTCCCCCAAATTATAATGAGGGGCTATAATTCCAAATTAACATAAATAGAATTTGAATTGTCCTTAGCATAGCACTAAATGCTGCACTTGTAGGCCCCGCAGTATAACATGCAGAAAAAGTGCCTCGAAAACCAAACAAACCGACAATTGTCCGACGATCTAAATATTAAATGACTAAATTACCCCTTATTTATCTTTCATTTACATTTGACGTCCAACAAGAATTACTAAATATTTATCTATTAAATTAAATCGTTATTTCAACAAAAAACTTGAACTACGAATTGAAAATAAATAAAGACTTTAAGTCTGTTTTGAGTTTTCTAATTTTTCACTAGTAAAACCCCAATAAGCCTCAACTTTTTTTTTCCTATGTTTATATTTAACTTCGATTATCGATCCGATCTATATATAGACAGATTGATTATCAATCCGACAGATGAGAAAATAGAAGTAGATCATTTTGCTAATTGAAAACTTAAAGAGACTTAATAGCCAAATTTTCTCAGTAGGTCATTTTACTAATTGGAAACTTGAAGGATTTAATAGCCAAATTTTCCCTTAGAAATAATACAAATGTGTTCATAAAAGACAAGTGTCATATATGGAGTATTTTGTTTGCACGTGAATACGATATATTTCGCTATATTTTAAAATAAATTATTGTTGTGTTTCTCGAATACACAAACTATCATGAAAAAAATTAATTAAAGGTGACAAAAAAACTAAATTTAAAAAAAAGTGACGCGAGTCTTAAATATTGAGCAGAAATGAATAACACTAATTTTAAAATCCTCAATTTAATTATTTACATCAAAGATCTCTACTTTTTCCACCATACTCCCCCCCTTCCACACCTCTTCTACTGCAATTGTTGTTGCCGCCACCACTCATCCTAATACGATCCATCTATTTCCTCCACGTTCTTTTTATCGGTGTCGTCGCCACCACCATCTCCTCTTCCTTTATCACCATCACCATTGTCACCTCTTTCAGATCCATCATCATTTCCTCTTTCTACACAATCATCACCTATTTTTTCTACTTTCTCCTCCACCATCATCATTATCCATACCGCAACAAAGGTGACCTTCTTCTTCGGCGTCGCCACCAACACCACCACATCCCCTTTTCATAAATATCACTTCTTTGTGGACTCCTCCTCCACCATATTTTTTTATAAATTAAATAAATATCAAAGTTGTTGCAGCAACTAATAGTAGTTGCTACAATAATTATCGGAGTTGTTGGAGTAATTAATAATAGTTGTTGCAGTAATTATTGTAACTGTTGTACAGTGATGGCTCAAGGGTAAGGCTGGTAAAGCGTTTGTTTTAATCCCTAGATATGAGGCCTCAAAAGTTTTGATGGTAAGTTTTACAATTTTAACTTGAAATAATAATTAAGGTTGAGAAATATGTGAAAAAATATTTTAAAAAATAACAATAATGAAAAGAAAAAGCTAACTAATATTTACCAGAAATATTTTAGGACACTAGATTAAAAACTCAAGCTTCATACTAATAAATAAAGTTTTAACAACATCCTCCAAGTTAATGTATACAAATAAATGTCTAGCATTTTATTCATTGAAATTAATACTTACGTTTATTAATAATCATATGAAAATGTGAAGTTAAAGGTTATGTGTTTTTTAAAATTATTAAACCGCAAACAACTAATATGCAAGAAAAAAAATAGACAATTTTAATGTATTACGATATTATTTTTGTATTTATGTGTATATACGTAAAACCTCATATTGAAATTTGTCTTTAGGCCACTAATTTTATTGAGATGCTCCTACTGTTGTAGCAACTATTGTAGTTGTTGAAGCAACTATCGTAGTTGCTTAATTTTCTACATTATTTCTTCAATAATTTTTTAATAAAATCTTCAAAAATAATTCAAAGTTCTAAATTTTTTTAAAAAATTCATAAAAATTAAAAGAAATAGAAGAACGACAATGAAAAAAAAAAGAAAAAGAAGAAGAGAAGAGGGAGTAAGAAAGAAAATTTGGAGAGAGAAAGAAAATAAGAAGAAGAGAGAGAAATAAATTTGGAGAGCTAAAGATTGAAAAAACAAGAAAAATTTTAAAATTTGAAATGGAAGGAAATACTTTTAAAAAAAATTAATAAGTTTGAAAAAATTATACTTTGCGCCCTAATTAACTTAGTTAGAATTTAAGTGAAGTTTTAACCTTAGCCGGTCAAAATTATCACTATTTTAAACTTATAAGACTTTTTTGATATCTCCACTCAATTTACTCAACTATCACTATGTTTCTGAACTAGGGAAAATTATTGATATATATAAAAATTTCCTTTTAAAATAAGTCTAAAACAAGATCATGCATGTTTACACAACAAATAAAATTGCAGTGAGTTGGTAAATATTGCTTCATTTTTTATTAATTAAAAGTTTGGAGTTTGAACTCTATGAATTCAACTGCACCTGATGAAAAACGTTATAACCTCTGAGTGAGATTATTTAACATGTATTCAGATTAATCAAGTCCCTAACAATTACCAGACACCTAAGTCATGTGAATTATAGGATGAGATCATCTTGTGTGTTCAAAGGTTGTGACGGTTTGACAATACTCTTTCATCCTTAATTATCAAGTATTGTAATCACGTTTTGTGAATGAAGTAACCTTTGATGGAAATTCTTTGCCTCCCGATGTGGACTTTCGGGTGTAAATTCGCATTAATCGACTTCCAATAGAATATCGGACAGTGAAATATCATATCTCTAATTGCTAGTTACTATCAATAAATAGGGGCGGACCTATGTTGATTTTTAAGGTGCTCCGACACCGATTAAACTTAACGCAGAATAGGTATAATTACATAGAAAATATATGAAAATAGGTATAAAAGATATAAAAGCACCCACTGAAATAAAAAGTTGGTTGGATGCAATGACGTTTAGGTTGATCTTGATTCTTGAGGTTCTCCACTAGAAGGGACACCTCGGGTTGAATCTCATTGAGGTGATTTTTTTCAGCGTTTAAATTTTTTGAACACCCACGATTCTTAAATCCTGAATCCGCCAATATCAATAAACAACTATAGTAAATATATAGGTAATTCATGCACATGTCTAGCTAAGACAATAATCTTATTTCTACACCGTATTTTAAAGATCGTAGTGAAATGACAAATTTCATTTAATCACTAGATAAATATTTCGTGTTCAAGTTATGAAAGTTGCATTATTTGTTGTTATGATCCAAATGGTCGTGAGTGGCACCCATCCTAACTCTATAATGAGACAACCAATCAACCCAATCCTAACCCAGCAACCAATCAACCCAATCCTAAACCAACAACATATCCTTACACTTAAATATTTTCTAACCAAAAAAATCGATTATCAATTTAAAATGTCAAGCATGATAATTAGATTTAGTATCTTCATTAATCCAAAATAAAACAAGCATATGCAGAAATATCTCTAACTATTACATCTTTCGGAATTCGAAAATCACCGTACATGAACTAGTAAGGTAAAATAAAGTCCGACACATAATCTATAAATACTAAAACCAATAGAAAAATTATTGTTTAGAAATAAAGGACACGAACTAGAAAAAGATTCAATGATTGTCCAGACAAGGTGTTCACCTTTAAATCGAGTTGAAATTACGAACTAGAGTCTCGTCTCAAATGTTGGAACACACTCTACACCCAACAAAAAGAAGAGCACAAATATTATCAGTACAAATTAGTGTATTGATAGGCACCATCGTCAGATTTAACTCGATACTATACAAATATATAGGTCAACGAAAGCAAGAAGCGAACAAGGCACAACTCATAATCAACTATCAAATTCAATTAAAATTCATAAACACTTCAACTTACCAAAAAAATCGACTAACCTCATCATATCAATCACTTTCAAGTAATTTGAGTCAGTCACGTAAACTTAGAAAATTCAGTCAACAATAATCAAGAAACAATCACATATACAATGCAAACATCAAATCCATGAACAAAGAACATGCATTCATACTAGGATAGCCAGAGACTTGTAGTTATGACCTGTAGGGCCGAGCTAAGTCTATGTATTAAAACGTCGCGATATTTGATCCCAATATCAATCTATGCCTGTGTAACATTCGATCTCAATATCATCAAAGATGGGTAAAATCCCAACAACATGCTTAATGTAAAATAACAATTAGTATTTTAGCTCATACCGTAATCATCAACAATTTAACTTTCAAGTTAATCATTTCAGCTTTACTATAACATTACCTCAATCAATAATTACAAGAATGATCGGGGGACTAATCACAATCATCCAACTCAAATACAAGTATAGAGACAAATTAAGTCTATAGCTACAGTTAAACCACAACCTACTTCGTATCCTCGTCCGAAAGTACTATTTGATCAAAATCTTGCATTTTCTTTCAAATTTTGCTCGCTCTTGATTTATAAACAACAAATAAGGATGATTCAATGTAACAATGTCCACTTCTAGACATTATAAACCTAAAACCCATCAACTTCAATACATGAACTTAGCCTAATTTATCATTATAGGATTTCTCTACTCTTTAATTTCTTTGAATTCTCCATACTTTATGATTACAATGCAAAATTCCACGTTAAAAAGTAATTTCAAACAATCTAGAGTGAATAATAATGAAATCTAAGTTGTTCTCAAACAATTTCCATCAGTTCATAACCTTGGGCTAAACCCTAATTTTCAATCACAATCAAAATTCTTACAAAATTGAGCAATCCTAAGTTTGAATGATAAAGAAACCTTAGTTCAAAGATGAGCCCCTCCCCCACCCCCGACCACTCCCTCCCCCAAAAGAAGAAGAAGAAGGTGAAACTAGTCCTCTTTCAATCATTAGCCGAACATTAAAATAATAGTGAATACAAAATAATTTTTTTTTTTTTTAAATTTTAACTAATAGATATTGCACGTTTATTATTGCAATGACATATCTGTAGTTGTCGCGACACTCAGATCAAAGGGATCGTCGTAGTAGCAATGCTTCTGTCGCTGTGGTAATACTGTTGCGGCGACAAATTTTGTCACTACAACCGTGCCAAAACCAATAGCTTGCAATTTGTTCCTAGCCCTGTCCATTTCACAACACACTTTTTAATTTTTTACATTGCGAAGTAACCCTTTCGCGTAAATCGCTATAACCGGAGTTGTACTAACCCATTTTACGCATCAAAAGTTTCTATGACTTCATAAACTCGTCATCTAACGTAAAATCACATCAAAGCTCACCACTAACCCACCAATAACTATCAGATTTTCTTAAACGACACCACATTCAAGTTTGAAATCTTGCCCTCAAACTCACCGTGATGCCGTTTTGGATCGTTACACTTTTGCTAAGAGATAACAGTTCATCACAGACAAGTCTTTCAACATGAAACCGATAAACTAAACCCAAAAAAATAACTAATACCAAATAAATAAATAAAGAATTATATTTATACTTACCCGTTACCATCAATGAAATTGTGTTTAATTTATACTCTCCCCTTTTCTTCATGTTAGTTTTAATATCGAATTATCAAGAGTATAACGTATTAACTAATACTTTTAGATATAAGGACCTAACACAGAGAATGCAATTTATATATAAAAAAAATCATTGACCAAATAAAATAAGTTTTAGTTCAAAGTTATCATGTGACTAAAGTTTGATTGAAGATTCTAATATTGATTTAGACATTTCAACCAATACTAACAGTCAATTTATATTACATGGATTAGATAATAATTTGTAAAACACTTTAATATCTAAATTGAAGATATATACAATGACTTGGCAAAGATTGAGTATACAACTTAACATTCATATAAGCAAAAGATATGCCAACTTTTGACTTTAAAAAAAGGAGTATTCAATAAAGTATTATATTTTCTTTCCCCTTTTGCACCAAGATTCCAATAAAGTGAATTTTTTTAAAATAAAGTTGGTCATATTATGTTTTTATATTTTTTTTAAAAAGGTTTGTTTCACGTCCAATTAGTTGCCAATTTGTTTTCTACCAAAATTTATCTTTTAATAAGTGGTTGCGTATTAAAAAGGAATATTTTGAATGGTATTTATGACAAAAAGAATCCTTATTTCACCTACAACAAATAAGGTTTGTGAAAATTAACAGCTAAATCGATAACTCAAATCAATAATTTATTTATTAAATTAATAATTTGGGTTATTGGTTTAAGTATTTGACTATTGAATTATTATCGTTAGGTTATTGGATTATTGATTCCTTATCAGTTTGATCACTTTTTTAACGGATTAACCTATATCACATATTAATTTGTTAAGTTATAAATTTACCCTTTAGTATATAAAGTATCATCGCAAGAAGATGAATCAAATATTAATTAAAACTGAAGAAAACGTTATTTTCAAATCTAAATAAAAATGTTGCTTTGGAATGATTAGTTCTATCTGCTCTTTCACTTTCACTCAATTTTTTTAGCTATACATATTTATAACTTATGAGATTTTAACGATTAACTCGATAATCAATCAATAATAATTATTAAATAATTAATTTATATCTTAATTTTTTTAACTATTACATGTCTACAAGTCAATAATTGATAAGTGAAATTAATAATTTTTAAAAATCGAACTGAATCGATGAATGCACAATCATTATATAACAATAAATAAAATCCAAGGTAATGGCATATTAGTAATATAACCAAACAACATGGGTCTAAGATACCTGGATACTTGCCAGAATGGACCCCACTGACCTCATGCCCCCTCCTTTTTCATAGCAAATTCCAAATTTTGATTTACTTTTCCGTTAGGCCCCACCCCACCCCCCACCAAACTCCCTCTTTATCACCATTCTTTTTTTAAAAAAAAAAAAAAAAACTTTTAACGGATTTTTGACAATAAAAATAATAATTTTACGAAGTTATTTTTGAAATTATAAATATAAATTGAAATTATTTTTGAAATTTTGCGAGAGAAATAGAAGCGAAAAAATAAAAATATTTTTTCAAAAGTAATTTTCACTAAATTAAAATAATTCTTATGATCAAACAATGCTATTTTTATTTCATTAAAGTAAATTGATATTTAATTTCTTTTTATGGTCAAATGCCTATTAAGTAGATTAAAATAATTTGATATATGGTATAAAATTAAATATCTCATGATTAAATTTGTTACAAAGTTTATATCATATTTAGTTGATAATAAGTATAAATTTATATCATGATTAATTTATATCAATAATCAAATATAATATAGATTTATATCAAACTTAAATTATAATTTTAAAATAATTTAATCTGAATACCAAACAACTTCACTGGCCTTACCCCATCTCCACCCCCACCCCAACCCTACCCCTTTACATAGCAAATTCCAAAATTTGATTTATTTGTCTGTTACCCCACACCCCCTTTACTACTTACCCCACCCCCACCCCCACCCCCACCCCCACCCCCACCAAATTCCAAATTTTGATTTATTTTTCCGTTACCCCCCACTCCCCTTTACTCCCTCACCCCCATCACACCAAATTACCTCTCATCACCATTCCATTCTTGCTTTCTTTCTTGCTAAGTAGCTTAAAGTTTCAGCCTTCCCAAACAAACCCCACCACTTCTCCCTCTCTCTACTACTACTACCACTACTAGGGTTCCTCTTCACTTGACACCTTTTCCTTTTTTCCACCATTCTTCCAACTTACAATTAATGGTAAATAATGTACCTCTTTTTTCTTCCTTAATAACTTTGCTAAATATCCTTTTTTTTTGTTGAGCTTTAGATGCACATCTTGCTATTTCTCTTTGTTCTTGAACTGACATTCTTGAAATTTTTATGCAAAATTTCATCTTTTTTGTTATGTGGGGGTGTTTGGTTTTTGTACATTTTGTTGGTTTTATGCTAATGTGCTTGTAAAAATATAATCTTTTTAATTTACTTAAAATCTTGTTCAAAATGCTAAGGGTAAATGGAGCTTATTTGCTTGCTTAACTTTGCTAAAAATCCCTTATCTTGTTTTTTTTTGTGGAGCTTTAGATGCATATCTTGCTATTTCTCTATGTTCTTGAACTAACATTCTTGATTTGTTATACAAAATTTCACCTTTTTTGTTATGCGGGGTTGTTTGGTTTTATGCTGATGTGATGGTAAAAATATAATCTTTTTAATTTATTTAGAATCTTGATCAAGAGGCTAAGGGTAAATGTAGCTCTTTTTTCTTGCTTAACTTTGCTAAAAATCCATTTTCTTGATTTTTTTTTTGTTGAGCTCTAGATGCATATCTTGCTATATCTCTAGTTCTTGAATTTATATGCAAAATTTAACCTTTTTTGTTATGTGGGGTTGATTGGTTTTTGTACATTTTGTTGGTAAAAATATAATCTTTTTTTTATTTATTTAAAATCTCGATCAAAATGCTAATGGTAAATATAGCTCTTTTGGCTTGCTTAACTTTGCTAAAAATCAATTTCGTTGTGTGTTTTTTTTTCTTAGCACTAGATGCACCTCTTGCTCTCTTTATCCTAATGTTCTTGAGTTTTTATGCAAAATTGCACCTTTTGCCTTTTTCACCATTCTTGAACTTACAATTAGTGGTAAATGCTGCAGCTCTTTTTTCTTGCTTAAACTTTGCTAAAAATTCATTTTCTTGTTTTTTTTTGTTGAGTTTTAGATGCATATCTTGCTATCTCTCTATGTTCTTGAACTAACATCTTGAATTTTATGCAAAATTTCACCTTTTCTGTTATGCGGGGGTGTTTGGGTTTTGTACATTTGTTGGTTTTATGTTAATGTGATGGTAAAAATATAATCTTTTTAATTTATGTAAAATCTTGATCAAAATGCCAGGGGTAAATGTAGCTTTTTTGCTTGCTTAACTTTGCTAAAAAACCCTTTTGTTGTTTGTTTGTTTCTTTTGTTTTTGTTCAACACTAGATGTGCACATCTATGTTGAACTCTATGTAGTGTCTTTTTCTTTCCCTTTATTCTTGAATTTCATCTTTTTTTTTGTTATGTGGGTGTGTTTGAATTTTGTACATTTTGTTGGTTCTATGCTTATGTGAAAATATAATTTATTTTATTTTATTTAAATCGTGATCACCATGTCAATGGTGAATGCAGTTCTTTTGCTTGCTTAACTTTGCTAATCTTTTTTGTTGTTTGTTTCTTTTCAAACTGTAGATGCCCATCTTGCTCTCTCTATGCACTGCTCTCTTTTTCATCTTTCTTGATTCTTATGCAAAAAGACACTTTTATGTTCTGTGGGCGTGTTCGTCTTTTTGTACATTTTGTCCGTTTAATGCTTATGTGCTGTAAAATGTATTTTTTGTTTCATTTATTTAAAATCACGATCACCATATCAATGGCAAATACAGCTCTTTTGCTTGCATACTTTGCTTAAACCCTTTTGTTGTTTGTTTCTTTATATGTACCTGTGGGTTTGCTTGTTTTTTTGTACATTTGTTGGTTTAATGCTTATGTGCTGTAAAGTGTATTTTTTTCAATTTATTTAAAATCTTGATCACCATGTCAATGGTAAATACTGTTCTTTTGCTTGCATAACTTTGCTTAAATGTCCATTTGTTCTTTGTTTCTTTGCTCAACACTAGATGGCCATCTTGCTCTCTCTCTCTCTCTCTGTGTACACTTTTTTGGATTTATGCTAGTGTGCTGGTAAAAGAATCATCTTTTTTATTTATTTAAAATCTTGATCACCATTTATTGAACTAACACGCAATGTTAAATTCAGCCCTTAGCTTGCTAAATCCCGTTTTCTCATGCTGGATGCCCATCTTGCTCTTGCAAAAAATGTGATAATAATTTTTTAGTTAAGTATAGTGATGAGTTTCACTTTTGATATATTCATCTAAAAAACTAGTGTCATTTTTGGTATACACACAAAAAAAAAAAGTGTTTGTAGACTCTGTACTTTTTCTTTTGGGTGTTGTGATATATTATTATACCTGTATCTATTTGTATTTTTTGGATCTTAGTAAATCTAAGATGCATTCTTTTCAATAAAGGGTTTTTCTTTTGTATATATTAGTTTTCTGTATATTGTATGATTTCTGTACATGCTTATTGTTTTTTTTTTAACTTAACTATTCCCTTTTTTCTCTCAATGCCCTGAAGATCACTTGATGTAGTATTAGTTGCCTGTTAGTGTTCCTTTTTAGCTTTTAATCTTATTTACCTGGTGCTAATGTGATTGCACAATGAAATTTACCCTCAGACTATTTAAGTGAAGATATAAAGGTGTGAAAGATAAATTACAATGGCGTCAAGAGGGGGACCGGAGCCGTCGCTGCAGCGGCGGATAACACGGACACAAACGATGGGGAACATTGGAGAGTCGATGATTGACAGTGAAGTGGTGCCATCGTCTCTTGCGGAGATTGCTCCTATTCTTCGTGTTGCGAATGAAGTTGAGCCCAGTAACCCCCGTGTCGCGTATCTATGTGAGTTCCTGTGCCCATCTCTGTAGTAATTCATTGTTGAACCTTGTACTCTAGAAAGTTCAGTCATTTTGCTAGGTGATAACTGGGAGCCATTAGCTTCTAGAAGCAGCTATTTTCTTCTGATTGAATTGAAGATTTAATTGTCTTTTTTCTGAAACTGTACAAAAAGCTTTATATATGCCTCAGAATACGAAAAATGTTTTTACAAAAATATGGGTCAGAATGGTGTAGTATGAGCATACTGATATCACATTAATGCTCGGGAATTACAGTCGCATGGCTTAGAGAGAACATGAGCTACCAATGGTAATTTAGTCAAAAAAAAAAAGGGTAGAAACAAGGCATTTAATTGGTATTGTCGATTAGGACTTGAAATAACTAATAAGTATTTGTACTAGAAGCAGGTGTCACTCAATATATCATAAGAATAGAATATTTGGCCTCTAATTGGTAGATTTGGTTGCATAGGAGGCAGCGTCAACCATACCTTATGAGTATTGGACTAACCCTGCTTCAAATTAGCTTAAGAGTATTTGTACTAGTCAAACTTCAATTTAAACTAGGATTATTTGGACTAACCAAGCATCAAATTAGACTTGGAGGGCATCAAGGTTATGCTTTTACTCTTTCCTCGAGTTAGGCAATCACCTTTTATCAGTGTTAATATGGATATTTGGAGTTGGATAAAACATTTAAATAATAGTTGAGATCCAATGAAGTGAGGTAATTTGTAATTGAATTAAGCTAATTGAAGTATGGATATTTGAAGTTGGATAAAACATTTAAATAATAGTTGAGATCCAATGAAGTGAGGTAATTTGTAATTGAATTAAGCTAATTGAAGGTGATTATATTTTAGTAGGTAGAAGATTTGATTTGAGTAAAGGCTTACAAATTGCGAACAACTAAAGAGGAAATGGTTTGTGGATTTGGACAATGTGAACATACTATGATTTATTCAGTTCATCTCGTTGTCGACAAATTCTGTCCTAGGACATGATCTTATACAAATATGCTTCTGGTTCTCTGTTCTAACATTCAGACATCAATACTCTATTTGTAGGTCGGTTTTATGCTTTTGAGAAAGCTCATCGGTTAGATCCCACTTCAAGTGGACGTGGTGTTCGGCAATTTAAAACTTCCCTCCTGCAGCGGCTTGAAAGGGTAGGTGGCAAATCATGGATTTTCCTCTCCCTAATAATATGTCGATGACATGCTTAAAGGACAGTTGACTCACAATATGTTCTGTTCAATCTGTTTTTCCTGTTAAGTTTACTTGCGGTTGTGGCATTTCCTTTCTGATATCCATTTGTTCCATGTCCTTATAGTTCTCACGAGTTAACAGTTTATTCCGGTAGACACTTTTTTCAGAAGGTCCTTTAGAGGGTACTTAGGACTCCAACTAAAAAGGTCATTTGCCTGTCACGTCCTTTAGTTGTCCATATTTGCTTATCTACTGTTTTTCCTTCTTTCTTTTCCCCAGTGCTGTTTCGTACTTTCATCTTTGGGTGTGGTCATTAATCCAATTTGATTGAGGATTTCAGATATGTTTGTGCACAATTGTAATTGGTGCAAGTGCGTAACAAAATTATTTTTCAGGAAAATGATCCAACATTGATTGGAAGGGTTAAAAAAAGTGATGCACGTGAAATGCAGAGCTTTTACCAGCATTACTACAAAAAATACATCCAAGCTTTACAAAATGCCGCTGAGAAGGCTGATCGGTGGGTATTTTGCACCGTTGTTAGAGATTTATTTGTGCCTTCTCATAGTGGTCTCTTTCTTGCTTTCAGTTTAAACTTAACATACTTAATCTCATATTTTTTAATTTTCCAGTGCACAACTTACCAAGGCATATCAAACTGCAAATGTACTCTTTGAGGTTTTGAAAGCAGTTAATCAGACTCAAGCAGTAGAAGTTGATCGTGAGGTGAAGTATTTTTTATTGAAAAATCATTTCAAACCCTTCTTTTTGTGCTGGCTTTACAAGCTCCCGCTTCTACTTACAACAAGTCTACTGCTTATCCTTGTTTGTAACATTGTTTTCTTTGTGTGTGGTGGATTATTGGTTGTCCATTAACCAGATTTTGGAAGCTCATGATAAAGTTGCTGAGAAGACACAGATTTTAGTCCCTTATAATATTCTTCCTCTGGATCCTGATAGTGTAAATCAGGCAATTATGAGATTTCCTGAGGTCTGTATTCTCGCAGACAGGATTTATAACTTTAGGCATTTCTTGTTCACATTTATTGCTTTAATAATTTCTCTTTTCCCTTCATTTACAGGTTCAGGCTGCTGTCTACGCTCTCCGAAATACTAGAGGTCTTCCATGGCCCAAGGATTACAAGAAGAAGAAAGATGAAGATATTCTTGACTGGCTTCAAGCTATGTTTGGGTTTCAGGTAAAGCAATTCATTTTTGATTCGCTGTTAATTTTTTACACGCTATTTCATACATCTTCCGAGGTTAGAAGAAAGTGCATCTCAGTTAGGATGAAAATTAATATGCTTTATTGAGCTCATATCTTTTATCAATTGCTTCTCAGAAAGACAGTGTTGCAAATCAAAGGGAGCATCTCATTTTGCTACTTGCCAATGTACACATACGCCAGTATCCAAAGCCTGACCAACAACCCAAGGTGCGGACACGATATTGCTTTCTGTTATTGTCTTATTGATGAGTGATGAATATTTTCCCTCAACTTCTAAAACATATTTAATTGGAAGGATTGTTATACTTGGTAAAAAGAAAGGATGTCATTCTTCAATATTTAAAAGGATTGATTGCATTGTTGAATCTGCTGCTTCGCTGATAGAGACTACTTGCTGTCTGGCAAAGTAACTCTCAGTGAGGACCTTGAGACTGATAATAACATACTGTATTTTTGAGATCCTACTCTCACTAAAGCTCAAAGAGTATTTCTACTTTGTTGATGTTTGTTATGTACTTATTTTGCAACATATGTTCTTTCTCATGGCTAATTCTAGTTTTTCTGAAGAAATATATACTTGCTTAAAAAACCGAGGAGAAAACTGTCTTCATCATATTGCAAAGTTAAATACATTGAAAGTAGATCTCTGCTGGGTAGTCATCTCCTTGCTCTCAGTTTCTTAAAGCCCATAGCACCATGATTTTCAGATTTTGAACTTTGTCTTTTAATATCATCACTTAAACTTTTGGAGGAATTATCTTCTCTATTAGACCAAGTGTCCTCATTTGGCGTTTTACACTTTTACTTACTTTCCTGATGTTATTTTGGGCCTCAAAAGGTCATATTGGTTGTTGCAGTTATTCTAGTCTGCATTGAAGTGAATGAGAACCGTAATGCATGATCTCCATGTGTAATACATCCTCTATACACTGCAAATGGAATTGTTATGTGTTTCTGTTAATGCAGACATTGGTATGATATATATAGTATGATGAATTGAAGGACGAATTCTATAACAATAATATGCATCATATTTTTGGTTTTGATAATTTTGATTGATCGATCTGCTTTAATTGGTGCGTGGGAGAAGCTTTCAATGATGGGGTCTTCCTTGTTCATTTTGTTGCTTTGTGTAGTTGGATGAGCGTGCTTTGAATGAAGTCATGAAGAAGCTTTTCAAAAACTACAAGAAATGGTGCAAGTACTTGGACAGGAAAAGCAGTTTATGGTGAGGGGCTTCTCTTTAAATTTTGAGTAGTTATGTCCTGCTGCCTGCAGACATTAACGCTTGGAAATAAAATTCCACTTTTTAAGGAAACAGTTTATATACCTCTAACTTTCATCTCTGCTTTGGTGCTTTATACTTCAGAACAGGATAATATGTGCGTATAAATTCCTTTAGAATCTCTTTTGGATGTGTTCATCTATAGGAAAGAACCAAAAATGTTGTAATTTAAGCTCACCTTTCCCTTGTATATGCTGATTTTCAAATCCTGCAGGTTGCCAACGATACAACAGGAAGTACAGCAACGTAAATTATTATATATGGGATTGTATCTTCTCATATGGGGGGAAGCTGCAAATTTAAGATTCATGCCGGAATGCCTATGCTATATTTACCATCACGTAAGCTTTAAAATGCTTATGTTTTACGAACTCGATGGATGTCTGGAACTATGTTTTTAAGAACATCAAGATTCTTTTTATTATATTATCTTTTGCATTTATGACGAAAAAATGGGGAAGTCAACATTGATGTTAGGAATTCTTTGTAGCTGGATTTTGGATGAGAGCAAACCTGTAAATCGTTTGTAGTTACATGGTAATTTGTTCCATCAAATTTTTTTCAGACATTAACACCTTCTTTGGCTGACAGTTGAAATAATTTTTCGTACTCTTCGATATTGTGAAAGGTTGCTGCTTGGTGATACAAAAAATACTCAAACTAGAAAAAACTAGATTAAATAATGATCGCAAATCTAAAAAAAAGTTTTTTGGCTTAAGTCATCGATAGACCCTCAAATTTGTTTCAAAAATTCACTTAGACCACTCAACTAAGGCCTGTATCTATCAGGCACCTCAAGTGCTAAAATTGGTACCTATCAAGCACAAAATACTGATTTGGCAAGGAGAGTGTCTCTCCTTGGGCGCGTGAACAGTTGACTAAATAATATTTTACTTTTTTTTAAATTAAAAAACTTATATTTAAATTATTTTGTTAATATAATTTTTAATTATTATAATTTCTTAATTTAAAAAAAAAAAGCACCCGCCCCCCTTCATCATCTCCCCCCCCCCCCCCCAAACCTCATCGTCTTCTTTGCAACTCCCCGCCCCCATTCATCGTCTTCTTCGCAACTCCCTGCCCCCATTCATCGTCTTCTTCACAACCCCCGTCATCATCGTCTTCACATCTCCGTCGTTGTCGTCTTCAAGTTATGTTCCTTTGCAAACCACGACCTCATTCATCGTCTTCTTTAACCGTTTTTGAATGCATTTTCCGTCGAGACTTGCCGGAAAATCAATTTGAAATTTCAAGATTGTTTGATTAGAATTAGGGTGAGTTTTGTTAGAATTGTTAGATTGCTTCACTGTTATTAGGATGAGGTATAACTTATTAGCCTCCAAATTTTCTTTTTCTGCAAATAGACTACTAAGGTTGTAAAGAAACAATTTTGTTAAATTGATACTCTTTTGTTTTCTTAAATTAGTGGGGCATAATTTTTTCCTTTTTTAAAGTTCATCTTCTACAAAAGATGGAGAAGAGAATGGAAGGGGCGGGGTGGGCTGGGCTGGGTGGTCATCTTCTACAAAAGATGGAGAAGAGAATGGAAGGGGCTGGGCTGGGTGGTGGGCTGGGCTGGGTGGTGGGCTGGGGGATCAGTTTTTTTTTTTTTTTAAATTATAATATATTTAAAATAATTTTTGGACCCACTCAACATTTATCATTATTTAATTGGATTTTTAACATATATTTTTTTTAAAAAAAATTCGTTTGCCATGTGTATTTTTCTTATTGGTCAATTTTTCCACGTAAGGCGAGTGTGTTACACACACTCTAAACCTTTTGCTGATTGTGCAAAAAATGCTTGATTGGATCAAAATTCGGGGGGTTTAGGGGCCTGATAGGTACATGCCTTAGTTGAGGGGTCTAAGTGAATTTTCGAAACAAGTTTGAGGGCTTGTTGATGACTTGAGCCAAGTTTTTTTTTTTCATAAACTAGCTTGTGACTACCTATAAAGAGAGTTAAATATGATTCTCAGCTGAGAGTATGCTGCAATTATCTGTCAGATACTCAGCTACTGTGGTGCGTCATTTATATTTTTAAAAATTTACCTTTTTTAATGTGTTTCGGATATTTCTTGTTATGTTAAATCATTTGGATCTCACACAATGGTTTCCCATGTAGATGGCATTTGAACTCTATGGCATGCTAGCTGGCAATGTTAGTCCCATGACAGGTGAAAATGTTAAGCCAGCGTATGGAGGAGAAGAGGAGGCTTTCTTGAGGAAAGTTGTTACTCCTATCTATGAAGTGATTGCACGGGTATTGCTTGCATTTTCGAACTCTCTGTTCTCCCTATCTATTGTATTAAAATCACTTTTAGAGTTTTTGTTTTACTTTAGAAATTGAAGGAAAAACATTACATCCTTTTCTGCCATTTCAGGAAGCTGCAAGAAGCAGAAGAGGAAAAGCAAAGCATTCCCAGTGGAGGAACTATGATGATTTAAATGAATACTTTTGGTAGTCGACCTTTCCCTTTTCTATACCTTTCGTCTGGTTCAGTTATCCAGTATTTTGTTTATTTCTGACTTTATGTGTAAAACTTATAGGTCAGTGGACTGCTTCAGATTAGGTTGGCCCATGCGTGCTGATGCTGATTTCTTTTGCCTCCCTGTAGAAGAACAGCGAGCTGAGAGAAATGGGGTAAAGCTTTTAGCTGCGGAAGTCTTCTTAATCCACACATTATCTTCTGGTTAATTATCTAATGTCTTTGAGTTTCTTGATTTTAATTAAAGTTTTGAAGTTGTTGATGAAAGTCGCATCTGCTCTTTCAGGCCCCACTAGTTTGAAAGAACTAATAGTGCTTTAAGAGGATTATATTGCTACTGAACGTATATATAAGGTTCTGACTTGTTAGTGAGTGGACTTATTTTCTTATTAATATAGGGCATTGCACTGACAATATGAGGGTCACTCTGTCCACTGCATAAATGAAAATCTAAAACATGCTCTACAGAGGATCTAGGTTTTTGGTGATAACACTGACAGTATGGTGCTCATATGTCTTTCCTGTTTTCTGTCTAAATGCAGCTCAGAACCTTTTTCTTTTAATGCACGTAATTGTAACTTCAGCGTGCAATAAAGAGGACCTTTTATTGGTTCAATAGACATAGTTCTGAAAGGTGAACACATTTTTGTCTGTTGTGCTCTCTGTCTTAATGCAGCTGTGAGTTTTCTTGCAACTACCTAGTTGTTTAGCTACATTCTAGACCATTTGTACCATTTGTCTGGTGTTATTGTTTATACAACTCACCATATAACAAAGGCGTCGTTTCTAATCATTTAGACTTGGGGTTTGGTCTGACAAAACTGTGAGCTTTGTTAAAGGAACTTTGCTGTCGGTGACTGTGTGATATGTATCGGCTACTTTTTCCTTTTGGTACTAGCCATTTAACTCATTGTATACTGTTTGTAATCTTGGCGGCATGGTATGTGGATTTGACTGTTTTTCCGTCCTTGGCAAGTTATTTAGCCTTCATGCTTCCGTCCCTTTGAAATTGTAGTTTTCTTTATTTTATTATGTTACAGAACTAATGTCCTTGTGCTCTCTCCCATTTGCTTATGTGATTAATGCATCAGATTATCTGCTGTTTTTGAATGTTCAGTGAAACTTTATCCTTGATGACATGAACTCATGAACTAATTAGATCAAGTTATTGTGAAATCTAGGACAACAAGCCTTCTAGTGATCGCTGGCTGGGGAAAGTTAATTTTGTTGAGATACGATCATATTTGCACATCTTTAGGAGCTTTGACAGAATGTGGAGCTTCTTCATATTGTGTTTGCAGGTACTTTCTTCTTTTGGAGACCATGTTTCAATCGCTCTTTTATCTTTATTTAATTTATACGAGTGTTGATTGTGTGTAGGCAATGATAATTATTGCTTGGAATGGTTCGGGAGACCTGAGCCTGGTTTTCACTGGAAGTGTTTTCAAGAAAGTATTAAGTGTTTTTATAACAGCTGCAGTTTTGAAGCTTGGACAAGGTTTGTAAAATTATTTTCTATTCGTTGCAGCACAGGAAAACTGTATTATTATTTGCTATTTGAGTCTCTTTCATAGTTTTGCTACCCACTGTCCCACCTTGCTGCACTAATATATTTTGTCATGCTTGATGCAATTTTCATGGATGACAATGTTGGTGGAAGTTTTCAGTAAGTAATTGGATAATACCTGAAATTGGAAGTTTTTAGTAGGTTTGTATTTACATGAAGGATTGTTTGTGCGTTTTGATACAGCTAAGTACTATGAGCTACTAACAGCAATTTGTTGAACGGAATTTATGATAAAAGCTATTTAGTAGTGACTGTAGGTTAGTTCTTTCCATTGCTTAACCGTAATATGTTAGCTGTGGTAGTGGGAGTTAAAAGATATCCAGTTAGTAAGCTGGCCGGAGGACAGTCATTATAACATTTATGTAGCATATTGATGTTCTAGAGTAGAATATATGTCCTTAAATTCAGTGAAATCATTATAACTGAGACAAATACAGTTTGATTGCACACAGGCAGTCGTAAATGACAAAAAGTATACTGGAGAAGTTACCTTATTTAAGTGGACGTGTGCCATTTTTTGGTGATCCCTATATCAGTGCTCCGATTTGTGTTGCCACAATATTTTAATGACTTACATTAAAACTGTTGCAGCCACCCTTGATGTGATGTTTAATTGGAAAGCTAGGCGAAGCATGTCATTCTATGTTAAACTACGATACATATTGAAGGTCATGTCTGCAGCTGCTTGGGTGATCATTTTACCTGTTACATATGCTTATACATGGGAAAATCCTCCTCCATTTGCCCAAGCTATTAGAAATTGGTTTGGCAGCAACTCAGATTCCCCTTCACTGTTTATTCTGGCTGTGGTAATCTACTTGTCACCCAATATGGTTGCTGCTCTCCTCTTTCTATTCCCCTTCGTTCGTCGATTCCTAGAGAGATCACACTACAAAATTGTGATGCTGATGATGTGGTGGTCACAGGTAAATGTTTTCGGACTCATTTGTGCATTTGTAAGATCTCTCATTCATCTAGTTTAGAAATCTGATGCAATTTTTTTCTTATCAATTGCAGCCTCGTCTTTATGTTGGTAGAGGAATGCACGAGAGCACTTTTTCACTGTTCAAGTACGATACACTAAGTCGAAGCTTTTAAACTTTCATATTGATGGTCCTTTATGTCTGATTACTTTTTATTCTAAATTTCAGATACACTATGTTCTGGGTACTTCTAATAGCGACAAAACTAGCATTCAGTTTCTATGTAGAGGTAATGCCTCTTCTATTGTCAACTTTTACCTTTTAGTTCATCAAAGGAAGGCATATAATCTAGAAGCATGCTATTTTATTTATCGATTTCCATTTAGACGTATTGGATGGACAATGCCACTTTCATATCAGGGGATTAAGTTGTAATATGCCTTAACTTTTAACATGCTAGGCAATATCTGAGATTGTTTTTTTAAGAGACATTTTGTCCTACTCTAGTGTTCTATAAATTTGTATATGATTTTCTTTTGCCAAGTGTTGAAGAAATGGACCTTGGTCCTAACTCTAACCCCAAACCTAGGTCAAGAGGTAAGGATTGCACAAGATGATATAACATGACCTAGTACCCTTAACCCACGCAATGCGGGACTCCAACACCCCATGCATGCCTTGGATTGGATGTCTGGAGTGTGAACTATATAAGAAGGGGCCCAACATCGGAAATAATGAGTTGGTTGGGCCTGACTCCGATACTGTCTAAAAAATAGATCTTGGGCCTAACTCAATCCTAAAGCTAGATCAAAAGGTGAGGATTTTTCCAGAGGAGAGGCCAGACCATACTGTGAAGAGCTCCACATCTGCCCTTTAAGGGATGAGCGGTTTCTTTAATATGTCTTGGGCAAACCTCATTTCTTGAGCTAGCTTTTGTGATTGAGTTAGGTCCATTACGTGGTACAAAAGCAGGATCCTTCCCAATTCTTATTTCCGATGTTGGGTCTCACATTAAATACGCTTCATGTCCAGCCATGGGCGGCGTGTGTGTGTGTGAAGCACCCCACTTTAAGGGATGAGTGGCCTCTTTAATATGACTTGTGCAATCCTCACCTCTCGAGCTAGCTTTGGGCTTGAGTTAGGTTCATAACACATATAAACAGACT
The DNA here is from genome assembly GCA_030864215.1 of Capsicum pubescens. Taxonomy (NCBI): domain Eukaryota; kingdom Viridiplantae; phylum Streptophyta; class Magnoliopsida; order Solanales; family Solanaceae; genus Capsicum; species Capsicum pubescens. The sequence continues at coordinate 57,785,840 of CM061538.1, forward strand.
AAGTAACCTTAACCCACTCAATGTGCGACTCCAACATTAACTATGAATATATGATTTTCCGCTGTCAAGTCCCACATTGGTTAAGTGAGTTATGGTCATATGGTCTTGAATAGTCTTCCCCTCATGAGTTAATTCTTGGGGGGTAACAGCGCTAGATCCATATGTCTCTTTGTTGTATTTCAATATGTTCTGCCCCGTGTTATATTTGCACTACAGTTGTCCAGTGCGAGGGGAGTGTAAAATCCCACATTGGTTGAGGGAATGAGTTGTAATCTTTTTATATGGTCTTGGGCAATCCTCCCCTCATGATCTGATTTGCGGGATGAATTAAATTACAAGTGTCACATCTTCATGTCCGCAAGTTATCTGTGCGCTTATCACCATCAACTTGAACATGAATTTGGATTAGTCTTTCATCATTAGAATAAGCATTTCTCTGGAAAATTATTTGTTCTCTTAGAAGGATTTCTTGCAAGTAATAGGAATGTTGTACTGTAATACTTACAGTATAAAAAGATAGAAATGTTAGAATTCTGGTTTATTAAGGTAAGAATTTAACAGGAAATTGCTGCTGAAGGTGACAACTGATAATGAGTAGATGCTAAAAGGGAAAAATGACCCAGTTCCTCACATTTATTTGCTTGCGTAAAAATCAATATAATATATTAGCAAAAGTTGCCTTCTTTACGAGTTATACTGACAATGAAAAGTTGTTTGCTCCAGATAAAGCCTTTAGTGGAACCAACAAAAAAGATTATGAGTGTCCACATTAGAACTTATCAGTGGCATGAATTTTTCCCCCATGGTAATCAACTTCATTTGAACTTTGAGCTATTTGATATTATTCTCTTCTCCTCGTGGTCCTAATGTGGATATTTTGATATGCAGCAAGCAGCAACATTGGTGTTGTTATCGCTCTTTGGGCTCCAATTATCCTTGTAGGATTCTCCTCCTCAGTTTGGATAATCTTTAGCAGAGCCATGGTGTAATACTACTAGTTTATTCCATTTTAGCTAAAAAGCTGGTTGGATTTGCTTTATTGTAGGTTTATTTTATGGATGCTCAGATATGGTATGCCATATTCTCCACAATTTTCGGTGGTATTTATGGAGCATTTCGGAGGCTTGGAGAGGTTGTTGGTTAACTGCTTCATCGCTGTAGTCTTATAATGTCTTAAATCTTAGATTTTTTAATGGGTAATAGTCTTGGATTCTAATTGAAAAATGAACATAATATAGATTGCTTAGTTTTAACTTTAAGCTGTTTCTGCAAATTCTAACAAAATAAGATGAGAGCTAATAGATTTAGATGTGCTTTTGTCATTAATCAACATGAAATGTAACCTTGTTTTGGGTCGACTTTATTATGAGCTTGGTGTTTTCTGGGAACCTGATTGCCTATATTGCCAGTAAGAAAATCTCATATTCAAATGCTGAACATGTCACCAATTTATATTCATTCTTTTTAAGCTATGTGAGGAATCATATGCTAGGTTCAGTTTATGTGTATTCGGTAGCTTAGAATATTTACTGTGTTCATTCTTATCTGCCATATCCTGGTAAAGTTTAGGGGCTAATCCAACTGCAGTTGTTTCTGGAAAAATTGTGAATTGAACCTCAGCAGCAGCTATATTTGCATATTTGTGCTTTGATAGATTGTTTGCTCTCCGGAAATATTATGCGTTTCTTTGTTGGCCTCTAATTTCTTGTCTTGCTTTCAGATTCGAACTTTAGGAATGCTGAGGTCCAGGTTCCAGTCTTTGCCTGGTGCTTTTAATGCTTGTTTGATACCGGAGGAGAAGAGTGAGCAACCTAAAAAGAAAGGACTAAAAGCAACATTCTCTCGAAATTTTGCCAGGGTTAGGCTTCTTTTTCCTTGTCATTGGTCTCTAATATCTGTATTTGTTTATGTTTATGAATAATGAAATGGAAGTGTGAGGAAGTTTTAACTTGTGAACTTTGTATAATGTTATCATTTATTAGGTGCCATCCAACAAGGAAAAGGAAGCTGCAAGGTTTGCTCAATTGTGGAATAAAATAATCACAAGTTTTAGAGAGGAAGATCTTATCAGCAATCGGTAAGTTCTGAAATGTCGCACATCATTTGGCTCTTTCATCATCCTTATGTGTCAATCAAAATTATGCATTTGCTTATTACTGTTATGTTTGCATTTATTTTTCAGTGAGATGGACCTTTTGCTTGTTCCTTACTGGGCTGATCGTGAGTTGGATCTTGTGCAGTGGCCACCATTTTTGCTTGCTAGCAAGGTTCTCTTCTCTTCACTTTTTTTTTCCAGTTTTGGTCTCATACTTGCTCCATCTCAGTAAAAGATTTCACTTTTTCAAAAAATTGGCACTAAAAGAAACTTATATCACAGTGTTGGTAAATGATTGTGCATTCCATTTGACTAGACTGCATTTGTTTGGTCTTTAGTATTGATGTATTGTGGGGTTTACTATTAGTGTGCATTTTGAACGATTATTCCTGTTTTCATCCAAAAATCAGTAGCTGATGTCATATTTGGTTTCACTTGATTTTTGACTCATTCAAATTGTATGAATAGATTCCAATAGCAGTGGATATGGCTAAGGATAGCAACGGAAAGGACCGTGAGCTGAAAAAGAGGATTGAGGCTGACCCGTATATGTCATCGGCTGTTTGTGAGTGCTATGCTTCATTTCGCAATGTGATAAAAGTTTTGGTTTCAGGTCACCGCGAGAAGGAGTAAGTTTCTGAAAGAATGTAGTGATTAATGGTGCTTTTTGTTTGCTCTGAATCTTCTTCTCATGTTGTAACTTCTCAATTTGTGTTGTTATTTAGGGTTATAGAGTATATCTTTTCAGAAGTTGACAAGCATATTGAAGCCGGCGACTTAATTAGTGAATTCAAGATGAGTGCTCTTCCCAGTCTGTATGAGCTGTTTGTTAAGCTCATCAAGTACTTGGTAGGTTTTCAAAGTCTGTTCTTGTTGAGTTCTTTTCTTTGTCACTTCTATGGATATCTCTACCCATCCAACTTCTCTTGCTGATAAATTGGGAAGTAATGAACTGAAATTGATTTTTCTAAAATCTTACAGCTAGAAAATAGGCAGGAGGACAGGGATCAAGTTGTACTTCTATTCCAAGATATGCTAGAAGTTGTTACGCGAGATATAATGATGGAAGATCACGTATCAAGGTTTTTCTTTGGCCTATAATCATTAATCGTGCTGGTTATTCATGAATTTGGTGAATAAATCCTGTTTGGGCATTTTACTTTTCAACCAAACAGCTTGGTAGATTCTATCCACGGAGTCCCAGGGTATGAAGGAATGGTCCCTCTTGATCAGCAATATCAGTTATTTGCTTCTGCTGGAGCTATCAAATTCCCCCCTCCTGAATCTGAAGCTTGGAAAGAGAAGGTAGGTCAAGTTGAGGAAATATATTTGCAGTTGGTGTTCATTTTTCTTTTCTAAATGTTGTTCTTTTTTCCACAGATCAAAAGATTGTATTTGCTGCTTACAGTAAAGGAGTCTGCAATGGATGTACCATCCAACTTAGAAGCTAGGAGGCGAATATCCTTCTTCTCCAATTCATTGTTCATGGACATGCCCTCAGCACCAAAAGTCCGCAATATGCTTTCTTTCTCGTAAGTCCTCGGGCCTTGTTTATTGAGGGTCTTTATCCTTTCCCACTATCAAGAGGTGCATTACAATGATATCGTGTTTTCGTGTTTATTTGCACAAATTACTTTAGGCTAGTTATTGTTACTGATGATGGAGGTTGATTTATAGGTAGTATTTGAGAATATAGGCCCCATACACGCTTCAATTGGAAGGCCTGGGTGTGTGAGGAGGTTTTAGGTTGTCCCGCTTTGGTTTAGGGAGGGTTTTTTTTCCTCCTTACATGATCTTGGGCAATCCTTGTTTCATGACCTCAAGCTTTTACTAGGATGTTCACATAATTTCAGCACTCACAGAGTTAACTTTTCCTCAAAAAAAAGAAAAAGAAAAATTCAGCACTCACAACCTTAAGCGAGTCTTTTTTTTTTAATTCAAATGAACTTAAGTCATGGAATGTCAAATATAGTGTACTTTTGGAGATTTTATATTATCATAAGAGGTAGATCGTGTATTGGGTAGTTCTTCTCGTGATTCTTCAATTGACGTGAAGCATAGGCAATTACCTTACCATTCTAACTTGTTTCTTGAACTTTCTTACTTTAGTGTCTTGACCCCATACTACACAGAGGAAGTGCTTTTCTCATCAGATGATTTGGATAAACAAAATGAGGATGGTGTTTCCATTCTGTTCTATTTGCAGAAAATTTATCCAGGTTTGTTTGTTTACCTTGATTTTCAAGATGCTCGTCACAGGATTTAATACTAGTGATTTTTTCCCTTTGTCTGTTAAGTTCAAATGTAATTTTCTGGTTCCTTCTCTTTTTTCACCAAACTAATAATGGTGGCATACAGATGAATGGAACAATTTTCTTGAGCGCGCGGAGTGCTCTAGTGAAGATGACCTTAGGTTTAAATGGTCTCCTGAGTTGGAAGAAAACCTCCGTCATTGGGCTTCATATAGAGGACAGACTTTAACAAGGACTGGTATGGAGTTTATTTTGTTTATATTTGTTTGGTGTATAAAAGAAGACACTGTTCTTGCAGTTAAATTTATACTGACTTATAGTACGGCTCCTTCACAATTTGTTGATACATTGATGAATTGTCTGATTTCTAGTGAGAGGGATGATGTATTACCGCAAAGCGCTGGAGCTTCAAGCTTTCCTTGATATGGCCCAGGATGATGGTAATTGACTACTACCAAAGAATCCCTGAGTTACCTTCTAACATTGTATTCACCTGAATTGAGAGGTCGTTTACTTTTTCGATAACAGATTTGATGGAGGGCTATAAGGCTATCGAATTAAATGAGGATCAGATGAAGGGAGAGCGGTCTCTGTGGGCACAATGTCAAGCAGTTGCTGATATGAAATTCACATATGTTGTCTCATGCCAGCTATATGGTATTCACAAGCGATCTGGTGATCCACGTGCACAAGATATTCTGCGGCTTATGACAACGTATGTGAACTCTTTTAGATAGTCCATCTGATAAGGAAATGTCCTAACCTCTATATATTCTTGTTAACAGGTACCCATCTATGCGTGTTGCTTATATTGATGAAATTGAAGAACCAAGTAAAGATAGGTCCAAGAAAGTTAATCCAAAGGTCTACTATTCCACTCTTGTCAAAGCTGCCCTGCCAAATTCGAATTCTACTGAGCCTGGTCAAAACTTGGATCAGGTAAGAAGGAAATGTTAAATAATTTGTCATGATTATTACATATATTTCTTTTAGTCGGGAAAAAGTGTAGATTTCTTGCCCTATGAATTGTCAGTGAGGAGTCATATAGCTAGCCCAACCCAACTGAGTTGCTGTAGCCCTATGAAAGCAATTTGTTAAATGCTATTCCATTTTCACTCATTTGAAGCCCGTACCATGCCAGAATCTCTTCTTCTTCTTGGGAGATGCCAATTTGTTTTGAGTTCACAATAGTGTCCTCCTTTGTAGTTCTTCACATCATTAATCACAACATGAATGCATGTGAACTTGTTTGAGGGTGTGTTTGGTACGATGGAAAACGTTTTCCATGGAAAGTGTTTTCCTAGAAAATACTTTCCCGGAAAACAAGTTGATTTCTTACTTATTTTCTTATGTTTTGGTTGGTGGATGGAAAATAATTTTCGGAAAATATTTTCTAGTGTTTGGTTGGTGAATGAAAAAATATCTTTCAAAAAATACATTTTAGTGTTTAGCTAAAGTGTAAAAATACATTTTAGAAAAATAATTTTTGATTCCAAAAAAATATTTCTTTTAGGGTGTGTTTGATTGATATGAAGGAGGAAAATATTTTCTAGAAAAATAAGTGGGTTCTTACTTATATTCTTGTATTCATTATGCAAATTGTGGGTAGGTATATGTTTTCTAAAAGTATTTGTATATATTTAACAAAAACAATGAGAATGAATAGGATAAGAAGGGTGATTTTTTTTTTTTTAAATCAAATTAAAAACATTAATTTTTTTTTTGGAGAGGGGGTTGGGATTGTCAAAATTGGTAGTAAGGGAGGGGGGGGTAGGGGAGTAAGAGTGGGGTATGACAAAACATTGAAATACTTTTTTTGAATGAAGTGTGATAGGGGTTGGGGGGTTGGCGTAGGGGAGTGAGTGTAGGGTAAGTAAAAAATTGAAATGTTTCAAAAAAATTGAAATTTATTTTTTTGAGGGGGGGGGGGGGGGGGAGGGGAGGGGAGGTAAGAAAAAACTTTGAATTTTTCTAAAAAAAATTAAATATCTTTTTTTTAGAGGGGTTTGTGGGGGGAGGGGGATGAGGCAAGAAAAAAATTAAAATATTCTTTTTAGATAAGGGTGGGTGGGGGATTGAGGGTTGGAGTAGGGGAGGGTAATTTGGAGAGTTGTATGAATATTTCAACTTAAGAGTGAGGTTGAAAGAGAGTTTTGGAAAATGTTTTCTTTACTTTTTGAAGGGAAATCATTTTTCTTAGATTTGAGGAAAATAAGTTGATATGGAAAATATTTTTCAAAACCTTTAAGCCAACCAAACATGAGAAAATTGGAAAACATACACACCCTGAATTTCACTTGAAAGTAGAAAGCAGTTTTTAGGAATACCATTTACGAAGCAATCCAAACATTCTTGTGAAGTTGCACTAGCCAGAACAGTATAGTTTTTTGTATAATACAATACCTTCTAATTTTAATCTGTCTTTTTCTCTCTTTTAGGTTATCTACCGCATAAAACTTCCAGGTCCTGCTATCTTGGGTGAGGGAAAGCCTGAAAACCAGAATCATGCTATTATATTCACTCGTGGAGAAGGGCTGCAGGCTATAGATATGAATCAGGTATGTCGTTATAATAATTTGAGATGCTGATTTCACTCTCAAATTCCTGACGTTAGATATCTGTTTCTAGGATAACTACATGGAGGAAGCCTTAAAAGTGAGGAATTTGCTCCAAGAATTTCTTCAGAAACATGATGGTGTGAGGTTCCCTACTATACTGGGGCTGAGAGAGCACATATTTACCGGAAGGTAACACTTGTAATAATAGTATTTCACTTGTCCTGAATTGTTATCTGTACTTCACTTGTCCTGAATTGTTATCTGTACTTAAGTATTTAAAATTGTTTCTATGAGGGTAGAGGGTTAGTGGGTAGGAGTGCGTCCTTACTAGTAGGGAGGAGTGTTTTGTGTGTAGTTGTGCCTGTAGTCATTGTGTTATGCATGTGTCTTGTAGTTTCTTGTTCGTGGTGTTTTGGTGTTGCTTGTGATTTCGGATAGACAGTTTATAGTATTAATCTATGGGTGTCTTGTTTCTTGTATCATTCTGTTGTGTGTTTTTATGTTTTTTGTTTGTTATACTGGTGTTTGTCCTGAGCCAGGGGGGTCTATCGGAAACAGTCTCTCTACTTCATCCGAGGTAGTGATATGAATTGTGTACACTTTACCCTCCCCAGTGTACACTTTGTGGTTATACACTGGGTATGTTGTTGTTGTTGTTGAGTAATACTTATCTCTTGTTTGGTTTGATGCAGTGTTTCTTCTCTCGCTTGGTTTATGTCCAATCAAGAGACAAGTTTTGTGACGATAGGCCAGAGACTGTTGGCAAACCCTCTAAAGTAAGAACTTTAAATTTCCAGTTTTCATCCTTGTTTCTGTTTCTAATTTAGTAATCCCTTTAGCAAATAGGAGTATTTAATAAGCTCTATAAAAGTTAACTGTGTTATCTATTTATACAATACTAAATGTTGCTTTCCAGCTAATTTATGTAGTGAAGTAGTTCATTGGATACAATTTTTTAGATATCAATTTTTAGATATGTATGTATTCTCCTACCTCATTCCAACTTGTCGAGACTCCAAAGCTGTGCAAGACAAAGCTTAAAACCTACTTAGGACCATGCCGGGCTGTTTCGAAGCGTTTTAAGATATGTCTCAAAACTAAAGACAAAGTGTAGAATGTCTTATTTACTGTTAGAGATAATATGAATACATCAGCTTTATGAAATAAAATGCTACAGTTAGTTTACTCTGCGCTTCACTTTCATTTAAAAGTTGGTTAGACTATACTGTATTTGTCCAAGTTCGAAGTCCTATATGAATGTTGTCTCTTTCCCCACCCTTATTTAATAACTTCCACTTTATATTTCTCCAGGGTTCGATTCCATTATGGCCACCCTGATATCTTTGACAGACTTTTCCACCTTACAAGGGGTGGGGTTAGCAAAGCTTCTAAGATTATCAACTTAAGTGAGGACATATTTGCTGGTAGGTCCAAACTTTGTGAAGTTTGAACATCTGTACCTTATAGAATTTGACTTGAGAAATATAATTTCTTCATTTATGGTTGTAGGCTTTAATTCTACACTTCGTGAAGGCAATGTTACTCACCATGAATACATTCAAGTTGGTAAAGGGAGGGATGTGGGACTTAATCAAATATCTCTATTTGAGGCGAAAATCGCTAATGGCAATGGAGAACAGACACTCAGTCGGGATTTATACAGGCTTGGACATCGTTTTGATTATTTCAGAATGTTATCATGTTATTTCACTACCATTGGTTTCTACTTCAGTACCTTGGTATGTTGCTCGAAGTTTACTTTGTGAAATGATTGTATTGTTTCGCAAAAAAATTGAATTCACCCCTGAATATTTTCTGCTTTCGTCTGACAGATTACTGTCCTCACCGTGTATGTGTTCCTCTATGGCCGCCTTTACCTTGCCCTTAGTGGACTTGAGGAAGGGCTCAGCAATGAACCAGCTATAAAAAACAACAAACCTCTTCAAGTGGCTCTTGCGTCTCAGTCCTTTGTGCAAATTGGGTTTCTGATGGCCCTTCCTATGATGATGGAGATTGGATTGGAAAAAGGATTCCGCACAGCACTCAGTGAATTTATACTGATGCAACTGCAGTTGGCACCAGTATTCTTCACATTTTCACTTGGAACAAAGACCCATTATTATGGAAGAACATTACTCCATGGAGGTGCAAAATACAGGCCTACTGGTCGTGGTTTTGTGGTCTTTCATGCGAAGTTTGCCGATAACTATCGCTTCTACTCCCGTAGTCACTTTGTCAAGGGACTTGAGCTAATGATATTATTAATCGTGTATCAATTTTTTGGTCAAAAATACAGAGGAGCTGTTGCATTTATCTTAATCACTGTGTCGATGTGGTTCTTGGTGGGAACCTGGCTCTTTGCTCCCTTCCTCTTCAACCCCTCTGGTTTTGAATGGCAAAAGATAGTTGATGATTGGACTGATTGGAATAAGTGGATAAGTAACAGAGGAGGTATTGGTGTTCCACCCGAGAAGAGTTGGGAATCATGGTGGGAGGAGGAACAAGAGCATCTTAGGCATTCTGGTATACGCGGTATTGTCGCTGAAATTCTGCTGTCTTTGCGCTTCTTTATCTATCAGTATGGGCTCGTCTATCACTTGAAGATCACAATAAAAAATCAGAGTTTTCTGGTATGCCATATATTCACCCTCTTTTTTCATTTAAATAGACATCAGAAGGCTATATTCTAAAGTTTATGTATGGATTGCAGGTTTATGGTGCATCATGGTTAGTAATACTTCTGGTACTATTTGTCATGAAGGTGAGACCAAATTCTTCGTAGAATCTGTTACACGAATCTATACAAGATAAGTTACAAAAATAAAGAGCATTTTTCTCTGCCTGTGACATCCAATGGTGCATCGTATATCGAAAGGGAATGGACTGCTGTCTATACATTTCAAACCTGTTTCCAAATCGTGAGATGCTTTCACATTGCTTACCAGAAAAATTTGGATGAGATCGTCATACTTTTTTTTGTTGTTGATTTGATGAGTCAAAAATGATCAACGCTGAATTGTCAATAACCACCCCTTTAAATTAACATTCCCTGACAAGTATTAGTATGCTGTTGTCTTTTTCTGATTTTTTTTTCTCTGTTTTTCAGACAATATCTGTTGGTAGACGAAAATTCAGCGCAAATCTCCAACTCGTGTTCCGTCTTATAAAGGGATTGATATTCTTAACATTTGTTGCAACACTGGTGATTCTGATGACACTGCTCCATATGACTCCTAAAGATATGGTGGTGTGTATTCTCGCTTTCTTGCCAACTGGCTGGGGCATGCTTCTGGTTAGTCATCATCCTTTTCATCTCCTTTACGTATTTTTGTGTCCAGCTTTATACATTAAGATCTCATTTTGGTGGTGCTATAAAACTTTCCATGCTCGGTGTATGTATCATAAAATTCCAATAAGTATTCTTGGTGATATTATACTCAGAATTATTGATTCTTATAATTACCGAACAGTGAGCGTAGGACTAAGGATTGAAATATGACATTTTCTTGCAATGAACAGTAATTAACATGTTTTATAAGGAAAATTTAGGCCCCAACTCGCTCGGGATTGAGGTGTGGTCGTTGTTGTAAAAGGAAATTTTAGGGCCTATTGTACTCTTTGTTAGCTGCATATAAATCTTGTCTGTCGATAAGAATTTTAGTAGTCAATATTACCATCTGCAGAAACTCAGCTATAAGTAAATCACCATGTAGAAGAATTGTAAGGGATCTAATCCGCGGTTTTACTTTAAAAAATATAGTGAATGTTGCAAACCAAACATATACTCATTAAACAATCAAAAGCAAACATACGTTTTGACAAACTTCAAGTAAACTGTTGAGCCATATATTTCCAGTAGTAGGAAATATTGGAAAACTTGTTTGAGGAGTATTTCAAGTACTATGTTGGCATTCATTCACAATTCTTTAACCTTTTTTCCAAGTAAAATCATTTTTAAACACAACTTCAACTTCCAAATACTCTTTTCAACTTCAACTACAAATCTTTTCCGTTTTTATACACGGCAGAGTTAAAATTTTGATAAAAAGGAGAGTAGAATAATTCTTCACAGAAGGTTCGGCTGAGGTGCGGGTGTGGGTCGGCGGGGTCATTTGGGTGGTCAAACGGGCGAAACGGCGCAAACAGGCCGTTTTTGGGCCAAATCGGTGTGCTATAGCCCACTATTCCGGGGGTGGGCCCGAGGCCCGACACATTTTTTTGGTGTTGGTAGGACTATTTAAGAACCTCTCTATCTCTAGTAGTAGGGGCAAGGTCTCTCCCCATACCCATACCCAACTTGTGGGAAACCTTATAGTTTGTGTTAATTTCTCTGTGTTTGCATTTCTTTTTCTGTTTTCAGATTGCTCAAGCATTGAAGCCTGTTGTTAAAAGAGCTGGATTCTGGGGATCAGTTCGGACTCTAGCTCGTGGCTATGAGATTGTGATGGGATTGCTTCTGTTCACTCCGGTCGCTTTTCTGGCATGGTTTCCATTTGTATCCGAGTTTCAAACGCGTATGCTGTTCAACCAAGCATTCAGTAGAGGTCTTCAGATTTCTCGTATTCTTGGAGGACAACGTAAAGATCGTTCCTCCAGAAACAAGGACTAGAATTGCTGGCATTAACATTCAACCTTCTATGTTGTTGTTCATTCACATTGTAAGCTGCTGCTGCTGCTGCCTTTGTAATTATGTAGTGGTAAGTAATGGCAGCATTTTTGGGCAAATACCATATTCCATTTTGTAAAAGCCATTGAAAAATTTCCTTAGTGGAATCTCTCTTTTACATTTTTGGGAACCTCGGGATCTTTTCGAGTTACTTTTACTTTTAGTAGCATTAGATCGACATCATTGTATGGGGCAGAATGTTGGCTAGTCAATAACGCCCACATTTAGAAGATGAAGGTAGCGAAATGAGAATGCTTAGATAGATGTGTGAACATATTAGGAAAGATAGGATTAGAAACGAAGTTATACAAGATAAGGTGGGAGTGACCTGTTATTTCAAACACAGTTCAAGTGAATAATGAAATGAACTATCAAAATGAAGTGTTTATCAATTTTAAGAAATAAAGATGAAGCAAAAAATATTGAATCTAATCCACCGATTTCACGTTGTGTTCTTAAGGATTTATTCTCCTCAAGTATTTGAGGTTATGGAATCTTTCCTTTTACAATAAAATGATTCAGGTACCACAAATTTTTTGAAACTTCGAATTCACTCAACAATTTGATCATCACACTAGAGCTTTTTAGAAGAAGAAGAAAGTTATTTTTTCAACTCGAAATCGTATCCTTACCTGAGTAAAAATTCAGGTATTTATAGCCATCAAGATGTTGCTTCATGAAGAGAAGCAATGGTTTAAAAAGGTGCACCTCTTCGAAAAAGGTGTAATTCTTCGGAAAAGTTACAATCCATTAGAAAGATTATAACCATCCAAAGTGAAAAGGTGCCTGTTCAAATTGCATTCTTTCTTTTGGTGTCTTTTCGAAAAAAACACCTATTCATTTTTCACTCACACCTCTCTCCATATTGTACTCCTCTCCTTTCATAGTGAAATTCCTCTGCCTTTGTCCATGGTTTTTTCCGCAAAGATTTTCACATAAATCTGTGTGTTCTTGTTTTCTTTCTGCTTGTGATTTGCTTTATTTCTGCCCGATTCATAACAGGTAGATGTGATATCTTTGAACCGTCGAATTTTAATGTTCACGTAGACAACACAAGTCACACAACCAGCCTTTTACCATTTATGGTTCTCACGATTTGATTTGTTTCAGTCATGAACACGTCCTGATTTCATGAGAGCGTAGAGAATAGGCCTTTACTAACATTCTTCTTGAAGCAGCTTCCACTTCATCCGCACATAGGTGATTCCTAAACGTTTAATTCTATAGATCAAACTATTTGGTCAAACTTGCCAAACTTAGAAACCATAAAAAGCTTCAAACCATAAGCCTTATCCTTGTTCTCTGAACATTGTCTTCATCATGAGAATGAGTTGAGTATATTGACAATGTTGAACCGTCAGTCACAACTTTGTTTGATCTCCTTGAACCTAGCTCTTGGGATCTCCAGTCTACTAGGTAGAGTTATCGTCGTGCTGACTTGTCTTAGGCCTTAAACCCATTCCCTTCGATGATCTCTTAACTCTCTCTCTAGATAAACCTTTTGTAAGTAAATCTGACACATTATCTTTTGACTTCACATAGTCAACAGTGATAATTCCACTAGAGAGTTCTCTAACGATATTATCTTTATGTCTTATATAACGAGATTTATCGTTGTACATCATGCTCTCTGCCCTACCTATCGCCGCTTGACTATCATAGTGTATACATACTGGTGCTAAAGGTTTGGACCAATAAGGAATATCTTTCAAGAAATTTCGGATCCATTCAACTTCTTCACCAGCTTTATCTAACGCGATAAATGCAGATTCCATTGTAGAGCGGGCAATATATATCTTTTTGGACGATTTCCAAGAGACTGCTTCTCTACCCAAAGCAAATACATATCCACTCGTGAATTTTACTATATTCGATCCGGTGATCCAATTTGCATCACTAGATCCTTCAATTACCGCCGAATATTTATTATAATTCAAAGCACAGTCTTGAGTAAGTTTTAGATACCACGAAACTCTTTTCATAGCCATCTAATGTGTTTGATTAGGATTACTCGTGTATCGACTCAATTTACTAGTAACACATGCTATATCTGGTCGCGTACAATTCATGATATACATCAAACTTTCCATCACTCTTGTGTAATTCAACTGTGATTCACTTTCACCTTCATTCTTTTGAAGTGCAAAGATCATGTCTAATGGATTCTTAGCAATACCGAAATTCAAATATTTGAACTTGTCAGGTACCTTTTCAATGTAATGAGACTGTGACAACGTCAATCCTTGTGGATTTTTATGGATTCTTATCCCTAAGATCACATCCGCAACTCCAAGGTCTTTCATATCAAACTTACTCTCAAACATTCATTTCGTAGCATTTATGTCAGAAATATCTCTAATGATGATCGATATATCATCCACATACAAACAAACAATGACACTGTGATCTGGAGTGTCTTAATGTAAACACATTTATCACATTTGTTTATCTTGAAGCCGTTTATCAACATGGTTTGGTCAAACTTTGCATGCCGTTGTTTGGGTGCTTGTTTTAGTCCATAAAGTAACTTAATAGGTTTGCACACTTTTTTCTTTACAAGGAACTACAAAACCCTCGGTTTGTTCCATGTAAATTTCTTCCTCCAATTCTCCATTTAGAAATGTTATTTTCACATCTATTTGATGAATTTCAAGACCATAGACCACCACTAAGGCAACTAACATCCAAATTGACGTTATCCTTATTACAGGCGAGTATGTATCAAAATAATCAAAGCCTTCTTTTTCTCTAAAGCCTTTCACCACAAGTCTTGCCTTCTATTTGTCAATAGTACAATCATCTTTCATTTTTCTTTTGAAGATCCAATTAGAACCTAAAGGTTTATTTCATGGAGGAAGATCAACCAACTCGCAAATATGGTTATTCAAAATTGAATCGATCTCACTATTGACTATCTCTTTTCAAAAGAAAGCGTCTGAAGATGACATCGCTTCTTTAAACGCTCGAGACTCGTTTTTAAGAAGAAATGTTACAAAATATAATCCAAAGGATGTTGACGTTCTTTGATATGTGCTACGCCTTGAATTCTCATCATTAAGTACATTCTCGTTTGGTTCATCTCGGGGTCGTTTAGACCTTCCACTAGACTGCTCATGTCTAGTTTTATACGGATAAATGTCTTAAAAAAACTCAGCATTATCTGATTCAATTATCGTATTTTCATTGATATTCGATATCGAATTTATGGACAAAAAAATCAACATGTTTTACTGCTTTTAGCATATCTAATGAAAACACAGTCCATAGTCTTAAGTACTATTTTTACCTTTTTAGGCATAGGAACTTGAACTTTCGCTAGACATTCCCACACTTTGAAATATTTCAAGTTGGGTTTCCTTCATTTTCATTTTTTCAGATGGAATTGAATGTGTCTTACTATGGGGCACACTACTGAGTATTTAATTAGCTGTAAGGATAGCTTTTCCCCACAAGTTTTACGGTAAATTCAAACTTTTGAGTAAGACATTCATCATTTTCTTTCTCAACTTCGAAATATGAAAGACGTTGTTGAGTGTTAACACCTTGTCTGACGTCATTTTCAAGCAAATTTTTTTCGTTCCTTAAACTTTTGTTGTTGTGGAGTTAGTCATATAAATCTTCTCCTCATCTTGAGCCGGAGCATACGATGCAAACAACTCCTTACTAGCACATACATGACGGGTGGTACCAGAATCAATCCACCAATCTCAAGCATTACCCACCAAGTTGCATTCTGAAAGCATGATGCATAGATCATTCACTTCATTTTTGAATTCAGCCATATCGGCTTGATTATTTGTAACACCCCGTATTCAAGTACGTGTATTGGCGTATTCAAGTACGTGTATTGGTCTTATTTATATGGAATTAATTTTTTATTTTATTTATACTGGAATTTGCCCGTCGATGATTCCATGCGAAGGTTATTGAATAAGCTTTCCAACGATATAAACATTTCCAAAAAAGGATAGGTTTCGGATATAATCGATCACGTTCGAAACTATAAAACGGTGGCCGGGACATTTGGGAATAGTAAATGTGCAGGAAAATTTCCTGCACACAAACTACTGAGGCCAGCCGAATTTTTGGATCAACTTCGAACGATCATAACTCCCCTAATATAATGAACTGGGAGAGATGCGACCTATGAAAAGAAAGATATTTGAGTCTTCTTTCCAATGCAATTGGTTTCATCCAAATCCAACGTCTGAGTAAGGAGTTATAACCGTTTTACTTCAGCCTACCAAAAAAGATTTTTAGGGTCAACTTCAAATGACCATAACTCCTTGTACAGGACGAACTGGGTGGCCTACTTTATATGAAATGAAATCTCTTTGAATTATCTTTCCAAAAATATCAATTTCACCCAAATCCGATATCAGAGCAAAGAGTTATGGTCGATCTACTTTAGCTTATCAAAACAGTCCACCAAAGGACAGATTTGACATTATTTAAATTTTAAAGGCATTTTGGTCATTTCCTATTATATTATGGACGGGAATATGTGTATATATACATGTATATGAGTTCAAAAACTCATTTTCATCATCAATCATTGAGAAAGAACAAACCCTAGCCAAATTTGACCTTTAAATTACTTTTGATTCAACCGTAGAAATTCCAAAGTAATCGGATAACTGCGTTTGTCATCTCGAGAGCTTCGAACGACACCTATTATTTGTGCAAACAAGATTGCATAATCAAGAGATGAATTCTAAGGTATGAATATTGTTTGCCTTTGTTCTTTTCCATATGTATATGTGCGATAGAGGATTATATGTATTGGTTGTTATTGAAAGGTGATGGAAATAGGGTTATGAACTATTTTGCATGGTTTGGTTGTATTGAATTGTGGAAGGTGGATATGGTAATTGAGTTATGGAAGGTGGATATGGTGATATACTATTGAATTGATGATTATTTATGTTTATGGCTCAATTTGGTTTAATGGATTGGTTGGAAAGATAAATGAATTCAAACTTGATATTGGAGGATGTTGTATGAATATGCATGGCATGTGAATGTAATTGGAGTATAAGAGGGTTAAAGTGACACCCTTTATGGTGTAATTAAGGCTTACTACTTAACCACTAGTTTGGTGAATTCAAATAATTGAATTGTGACGTTTGGTTGTTAATACTAGATTGCTATATATATTCATTGTAGATAAGTCATCCGAAAAGACGGAAAGTCCATTTGGGACTAGTATTGAAGGTTGACAGTCAGGTATGTAAACCATACTCTATACCATATCTTTGGCATGAAAGTGAACAATTGTTCTATTAAGAAAGTTTCCAAAGTTATTCAATAACATGTGATCCATAATGGTTTTGTATGATGTCCTACGTTACCAATGAACTTGTTTCCACCCTACAAGATGTCAAGACATTCCAATACTTACTTGTTTTCCAAATCTTACATGTTTATTGCACTAATGAATGTCAGAAGGTATCCGGTTACTCAAACAAGATCCATGTGCTATTAATGACTCCAAAACGTTTCATTGATATACCAATAAGTTCCTACTTCATTGTTATGGCATTGATGACTCCAAAACACTTCATTAATGTGCCAATGAGTTCTTACTTCATTGTTATTGCATTGATGGTCTATTTATATGTCTCTTATTGATGTATCATTATTTCAAAGTATCAAAAATGCGGTGGCGACCGAAATAACAATCTCAAAGATTAATTGAACTAAGTGATGGAAGTTCTTATCGGGTGGTATCCCAGGGGCATAAACCTATTATGGGTCGATCCCTATTTATGTGTTTATGGGTGGTATCCCAGGGGCATAAGCCTATCATGGGTCGATCCCAGTTGATATGTATTGGAGGTAGCCTAATGGTCACAGTACAGTACAGTAATGATTACAAAGATGATAAGAACGAAGATAAAGTGATTGAATAAATACAATGTACAGGTTGTCACAAGTTCTAGTAAGTGTGGTCCACTCCTATTACGATTTATTCACTTGTTTCTGATTTCTATTGAGCTCCTATATCATATGTGATTATCTACAGCTTTACATACTCAGTACATATTTCGTACTGACGTCCCCCACGGGGGACCTGCATTTCATGTTGCAGGCACAGGTACCTCAGCTCATACACCGCACAAGTAGGAGCCAGGATATCCAGCTGCTTTTGGTGAGCTCCAGTTTGCTTCGGGGCTTTCCGTGTCATATCCAGTCACTTTTGGTATTGTATAGAAGTTAGTTATATGGCGGGGTGTGTCCCGACCTTAGTTAAACTCTGTGTATTGTCTAGAGGCTTTGTAGACCTAATGTACAGTCAAGGTGGTGTTTTGTTAATAGACGTGATGGATCCAACGGCCAAGTATTGTATATACATATATATGTGTGCTCGAGCTTATACAGGTGATTATTTCCTTTTATATGCGACATGATGTTGTCCGAATTTCGGGTTGTCATAGAGGTATGCATGGGAAGTATAAGGTTATGAGCTGGTTCTCCCGGGCCTCCTCGGTTACGGGTGCCAGTCCGCCCCAATAGGATTTGAGGCGTGACATTATTCTTCTTGTCTTTCTTAGGGGCCCGACAATCTACGGACTTATGGCCAGTCTTGTCACAATTAAAGCAATTTTTTTTAAATTTCTTCTTTAGAGGATTGCTTTGTTGTCCAGATGCTTTCTTTGAGTTGTTAGGGTCATCTTCCATAATATTTGCTCCACTAATTGCGGAATTTCCTTTTGACCTCTTCACAGTTGCTTTATTATCCTCTTCAATACGCAACCTCACAATAAGGTCTTCAACTGACATCTCCTTTCTTTTATACTTCAAGTAGTTTTTGAGGTCCTTCCACAAATGTGGCAACTTCTCTATTATAACCGCTACTTGAAAAGTCTCATTCACAATCAAACCTACAACAAAGGTTATGTGATTATCAAGAACAACTTCAATATGTTCACGTAAGATATTCACAATGTTTATACCTTCTGCCAGGAGATCATGGATGATTACTTGCAGTTCTTGAACTTGACAAACAATAGTCTTATTGTCTATCACTTAAATTCAAGAATTTTTTGCAACAATGAACTTTTTAGTTCCAGCATCCTCGTTTTTATATTTTCGTTCCAAAGCATCCCACAATTCTTTCGAGGTTTTCATATCGTTGTACACATTGTACAGGTCGTTTTGGAGATCGCTCAGTATATAATTCTTACATAAGAAGTACAAGACATAAAACGTTCCTTGTTCAGTGTCTCTTCGGACAATTCTGGAACGTTCTCAGAGATGAACCTTTGAAGACTTAGAGTCGCCAAGTAGAATAATATCTTTTGCCACCAACATTTAAAATCTATATCCGAAAACTTTTGGGGTTTCTTCGTTGGTGCCATAGCAGAACGCAACACTTGTACGGCTTATCGTAGCAACAGTTGTTTCTACTACACTTGTCATTTCATCATTTGCATGACTTTTAACAGATATTTTTGTTGTCACAAAGAGACAATCAACTTATTATGTCAAAATTAAAAACTTTAAACACCAACTTGTTTCTAGTTTAACAATGACGTTGTTGTGTTCTTCTAATCGTTAATCGAATAAACTTTAACTCATGATGAAGTTTTTATATCTTAAAATTACTATTGAGTTCAAACAAAGTAGAAATTCAAAAGCTTTAATCTCTATTAACACAAAAGTACAGAGAGTTCAATGAATCGGTGAAGTTTTTATATTCTTTAAATTGAATTTACACATTGATTTCTCGGTGAACTTTTTATATTCTTCCAATCAATAGAGTAGAAAATCAAGACTTTAGTCTCCACAAAATCAGTCTCAATACAGATTACAAAAGTACTTTCTTTATAAAAGGTGATATAAATTTTTTTCACCAAACAAGCACAAAAGATAAATATTATTTTTATTAAATTCCTTAAGATTGTTATTTCGGGTACGAAATCTGTATATTTTAATACGAACTTCAACACTAAGTTCAAGAATTACAATGAAGTTCCAACAACTTCAAACACAAGTTCAAATGTGTTTATCAACTTTAAGAAATAAAGATGAAGCAGAAAATGTAGAATCAAGCCCACCGACTTCACGATGTGTCCTTAAGGAATTTATTTCCCTTAACTACCCGAAGTTTCCTCCCAGGATAAAATGATTCTGTTTCAGAAAATAGCTGTACCTCAAATTTTCTAAAACTTCGAACTCACTCAACGATTTGATGATCACACTAAAGTATTTTAGAAGAAGAAAAAAATTATTTTTTCAACTCAAAATCGTGTCTTTACCTGAGAAAATTTTTAGGTATTTATAGCCATCATGATGTTGCTTCATGAAGAGAAGCAATGATTCAGAAAGGTGCGTCTCTTCATAAAGGTCCAACTCTTCCAAAAAGGTGTGACTCTTAGGAAATGTCACAACCCATTAGAAAGGTTATAACCATCCAAAGTGAAAAAGTGTCTATTCAAATTGTATCCTTTCTCTTGGTGTCTTTTCGGAAAAAATACTTATTCATTTTTCATTCACACCTCTTACAAACCTAACATGACTTTCATGAGGGCAAGGTGATGGAAGCTTGACTGAGATGATTCAAACATGTGAAGGAGAGGTGTACGAATGCACCAATAAGGAGGCGCCAAAGGTAGTTATAGAAGGTTTCAGGGAGGTGAAGCTAGAATAAGGAAGAACTAGGGAGAGGTGATTATTTTCAACATATGCGTCAAACAATTAAAGGAGAGCGTTCCTTTCACCGGAACAAGCAACCCATTTATGATTAGTCCCCTGGATAAACGAGCTAGAAAGCTTCTCTTAAAGTAGAAGGATATGTATGTTAACGATTAGGGTAGAGGGTAATAGGTAACCGTATGTTACTTTTATGTGAGAGAAAGGGGTTAGTCTTCTCTTCTCGTGGTTTAGTAGTATTAGTTAGCATTCACATAGTATCTTATATTTTTAATTTTTACTACTACCTGTTATTTTGTCTGTTCTATTTAACTTGTTGTTTTGTCATTGTTATTTTTCCTTCAATCCTATTGATTGCACTTCTCTTGAGTCACGTGTCTACAATAAATAGCCCATCTGCCTCCAAAATGGTAGGAATAAGATTTGCGTACATCTATTCTCTTCAGACTCAACTGGTATGTTGTTATTGTCCTGAATTAAATTTGGACTAGTGAAAATAAGCTAATAAATAAATAAATGATCTTGTGTTCAAAGGCTACTTGAATTGAGATATGCTGGTTCAAGATAGGTCAAATAACGGGTTAATGCTTGGTCAGTTGGCCTAATTAATTCTTACATAGTTTCAATTTCGTTGTTTATTTTCTTGTAACTTTAACTATTGTGCTTGACCGCGCTTCGCGCGGTACTAAAATTCCATGACAATTAACAATCGTGAAGAGCATTTTAGATTAACTATAAAAAAGTTAACTTGATTTCGTGTATATGAACAATGTGGAAAAGAAAATATAAAAATAAAAGAATTACATGAAAAAGAATAAATATTTTCATAATTTTTTTCTCGTTTCCTTTTCTTTACTTTTTTTTAATTTTATCGTATTCTTATTTCATTTTGAAGAATAAGATCTCACTTTCTTTTATAGTGGATTTGAAAATGTAATTGCATTCAAAGATTAACTATTGTTTTGCATAAAAGTCTCACTTTTTCACCTCTTATTTTAAACTAGTAAATATAGTCGCGCTTCGCGCGATCATATAAAGCATCAATAAATTTATGAAATAAAATCAACAAATTAAAGAAAAATCTCATTTATAAGTCCATCCAAGACGTAAGAGATATTTTGTATTTATGCATTCAAATTGATTATGTAATTAGTTGAATACAATTAAATTGTCAAATTAAATCTTTGATATTATATTTTGTTTCTCTATTTCTTTTCTCATGTTTTCTTTATACCTTTCTTTTCATTTATAAGTTCATCCAATATGTAAGAGAAACTTTATTTTTATGCATTCAAAAAATTGGTAATAAAAATTAGTTGAATACAATTAAATTGTCAAATTCAAATCTTTGGTATTATTTTTTTCTCTGCTTTTTTCATGTTTTCTTTATACCTTTCTTTTCTATATTTTTTTAAATTTCATTTTACTTTAATTCTTCCATGTTAATTTTGCACATTCCTTAATTACACTCAATACGATTAACAAATGACCTTTTAAGAGAGTTTTATATGAATATACAGTCTTACAAAATTCAGTAGCCAAAGAATAGTTACATATTAGCCAAAATTTAAACCTAAATAATTTTTTTTGTCTAAATTAATTCAAAAAAAAAAAAAAAAAAAAAAGAAGAAGAAAAAAGATGAAACGATTTCAATCTATTAGGTAATGATAGATTCCTACAAATTTGTTGGCTGACCAATTATTACTTCCCTATTTTATAACCTTTTCTTTGATTTTATTTTTACATTGATAAAATACTTGTTTAATTATATATTTGGCTAATGATGCTTATATTTTTTTTTATAAACCGTATATAAGGTAAATCTATAATAGTAGTATATATTGAATATTATATGTATGTAAATTGTATAATTAAAATAATTATGTGGATATAATATTATAGCAATATCTATTAAATATTGTATGTATATATGGTATGTTTTTACTGATACAACAAATCTAGTAGCAATATGTATTAACTATTTTATAGCAAAAAAATATATCAGTAATATAATATTTTAGTTATATTTTATTATTATTTTATGTCAACAGATATATATTAGTAATGTACATTATTATTATATACATTGAATATAAACAAAATACATATTATAAAATGTGGAAAAAAAGTTTAAAAAATGTGGTAAAAGATGAGTAAATGTCTTTCTTGACATTCTAGACATGCCACATCAGCAAACTACTTAGTCCCTTATATATATATATATATATATATATATATATATATATATATATATATATATATATATATAGAGAGAGAGAGAGAGAGAGAGAAAGAGAGAGAGATTATTTAATATATGATGAATATAAATGGTGTGTATCAATTTTGAGAAAAGAAATGAAAAATTTACTAAAAAAATTTACTAAAATTATGGAATAAATATTAATGGTAGGCGATAGAAGTCGGAATAGATAAGAAAAATAATAAGTTTAAATTCAAATTTTATGGGATCTCATTTAGTTATTAGCATAATAATTAAATTTTATACATATGCTAAAATTGAAATTAATTAAGCTATTTATGAAAAGATGTAAAAGTTAAGTCATTTATGTCATTAAATTCTATTAATATGTTGCACAATATATAATTTTCTTCTTCTTATTTTATCAAAAAAAAAAATCTCAAAAGGCAATTTGCTGATTTTTCTATAACATTCTAAGAATTTTTTAAGTAATATCTCTTACCATTTAAATAATTTACCATTATTCTTTACAAATTTCGGGGGGGGGGGGGGGGGGGTATAGAACAAATTAAGATTATATATGAAACAAATTAAATAAATCAATTTCAGCCATATTATATGGAATCTTTTTATTCCTTTATTCTATAAATTAAAAGACAAACTAACAAAGATTTATTTATCAAAAATAGATAACCAATACAAAAGAAAAGAAAAGGAAGAATTTTTGGTCTCTTTGTCCCATTATTTTGTGTCTCCTTCACGAGAAAAAACATGGTTATTATAGAAGACTAAATATGCCAAACTTTCATCAGGTTTCAACAGTAACAATTAACAATTCAAAGGAACCTAATTGTAATTAAAGGAAATAATTGTCCATTATGAAGAAAAGGTAATAAAAGGAAATAATTATTACTCTTTTATATAAATGAAGACTTTGGCAACTACTATTTTATCTTATTTGAGGATATTTTCGTCAACAACGCCAACAGTAAGGGTATTTTGGTAACTAAAACCTCCAATCAATGACACTTTACCGTGTCTTTTTCCTCTACTGTTTTACTTTCCTAAAATCTTCTTTCATCTCCATTTTCTCTGTTTTTCCTTTTCTCCACCGTATTCCCTACGCACCTTGACACCAACACAAGCTTCAAGCAAAATTCATGTTCTTAATCTCAATTTTCATTAGTCCATCATGATTTATTTTTGGTAAGTGCATCTTTGATGGTGGAGCAAGTTTTCGAGCAAGTTTTCATTTGATGTTTGTTATATATATGATACATGATGCTAACTATTTCAAGCCTTAATCCTTTTATTTCAAATCTGTTATTATTATTGTTCTATTATACAAATTAATTAATTCAAGTTTTAATCTATTTTCTCTAGATTTGTAGTTAATATTGTTATGGTACTAACTAATTCAATTATCCTTTGGATATCTTCTTGTTCTGTGATACTAATTAATTAAAGTTTTGATCTTTTTATATTAGGATCTGTAATTAACTTTATTTTTTATAACTTAAATTAAAGTTAAACCTCTGTAATTGTTGTTGTTTTACTTTTCCTAAAGGTAACAATAGTTTTTAGGGCTAATTTTTGGTTTAGTCACATTATTTTTATTGATGAATTGTCAGGCAGGAAGTGGAGAGGAGTCAAAGAAGTTGAAGCTCTATTCGTATTAGAGGAGTTAATATGCATTTCGTGTTCGAAAACCACTCAATTTGAAAGGTTTTTTATTTTTAAAATTTTTTATGATTGCTTTCTTGTTCAGAGAAAAAAAGAAATTAACCTTTTTTCCTGTTTGTCGTCGTTAGGCAGTGTAGTTATAGAAAAACTGAGTTTAGATTATGTCGAGAGTTTGTTTAGTAGAGTTCCACCAATTCACTGATGATAACTTGTAGACGTATAAATGTAGTAAGTGGTGTTTTTGCATCAGTAATCTGGAAATTCGAATAGTTGGAGATGAAAAACAATTGTCTTGGTGTTAATGGTTTTTTTCACTATACTAAAGAAGGATGATTTCCAAATTGTTTTGTTCCTTTTTACTGAGTGAATATCTCAAAAATTATTTTAAAAGTTAGATGTCCAACAGTATCTGCTTCGAATTGATGCAATAAACTGATATTCAGACCATTCTTACAATGCATTTCTTTTCAAGTAGTAAAAATGTGTGACTAAGTTGCTATCGCATTTCGACTGCAGATATACGAATATAGAATGTCACTGTGGGCAGAGCATACGACAACTATAGAGCAATTTTTTGAGCGTTCAGAGAGTCTTGAATGTGTGAGATGGATGAGAGTATTTGGTGAACACAACTGGCTACAGTACACAGCTGATGAAGTCACTGAAATGAGAGGCCACCTTCTTAAGAATCCTGTTGAAATTGATCGAACGGGAAAAGTTAAGTTGCTTCATGGTAAGTTTTTTCCCCTCATTCTAAGCTTGTGTGGGGATATTGTTCTATCCTTCCCCTTTTAACAGATATAGACTAGGAAACAGTAACTTGTTTGGATAATACATTACAACTGAGTTTCTGGATCTCACTAATAACATAGTTCTTAAGACTTAACTATGTAAATATCATTGTCATGTGTTTAGAATGTTCGTCTTCCATTATAATTCATAACAAACTCTGAATAGCATATAGAGACTTAACTGGATGAAACTACATAATAGAGTACATATGATGTTTATCTGGGCATGCATTTGTTGTTTGACTGTAACAGAACATATCAATGGCATATACATAGTCTTCTTGGTCTTTTTTTTCTTATCTGACTGCAGCAACAAAACTGTCCTCATTAATTCTGAAACAGGCCCTTCTAGATGTGTACACCATTGAATGAGAAATAGAAAAACATGATGGTATAAAAGTTGTTGTTATTAGTGATCTAGCTTATGGGAGGACAGTTCGTTCAGTTGCTCACTTGTTTGCGAAGTACCGAGATGTAAAAATTTACTTTGTATCCCCTGATGTGGTTAAAATGAAGGTATGAGAAAAGATGAAATTTTGATTATCTTGAGCTGGTAATTAGAATTACCCCTCATTCAATTTAATAAACTTTTGTTCTTTAAACTCAAATATAATTACACAATGTTATTTTTGTTTGATAATAGACGAATTGTTACTGATTCATTTTAGGATGACATCAAGGATTATTTGACATCAATGGGGGTTCACTGGGAAGAAAGTGATGATTTGTTGGAGGTCGCTTCTAAATGTGATGTGGTATATCAAACTCATATTCAAAGAGAAAGATTTGGAGAGAGGGTTGATTTGTATGAAGAGTCTCGAGGGATGTATATCGTGGATCTGAGTGTCTTAAATACTATGCAGAAACATGCAGTAGTGATGCATCCTTTGCCAAGATTTGATTAGGTTAAATTTTGTTATATAGTTCGGCATGTGATTCCGTTTCTTCTTATACCACAATTATGCTCTTTAAATTCCTTTAATGATTCTCTGTAGATTGTTGTCGGTGTGGATGGGGATCTAAGATTTGCTTATTTCAGACAAGCTAAGAATGGTTTTTACATCCGGATGACTCTTTTGAACCTTCTACTCCTTGGTTGGTGACAAATGCAAACTTTCTATATCTGGAATATTGCGGAACCATGTTTGTTATCCATTTAAGTGTGGATTCTAAGACCGTTGTAGAATTCAAGAGTTTTATCAACAAAGCTTTCAATCTTAATCCAATTTTAGCCATCAATTGCTATATCCCCACTCTATAAAATTGCTCCAAATAACCAGCATCCTACTGAGACAATCAAGATTAGAACATTTAACCAAATTACTAACCTATAAAAAGCAAGTTGAAAACAAGAAATATGTGCAGATCATTACACTTACCCAACTAAGTATTTAAAACCTTCAACTTAGCTTGAAAGTGAAGGGGAGTGTCACGCCCCAAATCCCATTGGAGCGGACTGGCACCCGTAGCCGAGGAGGACCGGGAGAACCCGTTCATAACCTATACTTTCACACTTACATTACTTATGAAAATTAGAAATTTGGGCAGCACTTCGATGTAAATAGAAGAAAACAGTACCTGTATCAGCCCAGCAGACACGCATATATATATATATAAACAGTAATTGGCCGTCAGAGTCATCACGTCTATCAACCAAACACTCTTATGGTTGTACAATATGTCTACAAAAGCCTCTACATAGATACACAACTGAGTTAGGGTCGGGACAAACTCCCGCCCACGAAAGACTTTTATACAAATACCAAAAGTACATATAGAAACGACTTGGGATGCCCCGAAACAACTGGAGCTCACCACTATCAACAGAATGTCCTGGCTCTTACTGCGGAGGTGTATGACCTGAAGTACCCGTTCCTGCAGGCATGAATACAGGTCCCCCGTGAGGGACGTCAGTACGGAAATATGTACTGAGTATGTAAGGCAGTGAGTATCAAGATGAGATACAAAAGATCAACAGAACCCAGATACCAGTGAATAAACAGTATGAGTAGACCACACTTAAAAGAGCTGATGGGATACCTGCACATTACTTTCATATCATTACTGCCCGCATTCCTTATCAATACATAACATATGTCATACAATGGCCAACTGATCAGTGGTACTAATACAATACATCAGGGACCACCCCAGGAATAGCATATATACATAATCTTTATAATACAATGGCCAACTGATCAGTGGTACTAATACAATACATCATATCATCAATTTAAAATAAAGACATTCCATTTCTTAATTCAATTAATCTTTGAGATTGGTTACTTTGTGGTCACACCTTATGGAACTTGAAACCATGATACCTCAATAGGAAAAACATGTAAATAGGTAATCAATATCATGAAAATGAAGTAGAGAATCATGGATACCTCATTAAACCATTTCGGAGTCAACAATAGTATATGGACATTTTTTTGACTAGCCGGACATCTTAAAAGTGAAAACAAGTTCAATTGGTGGTGTCGAAGATCAAATGATGTTATTATGTGTCATGTGTCGTAGGACAATGTTGGAAGCTTACTTGAGAGTGTCATGGGTCATTATTCATGCCAAAGATTAGATAGAGTATGTCTTACATACCTTGATATAACCACTTCAATACAAGTCCAACTTGACTTCCCGTACTCTTCGAACACTTATCTACAATAAGTCATTTGTGGCAAACTAGTATTAGCAACCAAACCTTACCATTTAGGTATTAACTTCACCAAATAATGTCTAGGAAGTAATCCTTTAACTCATCAATAAGAGTGCTACATACATCCTCTTATACTCTTATTACATTCACATATCATGCATTTTCATGCAATATCCCTCAACATCACTCTTAGCCTTTATTTCCCCTCTTAATCACCATCCAATACCAACATGATCACTAGGCATACATAACCACTAATATAATGATATATCACCACAACTCATCCTCCATAATCCAATACAACAACTTCCATAATTTACTACAACAATTTATACAAAACAATTCATAACTATGTTTCTAGTTATCTTCCAACATCAAGACAATACTCATAATCCTTTATCAATACTTATTCATGGATAAGAATCAAGAATAAACAATATTCATACCTTAACAATGAAATCTTGTATTTAGAATCCTCCTTACATAACCATGGGGTGCTTCTCGAAGCTTTCGAGATGGTGAACACAACTACGGAACCAATTCGAATTTTCTACGGTTGAATCACAAAATATTTGAAGTTGAAATTAGGCTAGGGTTTCACCTTCTCTTAATAATTGGATGATATATGATATATATGAGGCTAAGTTTATGTTTATAAAGACCAATTTTCGTCCAAGAGGTAATAGAAAATGACCATTTTGCCCTAAAAATTTAAATAAATCCGAATCTGTCCCCAGTGGACAGTTTTGATAGGCTGAAGTAAATCGATCATAACTCTTTGCTCCAGTATCGGATTTGGGTGAAACCAATTGCATTGGAAATATAATTCAAAGGGCTTTCATTTTTATATAAAGTATACCACCCATTTATTCCTGTACAAGGAGTTATGGTCGTTTAAAGTTGACCCAAAAATCTGTCCCAAAATTCTGTTTTTTTTTATAGGCTGTAGTAAAACGGGTATAGCTCCTTACTCAGACATTGGATTTGGATGAAACCAATTTCATCGGAAAGAAGACTCTCGGAGATTTTCTTCGATATATAGCAGCTCACACAGTTCTTTTTGTACAAGGAGTTATGATCGTCTAAAGTTGATCCAAAGAAAATTGCCTAGCTGCAGTAATTTTCCTGCAGATTTACTGTTCACAGGCTTCCCGACCACCGTTTTGAAATTTCGAATGTGCTCGCTTATTTGAAATACTCCTCTGTTTTGGGCAAACTTTATATCGTTGGAAAGCTTATTCCAATACCTACACATACAACTATTGACGGGATACTTCCGAACACCATAAACTTAATTTAACCCATACGCAAGCCTTTAGGACTCCATATAATCGCGATAAGTGTACGAAAAAATTTACGGGGTGTTACATTCTCCCCCCCTTAAGAACATTCGTCCTCGAATGTTAGCATAGTTACTCAATTAAGACATGTCCAAGCTTACAATTAACATATTCATCATCATAACATACTTGCATAAAAATAAACACTTACTTGTTATTGTTCTTCTTCCGTCTCATGAACTTCCTCCTCATCGTTGAATAGGTAAGGGTACTTAATCTTCATCGCTTCCTCGGCTTCCCATGTGATCTCCTCAACTTGTTGATTCCTCCAAAGTACTTTTATCGATGCTATCTCTTTATTCCTTATCTTTTTAATTTGGCGATCAAGAATAGCAATAGGCATTTCTTCAAAAGTGAGATCTTTTGTAACTTGTACATCTTCCATAGTAGTGATGTGCGATGGATCTCCGATGTACTTGCGAAGCATCGAAACATGAAATATGGGATGAACTGTTGAGAGCTCTTGAGGTAGCTTTAACTCATAAGCAACTTGTCCAAATCTTTGAATGATCTTGTACGGACCTATGTATCGTGGACTTAACTTTCCTTTCTTGCCAAACCTCATCACTCCTTTCATTGGTGATACCTTCAAGAATACCCAATCGTCGATAGAAAACTCAAGTCCTCTTCTTCTAACATCCGCATAAGATTTGTGTCGACTTTGAGCTGTTTCAAGCCGTTGTTGGATCACTTTAACCTTCTCCATTGCTTGATAAATAAGATCCGGTCCAAACCAGACCGCATCACCTGCTTCAAACCATCCTATTGGCGATCTACACTTTCTTCCATACAATGCTTCATATGGTGCCATTTTGATACTTGAATGATAGCTATTATTGTAGGCAAACTCGATAAGAGGTAGGTGATCATCCCAGTTGCCTTTGAAATCTAATACACATGCTCGTAGCATATCTTCAAGTGTCTGGATGGTACGTCCCGCTTGTCCG
This sequence comes from Capsicum pubescens, assembly GCA_030864215.1. Taxonomy (NCBI): domain Eukaryota; kingdom Viridiplantae; phylum Streptophyta; class Magnoliopsida; order Solanales; family Solanaceae; genus Capsicum; species Capsicum pubescens. Next base: position 57,815,687 of record CM061538.1, read on the forward strand.
TCCGTCTGAGGATGAAAAGCCGTACTTAGATTTACTTGTGTCCCCAAACTCCTTTGAAAAGACTTCCAGAAATTCGCGGTAAATTGGGCTCCTCGATCAGATATAATGAAAATTGGAACTCCATGTAATCGAACGATCTCCTTAATATACAACTTCGCATACTCTTCCACCGTATAAGTTGTCTTAACTGGTAAGAAGTGCGCGGATTTGGTAAGCCTATCAATGATTACCCATAGGGAATCAAACTTCCAAAATGTACGAGGCAAACCCGTGATGAAATCCATATTGATCTTGTCCCACTTCCAGACGGGAAGATCTATACATTGGATGTAACCACCGGGTTTCTGGTGTTCTACTTTGACTCTTTGACAATTCGGACATTCAGCTACAAATTCGGTAATATTCTTCTTCATGTCATTCCACCAATATATTGCTTTCAAATCTTGATACATCTTAGTCGACCCTGGATGGATGGAATACCTTGAACAGTGTGCTTCTGTCATAATTCTCTTTCTTAGCTCGACTACATCAGGTACACATAAACGACTCTGACACTGAAGCACTCCTTCTCGCGTAAGCTCAAATGCCTTTGTCGTGCCACTCTGCACATCCTCCTTAAGCTGCAATAAAATTGGATCTGCATACTGCTTCTCTTTCACTTCAGCTATCAATGAAGATTCCGCTGCATTACGTACAATAACCTCTTCATCTGGAGTTTCGAGAAGTCGAACTCCCAAATTAGCTAGTTGGTGAAGATCCTTAATCATCCCCTGCTTTCCTATAGATGCTATTTTAGACTTACGACTCAGTGCATCCGCTACCACATTCGCTTTCCCTGGATGATACAAGATATCAACATCGTAATCTTTCAACAATTCAAGCCATCTCCGCTGCCTCAAGTTTAGATCTTTCTGACTGAAGATATATTGCAGGCTCTTATGATCGGTATATATGTCAACATGAACCCCATATAAGTAGTGGCGCCATATCTTCAAAGCAAATACAACTGCAGCTAGCTCAAGATCATGCGTGGGATAATTCCTCTCATGTGGTCGCAACTGTCTAGAGCCATAGGCTATTACTCTACCATGTTGTATTAATACGCATCCTAAGCCAATTCTCGAAGCATCACAGTACACTGCATACCCTTCTGTGCCTTCAGGAAGCACCAATACCGGTGTAGAAGTCAACTTGCTCTTCAGATCTTGGAAACTCTTTTCACTGGCATCATTCCATTGAAACTTGGAGGCTTTATGCGTCAACTTAGTCAAGGGTGCAGAAATAGAAGAAAAACCTTCAACAAACCTTCTATAATAACCTGCCAACCCGAGGAAACTACGAATCTCCGTAGGCGTCGTGGGTCTTGGCCAATTCTTCACAGCCTCAATCTTCTGAGTGTCAACTTTTATGCCTTCACTGGATACAATATGGCCCAAAAATGCCACTGACTTGAGCCAAAACTCACATTTAGAAAACTTCGCATACAGCTTACGATCACGAAGAATCTGCAACGCCTGCCTTAAGTGATTAACATGATCCTCTTCTGATCTAGAGTAGACCAGAATATCATCTATGAAAACTATCACGAACACATCTAGAAACGGCTTAAACAGCCTATTCATCAGATCCATAAAAACTGCGGGTGCATTTGTCAGCCCGAATGACATAACCAGGAATTCATAATGACCATACCGTGTTCGGAAAGCTGTCTTGGGTATATCTTTATCCTTGACTCTCACTTGATGATAGCCTGATCTCAAGTCAATCTTGGAAAAACACTGGGCACCCTGCAACTGGTCAAATAAATCATCAATTCGGGGAAGAGGGTATTTATTCTTGATAGTCACCTTATTCAATTGCCAATAGTCAATACACATCCTCAGCGAACCATCTTTCTTACGCATAAACAATACTGGTGCTCCCCAAGGGGACATACTAGGCCTTATGAATCCCTTCTCTAGCAAATCTTTCAATTGCTCTTTCAATTCTCGCAATTCTGTTGGGGCCATTCTATATGGAGGAATGGAGATTGGTTGGGTGCCTGGTATTACCTCAATACCAAACTCTACTTCTCGTTCAGAAGGTAAGCCTGGAAGATCTTTAGGGAATACATCAGGAAATTCATTTACCACTGGTACAGTGTGAAGATCCGGTGATTCCGATTCCGTATTCTTTACTCTAACTAAATGACATATGTAGCCCTTGGAAATCATTTTTCTCGCTTTGAAATAAGAAATAAATCTACCTCTTGGTGCGCCAATCTTACCTTGCCATTCAATAACTGCTTCATCAGGAAAATGTAAATACATTTTTTTCGTACAACAGTCAATTTTGGCATAACAAGACGCCAACCAATCCATACCCATTATAACATCAAAATCTACCATTTCTAGTTCCACAAGATTGGCCATCGTGTCTCGACCACACACAGTTACTACACAATCTTTATAAACTCTTCTAGCAATAATAGATTCCCCAACCGGGGTAGACACTTCCAACGGTTTATCTAACAATTCGGGGGTCCTTTTGAACTTTCCAGCAACCAAGGGAGTAACATATGATAATGTAGAACCGGGATCAATTAGAGCATATACATCAAATGAAAATATGGACAACGTACCCGTAACCACATCTGGGGAAGCCTCTAGATTCTGTCGATCCGCTAAAGCATAAGTGCGATTCTGAGTCCCGCTGGAACTGGCGACTCTTGTTTCATTTCTAGCGTGACCCGCAGGTCGTAACGATGATACAACAGCTGATCCCGAAGGTCGTGCTACGCCACCTGCGCCCCTTCGTGGGCATTCTCTCATCATATGCCCCATCATACCGCACCAATAACAAACATTTGTTCCCATTCGACATACGCCCATATGATGCTTTCCGCATCGATTACATATCTCTCGAGAAGGTCTCGATTGGATCATGTTCCCTTGCCCACGATAACCCACTGATCGCGAACTATGACCCTCACTTCTTTGCCCAAATTGACTGCCTCTGAACCCCTGATGCTGTGGTGGAGCACTAGCTGCAGAATAAGAAAATAATGGCCTAGGTGGTCTAGCAGAAAATTGAGGTCTAAAACCTCTCTGTGGCGCCATAAACTGACCTGTAGATTTGGCCCTCTTAGAAGACACGTTTTCAAATTCCTGTGTTCTTCTTCTTTGCCTCTGATCTTCCATTTTCTGTGCAAATGCTTGGATCCTAGCTATATCCATGTCTTTATTTAGTGCAGCAATAGTACAATCCCTAACCAAATACGAATCCAATCCATTCACATACCGATGAACTCTGTCATCCATAGTAGCTATAACATTAGGAGCATAACTGGACAAGGAATTAAATCGAAGACTATACTCCCTCACACTTGTATGACCTTGTCGAAGATTTAAGAACTGATCCGCACGGGCCTGACGAGTCTCATATGGAAGATAATGATCAATAAATGCCTCTTTGAACTCTTTCCAAGTAGCTGGGGGTGCATCAATGCCCCTTGACCGTTTCCAGTCTTCATACCAATATATAGCCTCACCTTTGAATCTATACGCGGCTAACTCCACTATCTCTCTGCCCGATACATGCATCACCTCTAGGGCCCTTTGGATCTGATCAATAAAGTCCTGCGGATCTTCATTAAGATCGGATCCGTTAAAAGTAGGCGGATCCATCTTAAGAAAATCTTGCGTCCGAAGACAAGCCGCCCTATCAATACCGCTAGAACCCGCGGCAGGAATGGCTTGCCCTTGGACTTGCCCAGCAACTATACGAGTCAAAAGTTGCACTGCATTTCTAAGATCTTGATCAACAACATTAATAGGTGGCTCTGGGGATATAGTTCTCCTCCTCCTTATTTCTTCCGGACTGGGGGAAGTTTCTGATGCATGCTCAGCTGGAGCCTCACTTTGATTAGCTGGTATAGTGGGTGACTTACTAGTCCCCTCTCCGGCAGCCACATCTACTTGCTTACTGATATTCTTGCTTCTGGTAACCGGCATCATTACTATAATAAGAGAAACAAATGGATTCAGTGGTCAACTATGAATTCATATACAATATAAGCTCTATCGCACGATCTAAGACATGAAGAAAAGAAACAATTCCTAAATGTCCATAGCCTCCTGTTTATAGATGTGGTGCACAACACACCGATAAACAAGACTCTACGTAGACACGGCTTTGTAGACTCACTAGGACGAACCTCTCTGATACCACTTTTGTCACGCCCCAAATCCCATTGGAGCGGACTGGCACCCGTAGCCGAGGAGGCCCGGGAGAACCCGTTCATAACCTATACTTTCACACTTACATTACTTATGAAAATTAGAAATTTGGGCAGCACTTCGATGTAAATAGAAGAAAACAGTACCTGTATCAGCCCAGAAGACACGCATATATATATATATAAACAGTAATTAGCCGTCAGAGCCATCACGTCTATCAACCAAACACTCCTATGGCTGTACAATATGTCTACAAAAGCCTCTACATAGATACACAACTGAGTTAGGGTCGGGACAAACTCCCGCCCACGAAAGACTTTTATACAAATACCAAAAGTACATATAGAAACGACTTGGGATGCCCCGAAACAACTGGAGCTCACCACTATCAACAGAATGTCCTGGCTCTTACTGCGGAGGTGTACGACCTGAAGTACCCGTTCCTGCAGGCATGAATACAGGTCCCCCGTGAGGGACGTCAGTACGAAAATATGTACTGAGTATGTAAGGCAGTGAGTATCAAGATGAGATACAAAAGATCAACAGAACCCAGATACCAGTGAATAAACAGTATGAGTAGACCACACTTAAAAGAGCTGATGGGATACCTGCACATTACTTTCATATCATTATTTCCCGTATTCCTTATCAATACATAACATATGTCATACAATGGCCAACTGATCAGTGGTACTAATACAATACATCAGGGACCACCCCTGGAATAGCATATATACATAATCTTTATAATACAATGGCCAACTAATCAGTGATACTAATACAATACATCATATCATCAATTTAAAATAAAGACATTCCATTTCTTAATTCAATTAATCTTTGAGATTGGTTACTTTGTGGTCACACCTTATGGAACTTGAAAACCATGATACCTCAATAGGAAAAACATGTAAATAGGTAATCAATATCATGAAAATGAAGTAGAGAATCATGGATACCTCATTAAACCATTTCGGAGTCAACAATAGTATATGGACATTTTTTTGACTAGCCGGACATCTTAAAAGTGAAAACAAGTTCAATTGGTGGTGTCGAAGATCAAATGATGTTATTATGTGTCATATGTCGTAGGACAATGTTGGAAGCTTACTTGAGAGTGCCATGGGTCATTATTCATGCCAAAGATTAGATAGAGTATGTCTTACATACCTTGATATAACCACGTCAATACAAGTCCAACTTGACTTCCCGTACTCTTCGAACACTTATCTACAATAAGTCATTTGTGGCAAACTAGTATTAGCAACCAAACCTTACCATTTAGGTATTAACTTCACCAAATAATGTCTAGGAAGTAATCCTTTAACTCATCAATAAGAGTGCTACATACATCCTCTTATACTCTTATTACATTCACATATCATGCATTTTCATGCAATATCCCTCAACATCACTCTTAGCCTTTATTTTCCCTCTTAATCACCATCCAATACCAACATGATCACTAGGCATACATAACCACTAATATAATGATATATCACCACAACTCATCCTCCATAATCCAATACAACAACTTCCATAATTTACTACAACAATTTATACAAAACAATTCATAACTATGTTTCTAGTTATCTTCCAACATCAAGACAATACTCATAATCCTTTATCAATATTTATTCATGGATAAGAATCAAGAATAAACAATATTCATACCTTAACAATGAACTCTTGTATTTAGAATCCTCCTTACATAACCATGGGGTGCTTCTCGAAGCTTTCGAGATGGTGAACACAACTACGGAACCAATTCGAATTTTCTACGGTTGAATCACAAAATATTTGAAGTTGAAATTAGGCTAGGGTTTCACCTTCTCTTAATAATTGGATGATATATGATATATATGAGGCTAAGTTTATGTTTATAAAGACCAATTTTCGTCCAAGAGGTAATAGAAAATGACCATTTTGCCCTAAAAATTTAAATAAATCCGAATCTGTCCCCAGTGGACAGTTTTGATAGGCTGAAGTAAATCGATCATAACTCTTTGCTCCAGTATCGGATTTGGGTGAAACCAATTGCATTGGAAATATAATTCAAAGGGATTTCATTTTTATATAAAGTATACCACCCATTTCTTCCTGTACAAGGAGTTATGGTTGTTTAAAGTTGACCCAAAAATCTGTCCCAAAATTCTGTTTTTTTTTATAGGCTGTAGTAAAACGGGTATAGCTCCTTACTCAGATATTGGATTTGGATGAAACCAATTTCATCGGAAAGAAGACTCTCGGAGCTTTTCGTCGATATATAGCAGCTCACACAGTTATTTTTGTACAAGGAGTTATGATCGTCTAAAGTTGATCCAAAGAAAATTGCCTAGCTGCAGTAATTTTCCTGCAGATTTACTGTTCACAGGCTTCCCGGCCACCGTTTTGAAATTTCGAATGTGCTCGCTTATTTGAAATACTCCTCTGTTTTGGGCAAACTTTATATCGTTGGAAATCTTATTCCAATACCTACACATACAACTATTGACGGGATACTTCCGAACACCATAAACTTAATTTAACCCATACGCAAGCCTTTAGGACTCCATATAATCGCGATAAGTGTACGAAAAAATTTACGGGGTGTTACAGGGAGCCTTGGAGTAACTGGTAAAGTTGTTGCCATATGACCAGAAGGTCATGGGTTCAAGCCTTGGAAACAGCCTCTAGCAGAAATGCAAGGTAAGGCTGCGTACGATATACCCTTGTGGTGGGGCCCTTCCCCGGACACCGCGCATAGCGGTAGCTTTAGTGCACCGGGATGCCCTTTTTTTAACTTAGCTTGAAAGTGTGTGCGAAGCCCTTAAGGTTTGTGTTCTTTTGTCTCTCGGAATCTATCTATTCACTCATTCCCGCTAATTTCTTTTGTTACCTACTTAGCTAAGCATTGGAACTATGTATGCATGTGTTTATTCAGTGTTAAGTATATAATTTGTGCATATATGCTTCAAAACTGTTACTGTATCTTTATGTGCTTTATGTATAAAAATATAGTTCACGGTACTTCAGGCTAAAACATCAATCCCTAAACGAATGAATATTAAGATAGAAGTTGCATAGTAAAGTTCTTTATCCCTGAGAATGAAACGATAACAGTTAAGTTGCAATTTCGTAAGATCTGAAACACTATGTGCTCCGCTATTAGTCGTTGCCTATATCTTTCACTTTGTTAGTTTCTTTTATCATTTGATGTTTTTGTCCTTCATTTAATCCTCATTACTGCTCTTGTTGAGGGGCCATATTGTCTCTAAGATGCATTCTATTTATCATGATCTTTCGTGTTTGTTTTTGGTGTGCATGAGTCTTGCTTTTGTTCAATTGCTTATTTGTACATACTTTGGTAAATATAGCGAGAGTCCAGTTTTCTGAAATTCTCCCAAACTTCTTACTTCTTAATAGGCCGTTGATCTCTCAATTTCTGAAGTTTCAACCTTTCAGGATGCCAAGGTGATTGGTCTGAACTGTCAAACTAATGCATTTTTGAATAAATTTTTTCAACATAATAAATGAGATATTTTTATCAGGTATGTGATTTGAGCTACCAAGCCGCATTACCTGAAGTTCTAGAGATTCTAAAGTCTGCATGTGAGACGCATGGATTGCCATTATCTCAGACATGAGTTCCATGCGAAAGTTCATATTTTAGTAATGTAGTGGAGTATCATTATTAACACTTATCTTTCATTTTTGCAATTAATGCACAAATGCAACTTTGCAGATTTCTAGATCGATGGATCAAATAATTGAAATAATCCAATTTGACATTGAATTCTTCTTTTTCAGTTGAATAGATAGAATCTGAAAAAGACTATTGTTTCCACATATCTACTTTTACTTTAAAAAACTGTTTACTTACTTTTTGTCTTACTACTATTTTGTTTCCACATGTGATATGTCTACTTACTTTTTGCCTTTTATTATTACTTACCACAAAAAAATTTGGTCATTACTATTTTGTTTCCACGTCTCTACTGACTTTTTGCCTTTTATAATTACTTACCAAAAAAACAGCTCACTACTATTTTGCTCTACTTACGTTTTGCCTTTTATTTACTTACCAAAAAAAAATTTGGTCACTACTATTTTATTTTCACGTCTCTACTGACTTTTTTCCTTTTATATTATTACTTACCAAAAAACTGCTCACAACTATTTTGTTTCCACATATCTACTTACTTTTTGCCTTTTACTATTACTTACCAATTACCAAAAAAATCTTATTACTTACTGTTTCCGTCTCTGTAAGTTTTTGAACAGTTGGAAGTTTTTTATTGTAGAAAGTTACAAGAAAATTATACTTGGGATGTGTTTGGTATGATGGAAAGTGTTTTCTTGAAAAACAAGTATTTTTTTCCCGTATTTTCTTGTGTTAGATAATGCAAAGTAGAAAATATTATATCAACTCTGTTTGTATATGATCTAAGCAAATACTATTGGGGGGGAGTGTGTGTCTGTGTTAGTTAGACTGTTATATGGAGCAGCTGATTGTAATCAATTAGGATCAAAGATGAGAAATTAGGTTTGGGGATGTTAGACAAACTATTGAAGATTTTTTTTGAAATTTGGTTCTTATTTTTGGCCTTTGTAATGAGTGGAATAGAATACTTGAAGCTAAATCCCCTTGCATATGTGCCCACGTTGGTTGATGGAGATGCAGTAATTGCCGACTCTTTTGCTATCATAATGGTATGGTTTTCTTGTACTTTGCCATTTGAGCATGTAAATTTTATTATTACTATGTTGTTGGTGATAAGAAGATTTCTTGGGCAGTATCTGGAAGAGAAGTATTCCCAACGAGCATTGTTGCCTCAGGAAAGAAAGCAAAAAATTACATTGACTATTAGAGGTAAGTTCTGGGAATTATTTGTTTTATAAGTATAAACTTAAGTTGGTAACTCACTGACTCTACTTTAGAAACAATTTACAAAGAGAGAGAAGTCAAGCAACCAAAGGCAAAAAACTAAAAAAAATGCAGGATTATGAGTTGCAAACTTGCAGGTACGTTTTATGGTAATATGAATAGAATTGATAGAAGATATCTTAATAAAGGTCTCATATGTCATATGAAAGATCGAATTTACCCCTCTGCATATAATTTGACTGAATTTATTTATACTTTCCAATGAAAGACAAAAGCTATCAAAAGTTTATGCTCTTTCAGATCTTTATTCTTTCTTTCTTGTTTGTGCAGAATGGAACTATAGGTAGCTCTATACTCTTTTATGCACTTTTATAATTTATGCATTTCGTCTTACTGATAATTGATGGTTTTGATCTAAGTTGAGACACTGAATTTTCTCTTTGGTTGCATTTCATTCCTGGAATTGAATTTCGAACGGATAATCAACCATTCAAGGTGATTTTCTCCTTATGCTTTTAAGTATTTTTCTTGGGATACTGGTTTTGGAGTTCATTGACATGTGGGACTCCTGTTGCAGGCTCAAATAAAATGATTCACGGCCAAAATTGTTGACATACTAAAGCAAGAAAATCTTTACGCATCTCAGGGTGAGCCGGTTATCTTGTCTCAGGTTAGCTTTTGATTGTGATTTACTATATTCGGACTACTAAGAAACGAGTCTGATATTACTCGTTCTTCGTTATTGTTTGAGTAGATAGAAAATGAGTATGGCAATGGTGATTTTGAACCTCATTATGGTGCTCGTTCTAAACCTTACGTCAACTGGGCAGCATCGATGACTACATATTTGGATACGGGAGTGCCATGGGTTATGTGTCAGCATCCAGATGCCCCCCACAGCCCCCCACTATGAGTTTCTTGCATCTTACCTTGTGTTTAAGCACCTTGAGAACCTCTATAGACTACTAAACATTTTTGACAATTTGTCATAGCCACTAAGGTAATTAACTTTCTATGTGTGCTGTGATAATGACAGATTAACACTTGCAATGGATTTTATTGTGACCAATTCAACCAAAATTCTGATAAAACACCGAAGATGTGGACCGAGAAGTTTCTTTTGGTGGTGTTGTCCCTTACAGGCCTGTGGATTATTTAATCTACTATGCAGTCAAATAAATGACATATATCCCCCTTTATCAAGATATGTTTCAGTTGTTTCATACATATTTGATAATGGGTGCACGCATACTACAACCAACTTTAAGATATGAAACACCATTGCAAACATTCGAGTGGATTATTGATAAAAAAATCATAGTGGATCCAGTTATGAAACATAACTGTTTTACCTGCAAACATATCTTTGCCCGTGCATAGAACGGGCACGGGCACACTAGTAACCCATAAAGAAAGAAAAAGTCAAAAGGAAAGAACTGTTGAATGACCAGTTATAAATGGACCGAATCAAAATTCAAATGGACCTTAATGGGTGAAGTAAAGACTAATAAAATCAAGGAAATGTAGTGAATATTATCTTACTTTTGAAATATTAAATTGACTTTTATTTTTCCATACATAATCTGCTCCTAAATGGAAACATTCAAAATTAATTTATTACTTCCTCCATCCATCTTTATTTATTCAATATATTAAAAATGATTGTTCAATTTTGCCTGTTTAATTTAAAAAATCAAGAGATAATTTATAATTTTGTGTATGAAAGAAATTAAATAAATCAATTTCAGCCATATTATATGAAATCTTTTCATTCCTTTCTTTTTCTTGACATTTTTTTTCCTTTTCTTACTCCTACTTATTTGTTTTTATTTTTCTTTTAATTAAGCTATTTACGAAAAGATGTAAAAGTTAGACCATTTATGTCATTAAATTCTATTAATATGTTGCACAATGTAAAAGTGTTTCGCTCCTTTTTCTCCTTGTAACATTCTAAGAACCTTTTAGATAATATCTCTTACCATTTAAATAATTTATCATTATTTTTCATAAATTTGAGGGAAAAAATCTTAAACAAATTAGGTCTATATATGGAATAAATTAAATGAATCAATATGGAACAAATTAAATGAATCAATTTCAACCATATTATATAGAATATGGAATCTTTTCTTTCCTTTCTTTTTCTTGATATCTTCTTTTCCTTTTCTTACTCCTCCTTATTTGTTCTCATTTTTCTTTTTCTCTTTTCACTCAATCTTCTATTCTTTTCTTTAAATATTATCTCCTCATAATTGTAGGAAAAAACTCTGATGCTCAATTTATTTCTCTAAAATATTTTAGTATTTTCTTTTATAATGAAAAAGATAAAGAAGATATACAAAATAAATAATTACATTCATATAAGAGTGAAGAGCCTGTGTTTGAAGGAAAGTCTTGGAATAACAATCAGGTCCCATTGATTTTCTTAGTCATGCTCCATCGCAATCCACTAATCTGACGCCACCACAAAAGAAATCTACAATCATTGTCGTAAGCCATGCCATCGTGTAACATTTAGCAGATGTCGGGTAATTTATGTCTACATGATTGGTGTTTTATGTTTTGAAGTATAAATGCAAAGTTTTCCATGTAATATAATGTGTTTTACAAAACAAATCCACATTGCTACACATGATTTGTGAAAAAAAAAAAGATGTAGAATGCATGTTGTATGTTCGTCTATATTCCTTATATAATGCCTGGAAAGTTATGTATCAATATCAAAGAGAGGGTAATTAAGAGATTTTAAAAAGAGGCTCTTTGAAGTTCTGTAACGTTAACAATACAATAATTCATAATGAATGTGGAGAATGTAACTGTTCCTTATTGTGTGACCGCTACGTTTTTTCTTTTAAAAGAATAAAAAAAAAATTAACATGTAAAATGTGAAAAAAAAGTCAAAACATGTGGTAAAAGATAAATATCTTTTTTGACATTCTAGACATGCCACATCAGCAGGCTACTTAGTCTCTTTTATATATAGAGAGAGATTTAGCAATCCAAAACTAAAAAAAAAAAGATTGAAGTACCTCTCATCGTCAATTCTAAGATTTTTTTATTTTTTATTTTAAAAAAAACAATTCAAAACCTATTTGATAAGAAAAGGAAATGGTAATTATCTCCAATTCTATTTGATCTTTTCTCCTTTTTCTTTCCTTGTTTTCTTTTTATTTCAATTCCTTCTCTTTCTCTTACTTTTTGTAAATTGTTGGTTCTCTTCTTTTTTCATGCATGGTACTTTTTTGTGTGTGTATAATGATGTAAAGTTTATGTTGTAGCTACAATCAGTGGCAGATCCAGAAATTTTCTTCAGGGGGTTCGAAAAATATAAATATAAATATGTGAATGAGTTAACAAAATATAATTTCCAGGTATGTAATAGTATATAGGAAAAAGAAAAAAAGGGTTTTAAGTTTTTTTTGATTTTATATTTTAACTTATTAAAAAGTTTTTTTTTATATATATAGCAGGTGAGGTATGCATCTATTTTTTAATAGCTAATGGTTGTAGGCGTCTTTTTTTTTTTATAGTTGTACAGAACTAAAGTAGCAGCTGTACAAAATAATTTATTTATAAAAAATATGCAGCCTGGTGGGGATCAAACCCGCAACAAGGGCTGTGGTAGAGCCCTAAGAAGCGGAGAAAGTACCACTAAGTTGTCCAACAACCTTGTGTTAGGTGGTTCAAAATTAATATATGTACATAAATATAGATTTTCTACTTTATATATACGTCGTAATTTTTTGCCGAGGGGGTTCGGGTGAACCCCCTCGCTACCACGTAGGTCCTCCCCTGGCTACAATTTGTTTGTTCTCCGCATTTAAATTTAGTAACTTAGACTAAAAATAATAATTAAAAAAAAAAATGAACACATAGTCAATAATTACCTATGATTAATCTATAATCTATAATCTATAATCTATATTTATATCTATACTATATTAAAAGTGTGAAGACACTTTAAAAAGTGATTCGAACTTTTTGCCCTTCATTAAAAGTCTTCTTTTTAGATAAAGTCGTCTTTCCACTATTTTTTTTTAAATTATTTTAGTGATACTAAATATAAACAATAATTTTAAAAAATAAAAACTTTTTCTAACAAAAATGGAATACTTTTTTCCAGCATCCAAATAAAATTTGGTATAAATATTTCCTATATTAAGAGTGGTGTGTTGGTACAAAAAATAGGCAAAAGACGTTTAAGAAAAAAAGCAAAAAAGTTCTTACTAAACAATTCAACTACTTTTTTTAATATTATATTTTGGAATTGTCATATAATTATTTTTCTTATGATACGAGTACGATCACGATCATGTACACTTTTTGAGTATTTTGAAGACCACCTAAAGAGTGCACAAGTCTAAGCGTGAAGGAGGCCCAAAACCGTCCCAAACACACTCCATGGGCTGTTTTTGTAGCCCTTTTCATTAAAGGGTCTTTTAGTCTTTTGTTTTTTATTTTGTAATGTAATATAAATTGAACATTGTAGGGTTTTAGTTGGTAGTTTTTATGAATGTTGAAGAAAGAACATTCCTTTTACAGAGAGAGAGAGTCCACAATCGAAACTAGGGCATAGCATAAGGGTGGATTCTCTTGTGTGTTGCATTTTGCTTGATACGTTGGTGCTTGGGTGGTGGACGCCTCTCTTGTGTCAATTGTAAGAGTTAGGTGTTTGTTGTGTGAAGTGTTAAAGGTCCAAGAGTGGAATATGCTCTTGGGTTGTTAAGACTACATCAACACTTGTCTAACTATCTATCTTGTATTTTGTTTTAGTTTCGGCTTCTTGTGTTGTTAATGTAACCCGTTTGTTCTTGTTGCTATTGTAATATTGTGGAGCTTCATCTTGTGTTGCTAAACTTGTTGTTGGTTGGCTGTTTTGGTGTATTAACACCTTGTATCCTCTTCTTTCTTGTTCTAGATAGTGAATCCGAGAAAGGTCCCCATTTGGTCCACGATTTGTTGTGATTTGTGGACTGTTTTGGGGTATGATTTCGTGTTCCCTTATTTGTTCCGTATCAGTAGTCGAGGAAAGAATTTTAATGAGGGTGATCGTCTTGCACTAAATAATGATCTCAGCACCAACAATGTAAGAAGAAGGGTGAAAATACTAAAGTAGTGAAAAGAAAATTTTTAGAAAATAAATGCTATCAGTGTAGAGGAAAGGGGCACTGGTCACGTACCTGTTGTACGGCAAAACATCTGGCTAATCTCTATCAGACGTCTCTCAAGAAAATGGTAACAATGTAGAAGCAAACTTTATATCCAAAGATAATGTTGAGCCTATGGATTTAGATGTTGCAGATTTCCTTGCAATCCCTAAAGGATAGTCATCTTGTCGGTGATGAATCTACGAATGTCTGAGTATTTTACTTTTCTATTGGTTGTATTAGTTTATATTTTCGTTAGTAGTATGTCATTATTCATATAAATAAATAAATAAAGTTTGTATAATACGTTGTGTGCTAGTAATGTTATAATATTTAATTTGTTTATATTTTCATCTTGAAGAATATATGGATACTCATCAAATTTTATTTGGATCAATAACCAACCGTGACGATATTTGTGTAATTGATGGTGGAATAACGTACGCCATATTTAAAGATGAGAAATACTTTTCCCACTTACTTAGAAGAAAGGGAAAAGACATCATTTCCACTCCATACTATACAAGAAAAGTCTAAGCCACACCTAAATTATATAAGTGACCTATTACACACCTTAACTATATACAAGTGATATTATTACCTCCCCGCGACCCCCATTCTGAGGCGCGTCCAGCCTATTAAATAACAAAAGTAAACGGCTAAAAATATTAAGCGAAAAGGCATTGTTTCCACCTCAAACTATAGTCGAAAAGTCGAATCCACACCTAAACTATATAAGTGACCTATTACACACCTTAAATATAAAAAAGTAATACTTTTTACTGACGTGGTGCTGACGTGGCAGCGCGTGTAAAACACTACACCACATGCAAGTGGTGGTAGCCTGACAGGGTGTAAATAGTTTCACTTTTTTATAGTTTAGGTGTAATAGGTCACTAGAATAGTTTAGGTGTGGCTTCGACTTTTCGGGTATAGTTTGGGGTGGAAACGATGCCTTTTCCCTAGAAGAAAAGCAAATGTTACAATAATCTATGGTAATTCGAAATTAATTAAGACTCCAGAAGAGCTATCATATTTCTACATAAGGGGACAAAACTGATTATAGAAGATGTATTGTTCTTTTCTAAATCCCCAAGAAACTTATTGAGTTTTAAAGATATACGCCAAAATGGATATCATGTTTAGACAATAAATGAACTGAATATTGAATATTTTGACATTACCGAGAATGTCTTAGGCCAGAAACACGTTTGGAGAAAATTACCAACTCTGTCTTTCGGATTATATTATGCCGAAATTAGTACAATTAAAGCACACTCTATCATAAATTAGTACGTTTGTGCTTTGACATAATCAAATAGGTTATCCTGGCTCAATAATGATAAGACAAATCATTG
Source organism: Capsicum pubescens (assembly GCA_030864215.1). NCBI lineage: Eukaryota > Viridiplantae > Streptophyta > Magnoliopsida > Solanales > Solanaceae > Capsicum > Capsicum pubescens. Next base: position 57,831,276 of record CM061538.1, read on the forward strand.
AAAATTTAAAAGGACATCCGTTGAAGAACCTGAAGATTCTTACAGGTGATGAATTTGCATGTGTTGCTTGTTATCAAGGCAAACTGATAACTAAAACATCACCACTGAAAGTTGGCGTCGAATTTCCTTTTTTTTCTAGAACGTATACATAGGGTTATATGTGGACCTATTCACTCATCCAGTGGGTCATTTAGATATTTTATGGTCCTAATACACACATCTTCAACATAGTCTTATGTGTGTCTCTTATCATCTCGCAACCTGACGTTTGCAAAATTATTGACACAAATAATACAATTAAGGGAGCAATTCCCAGATTATACCATTAAGTCTATTCGTTTCGATAATGTTGGAGAATTTACATTCCAAGATTTTGATGATTACTGTATATCAGTTGGCATAGGAGTTGAACATTCTATCACTCATGCTCATACTCAAAATAATTTTGTTGGTCATTTATTAAGCGCTTATAATTGATAGCAAGGCCACTACTTATGAAAACTAAATTGTCAACTACTGTTTGGGGTCATGCTATCTTGCATGCAACATCACTTGTTCGTCTGAGACCAACTCATTATAATAAGTACTCTCCGTCACAATTAGTCCTTGGTCATAAGCCAAATATTGCTTATCTACAATTTTTGAATGTGTGTTATATGTGCCAATTAAACCACCACAGCGCATTGAAATGGGGCCCCAGAGAAGGTTAGGAATATATGTTGGGTTTGAGTCACCCTTCATAATTCGCTACCTTGAACCATTGACAGGAAATTTATTTGTTGCTCGATTTGTAGATTGTCGATTTGATGAAACAATTTGTTTGCAATTAGGGGGAGAGAAACATGAACTCAAAAGAGAAGTTGTGTTGAAAGTTTCATCATTATCACATTTTGACCCATGCACGCCCATATGTGAACATGAGGTCCAGAAGGTCATTCACTTACAGAAACTAGCAAATCAAATGCCAGATGCATTTTACTGATTTGAAAAGGATATCTAAGTCACATATCCATACAGTGAATGTGCTTGTCCGAATTGAAGTTCCAAAGGACCATCTACTAATGTCATAACTTCTGAATCCCAAATACGTCTGAAGCGTGGCAGGTAAAATTCCTAGAAAAAGAAACACGAAAAATGATAAAGATAACATTATAAAAGAGCCTTATGAAGAGACTCAAAATCTAACTAATCTTGATATTCCTGAAGAAATCAGTGAACCCGAGACTCAAATGAATGAAGAACTTTCAATGAGTCGTACTAGTTATGAGGTAAATTTAGATCCACCAAAAAATACAGTGGAGAATATTTTTGCATATAATGTCATACTAAATATTATGCAAGACAATAAGGATCTTGAACCACTATCTATCGAAGAATGTCGACGAAGAAATGATTAGCCAAAATGGCAATAGGTGATTCAATCAGAATTGAACTCACTTGCTAAACGGGAGGTTTTTAGACTTGTAGTCATAAATGGGTCTTCGTACGTAAAGAAATAAGAGAAATAAAATTGTAAGATACAAGGCACGTCTTGTTGCACAAGGATTTTCTCAAAGACCCGGTATCGACTATGAAAAAAATATATTCATCTATTATGGATGCAATAACATTTCAATACCTCATCTATCTAATTGTACATGGAAATGTTGAAATTCATCTAAATGAATGTGGTTACAACTTATCTTTATAGCTCACTTGACAATGAAATTTACATGAGGATCCCAGAAGGACTAAAAATGTCTGAAGCATATAGTTCAAAGTCTTGGAAATTATATTCAATCAAATTACAAAGATCATTATATGATCTAAAACAATCTGGGCGTACGTGGTATAATCACCTCAGTGAGTACTTGATAAATGAAGGTTACATAAATAATGTCATTTGTCCTTGTATTTTCAATAAGAAAACAACATCAGAGTTTATTATACTCATTTTGTATATTGATGACATAAATCTCATTGGAACTCCAGAAGAGGTCCAAAATACAAATGAATATCTAAAGAAAGAATTTGAGATGAAAGATCTTAGAAAGACAAAATTTTATCTTGGTCTGTAGATTGAATATAACACCCCACATTTTCGGGCTAGAATTTAAATCGTTGTTCCTATGCATACAGACTTGAACCCAATTATTCTATGTATATGCATGCTTGATTAGAAAATATATGATGTGAGAATATCTTTTGTATATTGATCGAGGTTATAATACCCTCCTAACTCAAAGACGAGTTGAGGACTTTTCTATCGATAGAGTTTTGACAAATGCTCCAGTAAGGGTCAACTTTAAATGAGTGTATATCCTAGTATATATCAATTCAGGTGTCCTACTTTATATTAAATGAAAGGTTTTTGAGTTTTATTTCCAACACATTTGGTTTCACCTTAATCCGATATCGGAGTGGAAAGTTATACTCATTTTACCTCAGCATATCCGTTTGCCAACAAAGTGACGACTTGAGGTAATAAGCCGTCAACTAAGTGACGACTTATCAGCCAAGTTGTCAACGCAAACCAGAAAGTCATCACCTTCAGCTTCAAAGTGACGATTTGAGGTGATAAGTCATCAACTAAGTGAAGACTTATTAACCAAGTCATCACCTATAACCATCTCAGCTACAAAAGTGACGACTTGAGTTGATAAGCCATGAACTAGTTGATAAGTTATCAATTCAAGTCATCAACTAAAAAATTCAGCAACTCTTATTTAGCTTCGGAGGGGTAGTTTGGTCTTTTTCTTACTCAAACCCTACCTCCCACGACATAAATCATCAAATAAACGTACTTAGCCATTATCAATCAGTTTTAAAAGCCATTTACCCTTTTTATTCCTAAGAACAAGATTAGGGTTTCTTCTTAAGGTCATCTCACAAGAATAATATTCAAGCCCTTATTCAAGAAAACCAAGAAGTTGTGTTTCCCAATCCAAGAACGTTCAAGAAAAGTTAATTCTCTTTCAAGATTAAAGTTTTAAGGTATGTTTGATGTTCATCCATGAACCTTTTTCACCCATGGAGTCCAAGAATCCATTTTCAAGTTTAAAATTATGATTTTTATATATTTTTATGAATTTCAACCATGAATTCCCATGAATTTCGATTTTTTACCATGTTTACACGTAATTGTTGTTGTTATATTAAACCCCATATGTTTAAATGGTATTGTTCGTTGATTTAAGCCTCGATTGGTGATTTTAGTATCAAAATCATGTCATTACTTCAAGTTTTAAAACTATTTCCATGCTTAGCTTAAACCATGAATTGCAAGTGTTTGATGAAATGCCTAAATGATTAGGTTTTGAACAATGACTACTTATTATATGTTTACAATGAAATTACATGTTTATAATGAATTACCTCCATGTAACTCTTATGAATTTTGATCATGTATTACGTTTCCAAGAGTTTTGATAGAAAGAGCCCTTACACGTTTGAAAGTTGATGTATGTCTATCTATACCTTGGTAATTTGATTTCAAGTTATGATTTCAATTATTTTCATGGGGAATGCATTATAGTATGTTTTAAATATTGTGGTTTCCATATCATGTTCATGCAAATTCAGAATAAAACCCTCAGTTTATGATTTGGTCATGTGAAAGTACCCCCATGTTAAAGTCTTGACCCCCATGTGTTTGATGAAATACCTAAGTGAATAATTGTGAGCAATGATTTCCTTCCATGGTTTCAAAGCTTTCATGTGTCCCTGTTGTTATTGTTATAGAGTCCTGGGGATTATGAATACCCAAAATTTAGCTATTTACTTTGTCTTAGTATTTTCAGAATTGTTTCAGACACGTATGAGCATTATCAGTTCAACCAGTTATCATGTCAGTCAAACTTAGATTAGTTCAGTAATCTGAGTCAGTTTCTTTTTTCAGTTAAACTTAGTCCAGTCCCGTAATCAGTGTCAGTTCAGTTGGGAGTAGGATTCAACACTGAGCGAACCCAGGGATGTGAGCATTCCTATTAGTATAGGGTTTGACCCTTAGTAGCAATCCCTGAGTTACAGAACTACGTAGCCAACGTAGGTTTGAGATGTCTTCCTACTAGTTTAGGGTTGACACACATCTCATGAGTCTTCCTGTTAGTTTAGGGTTGACAAGATGTCTTCCTGCAAGTTTTGGGTCGACACAACCTTTGTTAGTACCTTGGCACGGTACTAGCACCCTTCCAACAGGGGTCACAGGTTGGACCCCGATCAACTCAGCTTTGGGGTATGTCAGTTAGATGATACCTCCCATAGTTTTAGTTTCAGTATTCAGTACAAAATTCAATTCAGTTTTGCTTGACCATAGCATACAGTTTATCAGTATTCAGTTACCAGATTTCAGTATTTCAGTTTACAAACTATTTCAGAATCATGTTATATGCTTGGTCATGCATTCTTAAATTTTACATTATTCACATATTTATATCAGTTATTCAGTTACCTCATGTTACTCATCCAGTCAGTTATTGCTCATACCCATAACCCATGCATAACAGTCTAACCTCATCTAGCATACTAGTACATTCAAAGTACTGATCACATACTCATTTCTTGCGCTATGATGTCTTATATCATAGGTTTGGGCGCTCAGGATCCCTATCGTACTTATACATTTCAGCGCTTCATCATCAGCAGTGGTGAGTCCTCATATGTGGAGGACTATTTCTGTCTATTTCAGTATTTCAGTTCAGTAGTCAGTCGGAGTTAGTTGGGGGCTTGTCCCATTAACTCCTTAGTCAGTTAGGTCTTTCAGACATTTTCAGATAGTCAGTTAGATTATCAGTTTTTATCAGTCTTCAGACAATTACTTTCAGTCTTATGATTCAGCATTGTTTTTAACATTTAAAACCTTATGGCGTTTTCAGTTAATTTCCACACACGATCTTTTTGTTATCAATATACTATTCAGTGCTCACAATAGGTATCAGTTCATGGGTTTGCTTGTGGTCCTACCATAAGCACCGTGTGACGTCCAGAGTGTACTTCCGGGGCGTTACAAACTTGGTATCAGAGCCTAAGATTTTAAAGTGTCCTAGGGAGGCTGAAAGCCACGTTGAGTAAAGTTTTGTGCATGGGTGTGAAGCGTGCCAAACTTATGGGCAAAAGGCTACAAGGCGTTTTAGGAAAGGTTTCCCTTCTTTCATGTCTCAGATCGTGCATTGGAAATGTTCTCTAAGGAACTTATGCAGATTCTCACGTTACTCCATTCGTGGCAACTTTGCCTTATTCTTGAGGCAACAGAAATAGCCAAGCTTAAATCCTTTTAGATAGAACTTTCTCAGGCATTCCCCACAAACAGTTATGGGATTGCATGCGGGATTAAAAGGATCCCATCAGTGCCCTCACGTTCTAAAGATTGAAATATTTCATTCATGATCATGAAAAATCGTACTTTGAGCCGAATCCAGATATGCTTTCAGATCCCTCCCCAGAATCCTATGATAGTGTATGACCTAGAGTTAAGCATGAATCCAGTAAATTTTCTGATAAGATTTTTAATGAGCTAATACTCAAATGCATATTCAGTAAATTTTTCTTTACATAAACATGTAAGAGGAGGTGTTATGAAACTTAGTAGATGTCCAATATTGGTGTCATGTGGCTTACTTCTAGTTAGGCTCAAAGCCAAGTCATCTCCACTCCTTGAATTGGATAAGTTTTCATTTTGATTATAAATAACTATGTTCATATTGAAAAAAGGTTAACAGGAAATACTACTATGTTATATTATCGATTGTTACATTTTACATTTTGTTACTTTCTTTGATAGTTTTATAATATGGCACCCATAATATTTGACCTTATTTGGAAGTTTTTATAGCAAAAAGAGGTGAGAAAAAGAGAGGAAAGAAAAGTAGCTTCTTAATCATGAAGGTCCCATAAATATCCCCAATACCTACGTTTTACATTTTCTTCTCCGCGTTTAGCATACAAATCAAAGCAAATCAAAACAACCGGCTATAGCCGGTAATAAACCGGTCAATCCCCTTTCTTCCTCCTCCTATATTCCCTGTAAATTGTAGTAAGGGGTTATTTTCCTCTCAATATTTTTCAATTTCATTTCAAAATTCACCCCCAAATCTCTCTCCCTTTCCCATTTTGCTCCATTTTTCTTCTTCAGCTCAATTTCATTTTCTAGGGTTTAATCTCCCTCTCTCTCTCTCTCCGGTTATTCTCCGGCGAGATCTCCTACAAGGTTAGCTTTCTCCATTTTCCCTTTTTTATTTTTTAAATAATAATAATTGTGATTTTCATTGTTTTTTGGCGTTAATTTTCGTGGATTTACGTCTTTGTAAATTTATTCGTAGAGTGTAATATTACTTCCAAGGAGAGTATTACTTTTTGCCAATAGTTTTGTTTTAATGCTGTGCTATTTTTGCAATTTGTTAAGGAGAACTTTTGTTTTTCTATAGCTAATTTGTGGATTTAATTTCATTTTAATGTTACTTAGTTTTTGCAATTTGTTTGTAAAATGTCATAGTACTGCAAGCAGAACTTTACTTTTGCCACAGCTAAATTTTGATTTTAATGCACAATTTTTTTTTTTTTTTTTTGTAGTGTAAAGACACTTTAGGAAAACTAATACTTATTCCAGTTAAGAAGAATAAATTGCTGCTTACTATTTCTGATTTCATCATTCCTGAAAGCTAGAGCGTATGTCCGCGTTAAATTCTTATGGATTTACATTTTTCTGGATACATAGTTTTTGTAATTTTGTTCGTAGAATGTGAAATCAGTTGCAAGGAGAACTTTAATTTTTCGATTAGTTAATTTTTGATTTTAATTTCATTTAAATGCATCCTTTCGTTTTTTTTTTTTTTGATTTTGTTCTACTGTGATTTATGAATTTTTTTTACTTAAGTTGCTGTTTAATAATTGTGATTTCACCATTACTGAAGGCTAGAGCGTTTATAGTATTTTAATTTGCATGGATTTACGTATTTGTTCCTAAAATGTAATATTACTGCAAGGAGAACTTTTAAGTTCACTATAGTTAATTTTTGAATTTAATTTCATTTTAATGTTGCCTAGTTTTTGCAATTTGTTCGTAAGGTATACTATTACTGCAAGGAGAACTTTACTTTTTCCATAGCTAAACTTTGATTTTAATGCACGATTTCAGTTGTTTTGTTTTTGTTTGAAGTGTCATTTAGGAAAAGACGTTACTTATTCCAGTTAAGAAGAAAAAGTTGCTGCTTAATAATAATTTTGATTTCATCATTTGTGAAAGCTAGAGCATATATGCACGTTTAATTTTCATGGATTTACGTCCATGTGTATGCACGTTTAATTTTCATGGATTTACATCCATGTGAATACACATTTTTTTCGATTTGTTTGTAAAATGTAATAATACCGCAAGGAAAAACTTATACATTGGACAGTTATTTTTGAATTTATTTTCATTTTAATACATTGTTTCATTTTTTAATTTTTGGGTTCTAGTGTCATTTAGGAAGAAAATTACTTCTTCCCGTTAAGAGGAAACTTTGCTGCTTAGTTGTACTTTATAGTGAACAAAAATTTAATGTCTTTGTTATTTTAATCACAATGGTATCTGAGCACAAGTCGCCTACCTTGCTACCTCCTCCATTATCGGCTAACTTTTTCCATTAACCTTGTGGTGGGGCCCTTCCCCGGACACCGCGCATAGCGGTAGCTTTAATGCATTGGGCTGCCCTTTTTATTGAATAAATAAAAAGAAACGACCTAGTGTTTTTTGCCTTCACTTGAATTTGAATGTGAGACCTCATAGTTCTCAATCCACTTCATAATGTAGGGAAAAAAAAAATACTTACAGTTTTCTTAAATATATTCTGTTTGATAAAGATTTACCCCCACCATCATTTTTAGGGTATGGACTGTGTACTGAATTAGCTATACTTGTGTGCTGAATAAATTTCAGTGAGAGAAAATATTAAATTAGTATTTGAGATGTAATTGCGGTTGATAAAACAATTGTATCAGAATTTAAATTTTGTTTTTTAAGTGAATATGCTGTGGAAGTTTTATGTAATAAAAATGTTATTGGTGGGATGACGTGTCAAGCATTTTGGATGCTCCAAAACAGGAAATACATTAGAATTTGGGTAAAGGGAATGTGGACAAGTAATGCTTGAGTTTATGTTCATGTTAATTTTAGGAATTCTGTTTCGGTTTCTATATTTGTAGTTGTTCACCTTATTGGACTTATGATGGATTCCTCTTGGCAATGTCAGATCATTTTTTAATTTAAAATTTCTCTGGTTTTGTTCTTCTGTAGTCTTTATTTTATTTCAATTTGTTTTTGTTTTTGTACATCTGCTATTTTATTCACCATTTCCCATCTAATGTAGTTTTTTTTTCTGTTTTAATATTCTTATTTGAGCTTTTTATCTGGTTGCTGGACAAGGCAAATTGAAGCATCTGAAGATGTTTTGGGTTCAGATCGATCTCCAGTAACAAACATTTTGATGACGAAGTTCATAGTTTTTCATTATTTCGGGTGTTAAATTGCTACTGGATTTCACATTTGATGATTTAGATGTCGGATTTTAGTCAATTCCTTTTTCTTTTTTCTCTCTGGTGTGCTAGATATTCTGGAAATTCTTTTTCGCATTTTTCCCCATTGTGGTTCCACTGGTACCTATGGTTTCCTTCTTGATTGTATTTTGTGCTTTTGTAGGAGATGTCTCGAGTGGAAGATTTGTGGGAACGGTTAGTGCGAGCAGCACTACGGGGACATAGGGCTGGCGCAGGGAGAACGGCAGGAGGGATTGCTGCGAATGTCCCATCTTCGCTTGCGAATAATAGGGATATAGATGACATTCTAAGAGCTGCGGACGAGATTCAAGACGAGGACCCTAATGTCTCCAGAGTATGTAAGTGATCTCTTCTCATGAGCCTAGATAGTTATAGATTTTTCAGTTATCTTGGCATTGGCGTTAAAGATATAGCAAACTGTGGCATGAAAATCTTAAAAAATAATTAGGACTAAGTGTTTCTTTCTCTTCCTGGTTGGACAAGTTAGCTGATGGTTATGTTAGTTCTTTTTTCATGTTGACTGATTCCCATTGTATAACTGTTTAGATGGTAACATTGGGGGTTCCAGTTACTGATATTAGAAAATGAAAAACATTTGGGTTTGGTTGCTGAAGGAATTGTTAAGTTTTAGGTCATTCAATGTGTTTGCTATGGTCTATTTCTTTTCAGAAAAGTGAAGGGCTTTCTGGTGGCACTACTAACTAGATTCTTTCTTTTGAGTGGTCCTTTTTTGGGGTGTTATGGAGTACGCCTATTTCATAATTTCAAGTTAAATTGAAGAGACTGAAGGGCTTGCTTTGATTGATGTGACTTTCCTCGACATTTTTTTTGTATATTGATCTGTTTATCAATCAATTTCTCTTTTCCTTGTATGAAAGCAATGTATTCTTTTTTTTTTTGATACCGGTAACTTTAGCATTGGATTCTCTTTTAGTTCGATCATATGCCCTTTATTAGAACTGAATCCAACCATTTGGCGGCTATAATTTGTAGATACTTTTGTTTGAGTATATTGGTCGAAAGTTTTTTCTTTTTTAAATTAAGATAAGGAGATTTATTATTCCTAAGATGCCTAGGTGTTGTGAACTTGTGCACGACTCATCAAACGTAGGCTCACAAACAATTGTCAGCTAGTAAGTAGTCGCTCTCTGCACATGTCGTACCACCACTATCTCCTATCATAAATAAAACTACTCTACAATTTCTTTGGTTTGTATTTTGCCAACTTTTTGGCATTTCTCTATTAGAGTATAGTTTGTTTACATCCATAATCTGTTTCCTGTAGCCTACTAGTGTTTTATCCGAAGTTGTCTTAGCGACTTAAACTCAAGTTCTCAACCCACTTTAGTGACCACTAGGCCCCACCCTTGGATGCTTGTTCTAGACTTACTTCTTTAGATCCTTTTATGCATTTTCTCAAAAAGCTATATGCTATCTCAGTCATGCGATCTTCACAAAGCACAGAAGGATCCCAAGCACAGATAGGACGGTTGTGGTTGGTTCGTTAACCCATGTAAGAATTGTCTAAATATGGAAATTCTCAGAATATTGAAATATGAATAGGATGGAATGGCTACAAATGGTTAATTAAAACCGCATCTAATTTTGTATTGAGACATACTTAATTCATTGAATGATTTAGAAAGCCGATATGCAGTCTGTTGATGCTTGGACTAATAAACTTGCCTATCTGTTGACAATTTGGTGAATTTGCTGCAGTATGTGAGCATGCCTATTCCTTGGCTCAAAATTTGGATCCTAACAGTGAGGGGAGGGGTGTTCTGCAGTTCAAGACTGGTTTGATGTCGGTAATCAAGGTATGTGTGTGACTTTTCCTTTGTGTACTCATGATATTCATCACTTTATTAGAGGAATAGGAAAAATGAATTTTCACGTACAACATCAACAACAACATACCCAGTGTATTCCCACAAAGTGGGGTCTGGGGAGGGTAAAGTGTACGCAGTCCATACCATGTACTATTCAAATATTTCTTGTGTTGGATATATGAAATTTTTGGTCGTTCTGAGTGCCAATAATCACTATTTGGATAGATTCACTGATTTTGGTGAGTATCAGGTAACTTTGGAATCCTGGACATTTCTCTGTTTCTTCCATTTTATATATTGTATCATTTCTGGTGTCAGGACTTCTACTCCTAGAGATGTGCTGGAACTTCACTTAGCTGATGCATTATAAATTAGTTCTGACAGTTGAATTTTACATGTTTTATGGTGCGTTTACAATAATCTGGATATTGGTTCAGTTCTGATTTCCTTCCCATCTCTTATAATCTTGTAGCAAAAGCTAGCGAAGCGGGAGGGTGGGACGATTGATAGAAGCCAAGATATTACTCTCTTACAAGAATTCTATAAACAATACAGAGAAAGGCATAACGTGGATAGATTACGAGAGGAGGAACTGAAATTGAGGGAATCTGGAGTCTTCAGTGGTAATCTGGGAGAGTAAGTGATTTTACTCTCAACATTCTCTTATTTAGTTGGTGTTATCTGCTAGAAGACCTCCATGTTATATTCTACCATTTGCATGGCTGTCATTTTTCACTTTATTGTTTGTTGTGATGGCATATCTGCTTGAATTGCATTTCTTCTTGCTCTGGAAAATGGAATTTTAGTTTCCTATGTGTACTATTTGATGCTTCTAGGTTGAAAAATAATGTAACACTTTTATCTCGCGAGACGTGATAGTTGCCCTGTGTCTTCTTTAGTATGTTCATACTCACCGAAGAATAAAGAGTGCATGATAGAAGTACAAGGATCTCTTTTTCTCTCGTCTGATCAAATCAAAAGGATTTCTGTTTCTCGTTCCCCCTATTTATTACATATGGTTGGGGAAGGCTCCAGGAATCACACAGCTCTAAATCCATTTGTTCTATGGGGAGAGGGGAGCCACAATTGATTCTTGGTACTGACAATGACAGTTTAGGAGCTGGGGGAGCTAATGCGAGGCCTTTCGTCAGCCTTGCAGATGGAAGAAAATTTATGAGATGGGTGGGAAATTCCTTAGGTATGGAGTTTTTTTGGAGTGTTGTCGGAAGGGAAAGAGGGCAGGGTGTTAGAATTGCTTAAAGGAAGATGTAAGAAGTTCTTGATTGTAGGGAGGGAAGGGAAAGAAGTTTGGGGAAGGAAAAAATGAGTGAGAAAGAAAGGGAAGAAAAAGAGAGAGAAAGGAAAATGGTGGTGTTTGAGGGGGAGATCTTGGTGTTACGGGGTAGGAGGGGGTACGGTGGTGAGGGTAAAGTCATTGTGCATGGATGCTAAAATTATTTCAGGGAATGTGAGGGGATGATAATCAGAGTGCCATCATCGAAGTAGGTTTTAGGGAATCGTGGGGTGATGTTATATGTATTCAAGAAACAAAAATGGAGACATTGTTGGATTTCAATATCAAAAGTATGTGTATGGTGGCGGGTGAAGTATGACTATTCCAGTTTGAGGAAGTGCGTGAGTACTTATTCTTTGGGATGACAAAAAGTTGGAGTGTATGGAGGTTAACAAAGGGGAATTAGCGTCAGGCGAGCGGTTCAGAAACATTGGTGATGGAATGGAGTGCAGTTTCGGGGGTGGGATGAGGGGGATTTATGGACCCGTTGGGAGGGGTCAAATATCACTTTTTGGGTGGAGATGGGAGATGGAATGGGGAGGTTGGACATGCCTTGGGTGCTAGAGGAGATTTTAATAATATAAAATTACCACAGGAAAAGATTGTGTAGGATGGTGTCCAGGGCCATGGAAGAATTCTTAGAGTTTATTAATAACAACTCCCTTATTAATTTTCCCTTGTTTTTTTCACTTAGTCCAAGTCGCAGGACTTATCATATAGATGAGGCTAGATAAGTTCCTAGTGTTTACTTTTGGGAGAAGTTGACACTTGGTGTGATCCAGGTTCTTTTTCCTCTGCTATTGTCAGATTATTCTCCTATCATGTTGGATGGTAGTAAAGAAAAATAGATGAGATCTCCTTTTGGATTTGAGCTACATGTTAATGCATTTCGAGATAGTGTTGTGGGTTGGTGGAGTGGTTATGTGGTAGAGAGGATACCTTGTACGCTTGCCAAGAAGTTGAAATTGCTTTCTTAAAAGACATAAGGTTGTGGAATAAAGAGGTGTTTGGAGGGGTAGAGGCAAAGATGAAGACCATGATTGAAGTATCATGGAATTTGAGAGGTTAGAAATGGAGAGGGAGTTAGAAGAGAGGGAGAAGAAGTGGAAAGTGGGATTGAAAAGAGAGCTAGCTGATTTGTTTTTCTCCCAAGAGGTTAGCTAAAGATATAAATTGAGGGCGTTATGGTTGGAGGAAAGGGATTGATACAAAATGTTCTCATAGGGTAGCATTCACAAACAGGGGAAGGGACTTTATATACCCGAATAGTGTTGTCAAAGGCGCTCCTCATAACACGCCGATTGCTTAGCCTCGCTTAATATGTGCATCAGTGTCGTCATTAAGGATCTAATACAAACTTTTCCATGCGAATGAGCATTTCCTCAAGTGGCCACTCTAAATGATTATATTTTACTTTAATCGTAAAAAAATTCAATTCTTTATTCATATATTTGTTATTCAAGTTTATAATTATAAATCTTGGATTAAACGTATATTTTTGTATCTTTTCTCCATTTGTGCCTTTCCTGTTTAAAGCCCCCACTTTATTTGCACTTTGCGTGTAAAGTCCTAAGGGACTTCAAAACTTTGTTTTGCACTTTTCGATTTTGATGACATTAGTGTCATTGGAGGTTAATAGTGTTTTGGGGGAATGTGCTTGAGAGCATTTTCTAGTGGTCAGCTTTTGCATCTATTCAGTCAGATAAATTCAATTTTGGTGAACGGTAATGTATGCAACGTTTTGGGTGTTTGAGGGGTCTGGGACAATGGGATCCTTTTTTATCAATGGATCCTTGGTAATGGCAGCATTGAGCATTATGATTGATAGAGCTGTCACGGGAGGATAGTTGAAGGGCTTCAATGCAACATTTGGGGTTGCTAGGATAGTTTCCCGTCTCACTTGTTTGGGGATGACACTGTGGTTTCTTATGATGCAGATGAGCACTAGTTTTAGGCCAAGTACTTGATTCTAGGAGGTGTTAGTCCTTACAATTAACTTGAGGAAGTGTGACATTATTTCTATTTTGGGGGTGGGTGACATCGGATCGCGTGATCATGTTTTGAATTGTAGAGTTGGGGCTCTCCCGACTACTGGATATGTTTATGTTGTTTGACATTTGATGGACGATGCCAAAAGCTGTTAAGGATTTGATTTTCAGTTGGAAGAGAGGGGAGGAGAAGACACAGCATGAAATGTGGTTCCACTAGGGTTAATATGGCTTGCTTGGAGAGAGAATAGGAGAGGTTTTGAGGAAGTGGAGTTGAGGTTTTCTTAGTCGAGGAGTAGTCTCCAATCGTTTAGTTTCCTTTGCTGCACTCATGTAGTTTCTTGTTGTATAAAAAATTTGGTGGATTGGAGTTCGTAGAAAATCATATATTTTTATGAATCTCTTCTTTTTTGTTTATCCTTTATATACAACCAGTTTTGTGGTCATCAGGTCATGTTTATAAATGATTTTTTTTTTAAAATTTCCCTCTTAGGTGGTCCTCATCTAATGGTTAAAGTGTTCCACAATTTGTTATGTTCGGGTCAAAATTGTTTTTTCAGCCGTTTTGGGCTGAATTGGTGGTGTCTTTGTTTTGTTCCATCTCTAATGCTTTAAGTTAGTAAAATACTTGTTATGTCAATGCCAAACTTCTTTTGCTAGGGTTCTGTATTTTAATCCTTCATTAGTGGACTTGCAAGTGTGAAATTAGAGTTAGCATAAAATATGAACAAAATCAATTAACTAAATCTATTTCAATTACTTGTCGTCGAACCCTTTTTGTATGCATCATTATTATGCTTCTCTCTCTTGGTTACTTTGTCAATGACGTGGATTATGATCTTTACCCTAGCCCTATAAAGGAACAAAATCCTCATGCAAGTCTAGAACTACAACAGATGGGAATGACACATACATGTTGGACGTATACAAGCATGATTAGATTAGGTACTGTTACCATAAGCCCAGGTAATACGTTTTCTGAGATCTAACCCAATCTTATCTCTGTTTCATTTTTGAGTCGCAATAAGGAGCTACTTTAGAAGGGGAGTCTTGAAGTAACTACTAAAGTTGCTACCATATGACCAGGAGGTCACGGATTCAAGCCTTGGAAATAGTCTTTGGCAGAATGCAAGTTTAGGCTGCGTACAATAGACCCATGTGGTGGGGCCCTTCTCCGGACCCTGCACATAGCTGGAGCGTTAGTGCACTGGGCTGCCCTTTAATAAGGAGCTACTTGTCTTTATGATATTTTTGATTGCCAATCTCTTAGTAATTGTCTCATCTGTTAACTTGTGTGAAAAGTTTTCCAAGAGTAAACATTGTTTTTATTAGTTCTAAGTGTGAGCTATTACTCTTGATAGAAGCAAAAATGCATTGTCATCTTTCTCTATGTTCTATATAAGAGAATCCTCAGTGTGGATTGTTTTGGGAAAATGAACATTGAGTTTGACTTAACCTCAATTGCTAGCTCATGATGTGAGGATTTCCAAGACAAGAAAAGGAAACTATCCATTCCCCAATCAATCTGAAGAACCTAAACAACCCCTCACATGTCCCGTGCTAAAAATTTGGAGCTTGGCAAGAATGAGGATGGATTTGGCTACCATGTTAAGAAAATGGAAATAGGCTCTAACTTGCCCTGGAAAGTTCGTTCATAACGTGAGGTTTGCTCACAACTACATTAGGAGACAACAAATCATTCCCTCAATCAGTGAGGGAAATTAACAATTGTTTATCCTCCTTTCAATGTCATGCAGTTTCATGGGAGGTATAGTCCTCCTTGAATGAACTTTTCAGGTAGAAATAATTGCCGAGAATACGGACATATTCAAACTTATCTTAGGAATGGGGCCAAGAGTGCAATTTGCTTGTATTTGGATCTATTTGACTTAGTTGTTTTTTAGTAGATCTTAGAAATAATTTGTCCTTTTGCAACTCCTGGTGTGCGGTGGATTTTCTATTATTAAAATCACTTGCCTTATAAAAAATATAAATTTGTCCTTTTGTTGAGATGTTATTTTAGTTGGTTGACATGTTTTATTTCTATTTTTTCTTAAAAATAGATTGGAGCGTAAGACTGTCCAAAGGAAAAGGGTTTTAGGTACTCTTAAGGTTCTGGGAAATGTCCTCGAACAGTTGACTAAGGAGGTTTCCCCTGAAGAAGCGGATCGCTTAATACCTGAGGAGGTTCTTGTCTCTTACTACCTGTACTTCTTTTTTCAGTGTGCAAATGCTTGCTTTTGATGTTCGTAGCATTCTTTTTGTATGTCTAAATAGCTGGTCGAGTCCTCTTCTTTGGCTTGTTGATTTCTCATTTTGATTCTTCTCATTGGAAGGTCTTCCAACTTTTAAGTTTCATGAGAAGAACTTCCCTTAATACAGAAGTCACATTTTGCAGCACGCAATTGCTAAAAATCTCTCAATTGATGGAGGTACTTCTGTTATGTTAGCAAGGAACGATGGATGACTTGACATCGGGGGTGCATCTGTTTTTTGTGTTCTGTTACAGTTAGATAAGGGACAGGCATCCCACTCTTCTCTTAGATAACCAACATTAGCACATTTTATTAACATGTTCTGTTAGCTATATTACCCTGGAAAAACGAACCAAGAAATAAAAGGTATAAGGAACAGAGACATCTACTTTAGTATAATCCATAAGCAGCACCCCTGAACTCAATTAAGTGCCTGTTTTAATTAATCAGTATTAAATGTGCTTCACATTTATAACTTTTAATAATTATGAAGTTCATATATATCAAGCCATGAAAGCATAAATAGAACTTCAAATTTCAAGTTTCTTCATTAAGATTTAATTGTTTATTTTCCTTTTTCTCTCTTGGTCTCCGTCAATAATTTTTAATGGTACTTCATTATGATTCACTATTCCTTTTTGTATTCCTTCCAGATTAATATGTTAGAATTTTTCTAGTTTCTAGAATTTGCATATAAGCATTAGTACATAAAGAAAAATTAAGCAATTAATTTGACTTTGTGAATAATTTATATAAAGGTAGTTCTATGCGTATGGATATGAAGTCTGATATATTCCATGGAGTAACTTCCTTCATGCATGTTTCTTTACTTGATTTTACTCTAGATTCTCATACAAATGCTATACTGCTAACATAATTCATGCTAAAAAGTAACAACCATTGCTTATTGCTTATAATTTGCTAGAAAAATATGGTGTTGATCTTGTGAAACCTAAATTGAAAAGGACATGCATGGTATTGTTATTATTCAATTATTGTCATTAGTAATGACATGATTTGCATATAAAAAACGATGTTCCTATTGTTACTCAGTTGCTTAAATATTAATTATAGTTGTTGTTTGGTGGCTATAATTTTGATGAAAATGACATGCAAGACGTTCCCAAGGAGAATACTGTTAGAGAAGAAAACCTAATGAACATGGACTTCTATTGTTTCAAAAGGAAGTTGAATACAATTTTTTTTTCCAAAAACCGCAACCTTTTTCTTTTTAATTTTGAGTAGGTGTCTTCTCTGATAAGCACGACTTTTTAAATAGAACCTGCCAACAGTTAGTCCCTTTTCCCTATTTATATGATGCATTTTTTCTTTAGTTTGTCCTAAAAAGAATAATACCTTTCAAAGTTAGCAGTTTTTTTTAAAAAAAAAGAATTATACCTTTTTATATCAAGAAATAACTAACTTTAAATTTCCTATTTTACTCGTAATTAAGATAACTCATAATTACACAAAATATCTATGACTTGTTGTAGGCCTCAAGTTCCAAAAGTCTTTCCTCCCCTCTTTCTTCAGCTTTCTCTCCGGTCAAAGTGCATTCCATATATCTCGACAGAGGAAGTATATTTTTTTTTTCAGACCAGCAATCCATATCTAAGTTTTTTTTTCTTTTATGAAGAGTTGTGTCCTTCCTATAAAAACAACTAGCCCTTTGAAAAGTCCTTTCCTAGTGGCCAAATAGTTTCATTAAAAATTAGTTACTAATGAAAGAACACGACTACTTAGAGTAGGCACAGTGGAAAGCAAAATTTATCAGTTTTTATTTAATTATTATTACTACATAAAAATATATATTATAAAAAGATTTTTTGATTTTTTAACTTAGGGCTTCCTACTTCTATAATAGTATAGATATAGATTTTTATTTGATTATTCTTATTATTAGATATAAATACGTATTACTAAACAGGTATTTTCATCTTTCAAACTTTTAGTTTAGGGCTTCCCACTTTTGTAATAGCATAGTTAGATTAGTCACTCCACGTTTATGATAGAATTTTTTTTTTGATCAAGTAAAGATTATATTTGTTTTTTAATATGGCAAATCAATTTTATAATTTGATCTCTCATACCATAAGCAGGTTTTGAGCTTTTTGAGGTAGTTATATATCATCTGTTTATTCTAATGTCTAATGTCTGTTAGCTGGATAGGTTCTGCATTCAATTGCGTTCCTCCTTTTTTGTTGTAAAAGTGCTTTTTGCTGTTCTATATTTTCAATTTTTTGTAGTTTCTGCTGCACGATAGTGTGGTTATTTCACTTGTGCAGGGCATTTCATTCCTAGTAGTAAGTTGCTAACAGTCCTCATTCTATAAAAGGGTGTAAAATAAAAAATCTCGAGAAGCTTATTTGGTATTTTTTTGGGAAACTTTAGCTTATTTGGTATTACTGGTCAATATTTATAGTTTATAAAGATTCCTGCCATACATGAATGAAAATTGACTTTGTAAAAACTAAAGAGCACACGCTGAAACTTTTTATGAAATGCCTTTGGTACGATTCATGAAATGTTTCTATGTGTTGGTGCAGTTCCACACGCATGTGTATTCAAATAGTTTCAATACTTGGTCTTGCTCCTGATGTATGTGCATTCATTCATTTTCTCTAGTCTTTTTGTTCCACCTGCATCTAAATTGCTCAATTTGGTGCTGTGTCTTTGCTTTCAGCTAAAACGAATGATGGAGTCAGATGCTGCTATGACTGAGGACATTGCTTACAATATTATTCCCCTTGATACCACTTCGACTACAAATGCTATCGTGTCTTTCAATGAGGTTGATAATCTTTCCCCTATCATTCTTAAAAACTCTTCACATATTTGTTCTGATGTGATTCAGCAAAATGCCAGGTACGTGCAGCAGTGTCAGCTCTGAAGTACTTTAGAGGCTTACCAAAATTGCCTGGAGATTTCTCTTTGCCATCAACAAGGAGCATAGATTTGTTTGATTTTCTGCATTACTCTTTTGGATTTCAGGTTCGCATACTGACTGCTTCTATACTTAAGTTTGTTGTCTCAGAGTGTGTTTTTGTGTGATCCATAATCCACACTTCTTTCTGATTAACAAGTGAAATTCATACTGCTGGTTCTGTTAATTATTTTTCTTAAACTATATACAGTCACAAGAGCAACTGTGCCTCAATCTTGATTTCCGCTATGTTAAATCCTCACCCATCATGTTATTGTATTTAACCTTGTCTGAAGATCTATATTGTACAAAATGGATGTAAAAATATAAGTACCAGAAGTTCTCTGTATTTCTATTGGCATATAAAACCTCATACGAGATAAAAAGGTTTCCTAGAGAACACATACCTAAAGCAAACTTACTAATATGACTAAAACATAATTCCAACTAATCGGCATCGCCCATTTCCTCCAGGGCTTTGGTCTCTAGTGGTAAGAGTGCAACTTGTGATGTTGGGTTATAAACATGTCACGACTCTAAACCTTACTACTAGCAAATGCCTGCTATTTAAGTGGAAAATGGTGAAAGGGCGAATTCATTACTCATTGAGTTTCGAACTATGATGGATTCTACTCCTTTTTCATTCTCTTCCTTATCAATATAAAAGTTTGGCCTACTTTGGAACATTACTGGCATAGAAGATGAGCAATTAGATTTTTCAATATCTAGACTGAAGTTGCTTCAATGGGGATGGTTAAAGGTAGAGGGTTATTCATCAATTTTAGTTCGAGAAAAGAAATGTATGTAGTGACGGAAAAAATCCTAAGTTGAACGGGATAAGGTGGGATATCCCTTGATTAAGCATGAGATAAGATTTATACTGCGTTGGTAGATGATATGAATTTATTCCACGCTTAATCTTGGGATATTCCACCTTATCCCGCGTGCCAAACAACCCTAAGGGTTTTAGGATAAATAGAATTAATACCAAATTTCATGCACTATAAGTTTAGTCCGCATACAAAGACCAAAGTCAGGGCGGGACTAGATAGGATTGCGGGTGTCAAATGCAAGCAATTTAGATATTTAGTCTCATTTCAAGAGAATAGAGTGATGAATGAAGATGTTCTTTATATAATTAAATCAAGATGGTTGAAATGAAAATGTGCTACTAGAGTGTTGTGATAGAATAATGCCTGCCGAAATGAAAGGTAAGTTCTATTGAACACTTATAAAACCTGCAATGTTATATGGTAGTGAATATTGAGTTGCTAAAATCCAACATATTCACAAAAAATGCTTGTTGAGATGTTATAATGCTAAAATGGATGTGCGGTCATACAATATAGATAAGATTAAAAATAATCACATCCCTAGAAAGTGCAGGTATCAGTAATTGAGGATAAATTGATGGATATTCGGTTGAGGTGGTTTGGTCATGGACCAAGTCGACCTACAGATGTACCGGTCCGTATGTGTGAAACTATGGTGAATGAAGATGTTGAAAGGGGACGGTAGGATTTAGGTCTATGTCATATGTTTTCTCCATTTAAAAAGAAAAAGAAGAGGTAGATTTAAAATCACATGAAAGAAAGTTGTCTCGAAAGTCATGTTAAAAAAAAAAAGTAGTCTCGAAAGACCTACAATTTTACACTACCAGTGCAGACATAGCTAAAGAAAGGATACAACGAAGAAAAAGATTCACAAAGCTGACATTTACTAGTGAATAAAACAATTTTGTCTTGTTATAGAATACCTAATAATATTATTATTAGTACTATTATTTATGTATATATTTAAATTGTTTTTTCATTTTATTTTAATTTGATGTGACGATAACCTGAGTTGAGCTTAAATGGAAAATGAGGATTTATGTAGCCGACATCTTGTTTGAGATTGAGGCAATAGTAGTTTTTATTGGGTAAAAGGGCTAACCATACCCCGTATTATTCAAGATGGGTCAGTTTTATCCTCCATTATTTTTTTGGCATAGAAATGCCTTCCATCTCAAAATAGCTCGACAATGCCCTGCTTACTCGTAGTTGCCTCAAAACAATGAAAAATGAGTTAATTTTTTTTATTGAACTATGAAAAATTTCTTTGCATCTGTTCTAGCCTTGTTGGACCGAGTCACTTTGCACCTGTTGCTGGTGGGAGGTGATAGATATCCGGTGGAATTAGTCGAGGTGCTCAACGCCAAGTTAGTAGAAAATAGGGCAATTTGTCTCTTGTTCTTTTAAGAAAAGCTGCGGTGGAGGTGGGGTGTTAAATGTGTGAGACATATAATAATATATAAGAAAATTAGTAGAACAAACGCTTTCCGTTTTAACAATTAAAAATGATGATATAACTTTTTTCTTCTTCTGGTTCTTTAGGCATTAGGTATGGGTTTTTATTTCTAATCATAATATTGCGTACCTTTTCTTACATAGCTAGTTAAAGTTTATTTTCTACATTAATAATGATGGATTTATTTTATGAACTCTAAGAATTATATGAGAAAAAAAATCAAATTCAATTATATCTTGACATGTATTACTTATTGTAACTTAAGTCATCCCAAGTTTCAGTCGATTTCAGTCAAGGGCCAGCGTAATAGTTTTGAAAGAAAATGGTAGGATTCATATTTAATTGAAAAATTATTGCATGTAATAAACTTTATATAAAACATAAAGTTGACATTATATAAAAGTTGTCATTTAAAATAGTCAAACTAATCTCATAATCACCAATTTAAACTTTTGCTCGTGCTCTTTAAATGGAGGGCAAAGTTGCCCTATTCCAACTAGTTCAAGGCAAAATTGACCCGTTTTCCTTTCTTTTGAAGTAACCTTTAGTAAAAAGGGTATTTTTGAGCTATTTTGATAGCTAGAGGGTATTTTTGAGCCAAAAACGCAATGGAAAGGGTGTTTTTGATCCAAAAACATAAAGGAGGGTAGAATGATGCGTACCCTTTTCCTTTTTATTATAGTATGATCGGATTATTTATGGGATTATACTCTGCGAAGTATTATATTGTGATTGCCGGGGGTTGGGAATCAAATTGCAATGTTTAAGCTAACTATATCATTTTAAGTAGTTAAAATGATTAAAATGATACTCTACAAAATATCATTTTAGCAAGTTTCTGCCTTCTTAATTCTTGCCTCAAATTTAAGTAGTCTTAGTTTCTCTTCTCTATTTTGTTTGACAAGTAACCTTCATATTGGAGAAAATAGACTTATTTAATCAACAGTAATTTCTCTGTGCGCTTGATTTTGTGGTGGGGACTTGCTTGCTGCTTCTTTCTCTTTGTTTTCTTTCAATTTCTAAAAACATGTTAATCTTTGTTTTCTTTTGTTTCATGTTGTTTATTTTATCCCGTAATTTCCGTTGGTTGCTTGGTTCATTTTCATCAATTTATATTATGGTTTTGGTGATCACATTTCTGCTGATTTGGCAGCAAGGCAATGTTTCCAATCAGCGAGAACATATTGTCCACCTCCTCGCAAATGAGCAGACCCGGCTCCGTATTCCTGAAGAACCTGAACCGGTCGGTTTTATATCGTCTTATACATTTAAGTATATGCTATATTTGAATTTAAAGTAGTGTTTTTGCTTTCTTTTGTTGTAGAACCTTATATAAGTAATCAGTTTATTCTCCATTCTTTGAAGAAATCATTTGTCTAAATGGATAGATGTAATGCGCTTCTAGAAATAGGAGCTTATATCCTATCCTATGTTGCTTATGCTTCTTTTAGCTTATTTGAGAGTTTTTTATCGTTGTATTTGGTCAATGTGTTATAGCTGTGAGAAATCATAGCTTTGGTTGTAATTAAACGGTATGTTCTTTCATAAAGGTGCCGTGTAGGCTGTGATTTAGTGTGGTGTACTGTAGGTCGAGAACATTGTATCGTCTACTTTTTGCATGTCATGTATGGGACATCTATGCATTTTCGGTTTTCCTAGATAACGTCTACAAGGTGCAAGTTATTTATCTCTTGAAGTTGTTTCCTTGATGATCCAGATGAGATTGGTTGATTTTGTTTCATTAATTTGCTTTCCTTCAGTTTAGGCCTTCTTGTCCGTGCATACCCTGTTTATGCACTTTTATCTTATTTACAGAACTGGACAATAGATTCTGTGAGACGTGGTAGTTTCACTGTCTTGGTTCAGCTGCTGTTACCAAATTTTGGCACTTTAACAAACCATGATACAACAACAACAACCACATACCAGTGTATTCCCACAAAGTGGGGTTTGGGAGGGTAATGTGTACACAGTCCCATACCACTACCTCAGATGAAGTAGAGAGACTGTTTTTGATAGACAAAGGCATAATAAAACATAAAACAAGATGAAATAACCTATGTTGCAGGACTCTTCGAACATGGCGACGGGTGCGTGTTGGATCCTCCAATAATAGTGTATTTTGAAGGATCCAACACGGTGCGGCAACTTTTTTGGAGAGTCCGAGCAACTTGGGAAATAACACACTCATAAGGAAAAACAGAAACAAAACACCCACAAAGTAGTACTATACAATATCTAATTGAAAGCACCCAAACCCCACGAACAAGAAACTCCAAGATACGCGCATAGCACTACGACTACTAGCATGGATACAACAAAGCAACTCTATCTACTAGCTAAGACTCACTCCAATGAACTTAGCCCTTTACCCTAATCCGCGTCCTCCCCACCTTCCTATCTAGGGTCACGTCCTCCGTAAACTGTAATTGCTCTATGCCATGTTTAATCACCTCCCTCTAATACTTCTTCAACCTACCTCTACCTCGCTTGAAACCATCCATAGCCAACCTCTCACACCTCCGAACTGGGGCATCCGCACCCCTCCTCATCACATACCCAAACCATCTCAACCTCACTTCCCGCATCTTGTCTTCCATCGAAGCCACTCTCACCTTCTCCCAAATAGTCTCATTTCTAACCCTATCTCCCCTAGTAAGTCCACACATCCAACACAACATCCTTATTTTCACCTCTTTCTTGAATGTGAGAGTTCTTGACCGGCCAACACTCCGCTCTATATAGCATGGCCGGTCGGACTGCCACTCTATATAACTAGCCTTTTAGCTTAGGATGCACCTTCTTATCACATAAAATTCCAGAGGCAAGTCTCCATTTCATCCACCCTGCCCCAATACGGTGTGTGACATGCTCGTCAATCTCTCCAGTCCCTTGGATCATAGACCCAAGCTACTTAAAACTATCCCTCTTTCGAATAACCTGTTTAAATTTTTATCCAAGATAATATTGGCAATTGGTGATGTTATATTATCTGGAACTGGCCATGTGTAGAATCTTGTCAATTATTTTTGTCTATTTAACAAACGAGGGTAGAAATAGGAACATTCTTCTTTTGTTTGGGTGGCGTGGGGGATTCTCATGGCTTGTTAATTGAAATAATATTTCAGCAGTTCTGTTTTGTGAGAGGCGGTACATTATCGATTACCTTCATTAATTATTTCAAAGTCTGAATTTGTGTATCTTTAACATCTAGATATTGGATGAGGCTGCTGTTCAGAAGGTCTTCTTGAAGTCCCTTGATAACTATATCAAGTGGTGCAACTATTTGGGCATCCCACCTGTGTGGAGCAAGTAAGGTTTCTGTCCAATGTGTTTTGAGCTTGCACTGTAAAATCATTTCGTCTTAATGCAGTGAGAACTGCTTGAATTTTTCTACTTGCAAAAATCCTTTCATCTTATCATAGTCAATAACCATCATTAACACTGTCGGGTTTGTGCTCTGAGTTTCTGATACTATGCTTCTGTTTTTGCAGTTTGGATGTAGTTAGCAAGGAGAAGAAGTTGTTATTCATTTCTTTGTATTTCTTAATATGGGGTGAAGCCGCTAACATCCGATTCATTCCAGAATGCTTGTGCTACATATTTCATCATGTAGGTTAATTTGGTGTGCGTTTTATCTCTTGACTATTGGGAAGTTTTGCTGCTAAGTTATTCACTCGTGTACTTTTAAATACCAAAGAGAACAGTCTTTCGATTTTATGATCTGCTCTCCTGTGCTTTCTTCTTGGTGATAATTGAAGTACACTCAGCTTGGCCTGTCAATATATTCTAAGTTTGTTTCTTAAGTGTAATTTCCCCTTGTTTCGAGGGTGTTCTCTTTGGTGGGAGGGTATGTTGGACTGTCGGCTAAGAGGGTGAGCTATACATTTTTAAAATGAAAGGGAAAAGG
Organism: Capsicum pubescens; assembly: GCA_030864215.1. Classification (NCBI taxonomy): domain Eukaryota; kingdom Viridiplantae; phylum Streptophyta; class Magnoliopsida; order Solanales; family Solanaceae; genus Capsicum; species Capsicum pubescens. The sequence goes on from CM061538.1 coordinate 57,856,275, forward strand.
TGAAAAAAGAGAAGCTACTATTGTAATTAAGTCATCCCAAGTTCTATTTTCTTACTTTTGCTTTGGTTGGAACTATCAATTTTATGACAGATGGGAAGGGAGCTGGAGGAGTTACTTCGACAACAGGTTGCACAGCCAGCTAAGAGCTGCATGTCTGATAATGGCGTGTCATTTCTTGATCAAGTTATATCTCCCGTTTATACTGCCATTGCTGCGGTATGCCTTTTCTTTCTCCCCCTTTTGTAGCCTAGTTTTCTGTCTCTAAAGATCATTGACAGAGACCATACATGTAAAAAATATTCCTAATTATGTATCTGCATACATCTCTATAGTTGTAGCTGTAAACCTATTTTTGATTTTGATAATTACTATTATAATATGCTGTGATATTATTGTCAGTATATATATAAAGGCCTCTCAGTTTCTTTTGGACATCTTGCTTTTGTGAAATTTTTGTTAACATGCTAATGGTTGGTTTGTGGTACTATGTGTTCAGTCGGATTACAGTTACCGTTTACCTCGTTGATCTGTGGTACTATGTGTTCTGTCAGATTACACTTGTCGCTTGCCTCCATCATCTTTTCCTGATATTTGTGACTCGCTGTGAAATTTTTTCATCCCTACTTATTTTAACCATCTTTGGGAATTGGTTAAAACTATCACCTACCTTTACTACAAGAAGCTCTAGCAGTCCCTTTCATTCCCACCAGTTTCTTTTTTCCTTTTTTTCCCCGTTATTAGAAGATGCTGTTGGAGCACTATATATATCTTCAGATTTGATCTTTCACCAAGTTCAGTTGCTTTTTACTCTTTCCCATCCATATGTTGAAGAATCTAATCATTACAGCACCCCCTTGAATAACAAATGTATAGTGCTGACATGTCATGTTTGTGAGCTTCATATTACTACGAAATTATTGATGTTACTTAAATCTTCTTTCCTGTAGATTAACAACTAGAACCAGCTAATTATTAATCTTCAATATTCATGATCTTAGCCTTGTTTCCCTTTTTTTTTCTGCTGTAACTGTGCGTGTTGGGAGTGCAGAAGGTCTGAAATAATGCTTGCAAAATCCATGCCCTTTGGATGCTTATTGATTTGTTAGCTTACAGGAGGCTGGAAACAATGAGAATGGTCGAGCACCTCATTCTGCTTGGAGAAACTATGATGATTTTAATGAGTATTTCTGGTAAGCTTTATTTCCAAGGGTGTAGGATTTCCATTGCTTCAATTTTCTCATCGCCCCTCCCACTCTTCTGCAGGTCCCGTCATTGCTTCAAGCTTAGCTGGCCATGGCGGACAAATTCTTCTTTCTTTCTGAAGCCAACACCCAGATCAAAGGTTTGAGACTTGCTTTTGGTAGCAAATGCATGTTAAGCAATGATATCTGTTTAAATTAGATATCACTATGGGTATACTTGGATCATTGGAAAGGCTCCATAAAAACTTTCTTTGGGATTTGGCAGATGGGGCAAGAAAACTTCTTTGATTTGATGGGAGAAAGTGACTACTCTTAAAAATTGGGGAGGCTTGGGAGTCAAAGATATGGGGGTATTTAATAGAGCTTTGCTGAGGAAATGGTTGTGGAGATTTGGGATAGAGGTCCATTCTTTATGGAGAGGTGTGATACTAGAAAAACACGGACTGTTGGAGGGCGGGGGGAGAACTAATGATATCACTATGGTATTTGATTGTGGAGTGTGGAGGAATCTCATGAAGGAATGGGCTGATTTTGAGGTTAACATCTCGTTCAGGGTAGGGGACGAGAGGAGAGTCAGTTTTTGGAAAAACAAATGGTGCAGAGATGTGGTACTAAAATATGAGTTCCCGAGATTCTATAGGTTTTCTTGTCAAAGGAAGGCGATAGTCCATCATATTAGGAGTTATAAGGGGAATAATCGTTTTGGGATTTGAGGTTTAGGAGGAATCTTCAAGATCGGGAGGTTAATGAGTTTCCAAGGTTACTAAATCTACTTCATCAGGAGCCAGTTGATAGACCCGATACTCTGAAATGGAAGTTGGGGAGTTGTTGGATTTTTTCTGTCAAGTCCTTCTGTGAGAAGCTTTTGGTGAGGGAGGTGGAGGTTTTCCCCATAAAGTCGATTTGGATTCCTAAGGTGCCGAGGAAGGTGTGCTTTTTCTCATGGTTTTAGCTGCTAAAGGGGTGATTTTGACGACGAAAAACCTTAGGGAAAGAAAGTTCATATGCATTAGCTGGTGTTTCTTATGCTATGAGACGGGTGAGGATGTTGATCATCTTCTATTACATTGCAACTTAACTACGAGACTGGTGGGATATGTTTAGCTGGTTTGGTATGTCTTGGGTGATGCCTAGATCTATTAAGGATTCATTGTCTTGCTGGAAAACTGGAAGAAGCAGGAGAAAGTGCAGACCTTGGAATGTTGTCCCTTTAGCTTTTATGTGGATCGTTTGGGGAGAGAGAAATAGGAGAACTTTTGAAGGGGTAGAAATGACTTCTGGACAGTTGAGGAGTAGCCTCTGGTCCCTTATTTATTCTTGGTGCACCCATGTATTGCCGGGTTGTATGGAGAATTGAGTGTCTTTTTTATAGAACCATGTCGTGTTGTAGGTTCTTTATTTTTTGGTATACTTTTTGTATATGGCCGATTTGGCCATGTGATTAATGAAACTTCCGATCACTATTTACCTGGAAAAAAAAAAAATACTTGTATCATTTGCATGGTCATTACATGAAAATAAAGAGCTTCCGATCACTATTTACAATTGTTGTATCCTTTCTACCGTAAAAAAATGTAATTCGTATTTATTGAAAGGAAGTTACTGGAGATAATGCTCCACAGATTATCTCTTACACACAAAAAAAAAAGCCAACACACCGGGTAACTTTGCCGCTAGGGGTTGGCAAGCTGTGATGTAATCACCCTAGTCTTTTTACCTCTATAGGGATTGGAATATAATCCCTTTTTTTAAGAGGATCATTCCATATGTTTGATGTTTGTTCTTGTAGCCCCTTGAAGGGCAATATTTTTGCTTTCATGTCTACTATCTTTAACCATAATCTTCAAATGAGTGGGGTATTTGCTTTTATGGGCACTTAAAATTAATTGGTCTTAGATCTAGGTGGCCAGGGATAATTTAGTATCAATCTGGTCCAGATTATACCTGCTGGTAGGTGTAAAGCATGTGTTCATTACTAATTTACATGCGTATTTCTAGTTTCAGGTGTGAAACATTTTTTTGATATTAATATAGTTCAAAACATAGTTTTCTTGTATCTTTCTAATTTCTGCTTTATAATTTTCTAGTTTTGAAATTCTTTAGCTTGTGATGACCTTTTTCTACCTGTTACAGAACATTCTTAAATCTGGAGGTGGCAAGCGCAGGGGAAAAACTTCTTTTGTTGAGCACCGGACTTTTCTCCATCTTTATCACAGTTTTCATCGCCTTTGGATGTTTCTTTTCATGTTTTTTCAGGTCTGTTACTTGCCACTGGGTATTGATATTTCCACTTTTCTCTTAATCTGCTGTTTCTTGTGATTTTTCAGGTTACTTCATCCCATCCTTTATATGCTTGAGGATTAACAATGCATTTTATCAACTTCTTCATTTGTTTTTTTCTTTACATCTTTTTGTGCGTGTTTGGGATTGTTTTTTTCCTTAACAAAAGCACATTTTTAAAAAAATATGGTGTTTGGTAAACCTGCAAAAGTGCTTTTAAAAGGATGAAGAAGCAGAAACAATTTTTCTGCTTTTGGGAAGAAACAAAAAATTTCTGCTTTTCAAAAAAAGCAGAAAATATTTGTTGTCATATCAAAAAATATCCCTATCAATTACACCCACCCATCCACACATATATAAATATTTCTTTAATTAAAATAAAAAATATCATTAATGGTGATGATCGAAGAATATATAATTCTTTGTTTTCTATTATTAATGACAATAAATGATAGACGAATCACATTGCAAGATTAAATGGTATTTTGGTAGCATTTGTAAATATTGATTCTCAAATATTTAATCTTTTTAAATGAATAATTCATGAAAAGTGATATATTTGTTACCATGTAGTGTACATATTTGCTTATTTTTAGTAAATTTTGACACAGTAAAGATGTATCCATAGGGGTATCAAATAACAGATAGAATCTGATTTTGAATATTTGCTACCATGTAGGGTACGTATATGTATGTGGTGGTTGCTTAGATTTAGTTAATTTTGACACAGTAAAAAAAATTTGCTCTCCTACGCTCGATGCCATCTTTTAGATTCGACACTCAAGTTCATCTTGTTACAACTATTATGGCTATATACGACAACTCTCTACCACTGATAAAGACTTAACTATTATGTTCACATAAATTAAAGAAGGAGATGAGCTTCTGGTATACCTTCAGAAATATAAGATAAATCTTCTACTAATGTGGAGATATTACGTGATAAAATTAAGAATGAAATCAATGAGAATTTTTATGATGCATGAAAGACTACTTATTTTTGTAGTGAATTTTTTATATTTAATGATTTAATTTATGAAATAATTTTAAATTCACTTTGTTTGATGTTTTCAAGTAATATTTAAATTATTATTATAATAATATTATGTCATTTTTTTTTTTTTTAATGTATCTATCTATGTATATAATTATTGATTGAAAATTTTATAGTACATACTTTTTAATTAAATAGAAATAAATTTTTTAATTAAAAGTATTATAATAGATATTTAAAATAAATTTTCTCTATAAAATGATTTTAATAGTAAAAGTCTATTGATACATGTCCTTTTTCGTCATTCGTCTCTCAAAAACACTTCTTAAAAAAGATTATCCAAACACCATCTTTTTATCAAAAACACAAATGAATCTACCAAACACAAATTTTTTTTTTCAAAAGCTCTTTTCGGAAAAGCTATTTTATAAAAGTGCTTCTTAAATGAACAGTTTTCTAACAACAATTCCAAACGGGTTCTTTGTCATGTTGTGAGCAGTTATCTTACTCGTTTGCTTTGTTTATGAGAGCAAGGAACTTAAGTTTGCTCTACTTCAGTTTGATTGCTTGATATGAGATGTTTGTTTCTTGTCATTTCCTCGCTTTCAAGAAGTTATCTTCAGAGCCTGTTTCCAGCCCTACTCAGTTTGCCGCTCTTTTTCCATATCCACAGGGGATGACCATCCTTGCTTTTAATAATGAGCGATTCAATGTTAAGACACTGAGGGAAGTTTTGAGCCTTGGACCTACGTATTTTGGAATGAAATTTCTTGAGAGTATGTTTCTCTGGCTGCTCTTTTCTGCAAAGGTGCTCCGTATTTAATAGTATTGGACTCTAACTGTAGCTGAATCATTTATCTTCTGCAGGTGTTCTGGATGTTATCATGATGTATGGTGCATACTCTACATCAAGACGTGTAGCTGTCAGTCGGATTTTTCTTCGTTTGGTTTGGTTCAGCATAGCTTCTGTGTTCATCTGTCTCCTTTACGTGTATGTAGTTTCTTTTTCTTTATGGGCTTCACAAGGTTTCTAACTTTGATTCTTCTTCTCCTATTTTTCTCTTTTCTTCTTTGCGTGGCAGCCCACCCTTTCATATTGTGGAATAATGTTTTTTCATGTTCTCTCACAGGAAGGCGCTTGAAGACAATAGCAACCAAAATTCCAGCTCAACTCTCCTCAGAATTTATGTTGTTGTTCTTGCAATCTATGCTGGAGCTCAATTTTTTGTCAGCTTTCTGCTGCGGATTCCAGCTTGTCATCATTTGACAAATCGATGTGACAGTTGGCCTGTGATCCGTTTCATCAAGTGGATGCACCAGGTTTCACATTTTTTATCAGATGTTTCTGAAGGATGATCACTCTTTGGCGACCTTTCTTTGAGATGTTCTATTAATATTTTTTATCCTTTTTGTCTGAAGGAACACTATTACGTTGGTCGGGGCATGTATGAGAGAACTACCGACTTCATCAAGTAATCTTTTAATCTTTGCTGCCTTCTGCGTAAATTTATGTACTTTCTAATGATGTGTTGGTTACTTTCATTTTTCTTATGCTGAATGTAGTTTTACCTTAAGCAAAGACAAACTTTACGTTCCTGAATTAGGGTGGCCATCTGAATGGAACCATCACTTCTGGATTTCTGTTTTTATGTAGAGTTGTGAACTATAAAATCATCTGAATGTCCTACTTTTTTAGCTAATTTGGACCTTGAATTTCATGAATCTGACGAGGGATCCTTTGGTTCTTTGTTATATGAGCTAATTTTGTCTGTAACTTGGTATTCCATTAGTTCCTTTTGTTTTTGTGATTGCATGAGATTTTTTTTTGAAACTGGTAACATGTATTCATCAGCATTAAGGGCATGCTGGCCACCTCCAAAAGTGTGATTACATAGATAGCTAATTACAAAAGACCTAGGAAATCCACTATTTGTACTTCATCTACTATACATTGCTCTTTACACCAAAAATAAAAAGTAGAAATACATTTTCCTTTGATCTTCTGGATGGAACTTGATCTTCCTTTGAATATTCTCTTATTTCCCTCCTTCCATATAGTTCACTATATGCAAGCCGGAACAGTTTTCCACCATTTGTTTGGCTTTTGCTCCCTCCCTTGCATGAGAATTAATGCATGACCTTTCTATCACTTCAGTGTTCTCTCCTCCTATCCCCTGGATGAAGGTTTTATTTTTGTAATCCGGTTTCAGAGAACTTTTGCTTGTACAATTATATGCTGTACCTTTTTATGCATTTGCTACGATCAGGCGGCTCTCTCATTTATGCAAGTAGACTCTTTTGTGATGTCAATCTTGGTTGTTAGTCTGAATATTGTGTTTTTTTTTTAATCAAGAAAAAAAAAAAGAAAATATCCAAGGCTATTATACTGTTAGAATGTTGTTGTGGTCTTATTATTTATTATTCTCCATGTTGTTTGGTGGATTATAACTAATTAGGTGATTTATCCAGTTAATCAGCCAGTGCTGAAATCTCATGTGACAAGTTTCATTGGTGTAGGTATATGGTTTTTTGGCTTGTTGTCTTGGGAGCAAAATTTGCTTTTGCCTATTTTCTACTGGTATGTTTCAGTTTTTATTGACATTGATCAATAGCTTTTATTGGTGATTTTTTGTTTTAGCTTTAATTTCATGTTGCAGATTAGGCCATTGGTGAAGCCGACAAGACAGATAGTAGACATGGAAATTCTGGAGTACTCTTGGCATGATTTTGTTTCTAAACGTAGGTCACTCTGTTGTAGCATGAGTTTATGATTGAATTGAAATTCTTTCAGAATCTTTGTTGATTTCAGTATTTATGTATATACGAACATCTATTACCATTTCTGTGTTGTGTTCAAGGTTTTTGGATGTATAATGTTGGGATCTCAATTTCCATTAAATGCACGTTACTCTTTTGGCAGATAACCATAATTTTCTGACGGTTGCGACCTTATGGGCACCAGTTTTTATTGTAAGTTTTAATCTCTAATAATGTGTAAATGCATATCTGATACCTTTCGTGCTTCTCCTTGGTATGATAACATGTGTAGTTGTATCTGAATGTTTTTCTTAGGCAGTAGAATAGGTATTTATGCACCAAGCAGTGGAATCTTCATGATCTAGAAGTGCGATTATCTTATTTACTTAATCTCTGCTTCTTTGGATATTGCTTGCTGTTTTTCTTTGTGAAAAAATGCTTGTGAACTTGTTAAAGCTAAGAAAAGGGAGGTTGGACGTATGCTTGTTTGTGAAATAACATCCTGCCAATGCTGGGTGATGTAATGTGGGGTGTATTTGGATTGAGCGCTAATAGGATGAACTAGACTTTCTTTAGTTGATTATTGGAATTTGTCCTCAGATGAATTCTATGTTCTTGGATATATCATTCTAGTGGCAGGGAATGCTTGTGAAGAGGATGTACATGCAAGTACATTAGTTGACTAAACATGCTACCAGAATTTAATCTTCCTCCTCTCAAACTATGTCAAACAAAGATGAGTGCCTGGACTAATGCTCTTTGTGTTTTATCTTTTACATCACTTTCCACCTAATTCATTGACATATCTTGCTTTTGAATGTTTGAGCTGGATTATTGAGCTTTTGTGGCATGACCTGTCTTGTTGCTCATGTGATTTCTTTGCACTTACGATTGAGTTACTGCTGATTGCCAATTGGTGATCAACCAGATAAATATTTCGGGCACAAAAGGTGCTTGTTGGATAGTTTTTGGATCACCATCTTACTATTGCTGTTATTTAATGCAGATATACCTGTTCGATACTCATCTGTTTTACACAGTTATATCGGCTATTTGGGGCTTTCTTCTTGGAGCACGAGATCGCCTTGGGGAGGCAAGCAGTTATTTTTTCTACATATTTATTTTTTCTATATATTGTGTTTATAGTTCTCTTTTGTAATTGTTGAGTCCCACATCAGTGGGCTAGGAGGAAAATTTGTTTTCTAATAATAATGATATTAGAGCCATGACAACCCAATACTTGTCCCTCCCGGTGTTGGGCCCCTATATTATATCATCCATGCTCCATATGTGTACGGTCCTGGGCGTGCCGAGGGATGTTGAATCCCACATCGTTTTTTTTGTGGGGAGAGAGAGTGGGTGTGGGGTGTGGTGGTGGGGGGGGGGATTTGTCTCCTTGTATACTCTTTGGGCCCAAATTCCATTTGTTTATCAGTAATGTATAGGACAATTCAAATCCTTGGTTTATTGTATGACCATTTGTGGATGAACTCCACATGTCAGCCTCTAACAATATTTTTGAAAATTGATATTCAGATAAGATCATTGGATGCTATGCATAAACTTTTTGAGAGATTTCCCGAGGCTTTTATGAATAGTCTTCATGTGCCTCTCCGAAACAGGTGTCTCCATTTATTTTCCTCAGTTAATCAATTTATGAATGACCAAGTTAATTGATTCACATATCTTTTTCTAATCGGGTCTAAATCCAATCTGTTTTGTAGGGCTAGACCCCTGTCTTCTGGTCTGGTGAGTTCATTGATTTTCCATTTCTCATTGATCTTGTCTTTACTGATATCTGATGTTGGCACTTGATTAAGTTACTGTTTAATAAATGGATAAATGCTTATGTGCTGAATTTGCAACAGTTGCAACTAGTATCCTGTTCACTTTGCTCACCATTTTAGTGGTACTTGTACTATATAAGGCTAAGCTATACTCCCCTCAATCCTCCGAAAAGTTTTAATAAAGTTTTACTTTTATGGGGATGGTGTGAAAACATACTGATTATCCTGCCATGTGGAAATCTCACCAAATATTCGACATTTTAATTTGGCTTTTGCCAAAGCTCCTATGCTTTCTAGTCAATTAATTAGTGCAACTTAATGTTTGTCTTTATGTTACAAGATGAAACTTTTTTTATTGCTTTTGATGTATAAAGTACTTCTTAAACAGTTTTTTATGATATTTTGCAAATTACATTGACAAAGTTTCTGTTTCTGGATTATTCTGTCTTATATGGTTATAATATTATATTTTACTTCATCTTGTACAACAACATACCCAGTGTGACGGGTGGAAGAGTAGGGTGGACACAGACCTTATTCCTATCTTGTCTGGGTAGAGGAATTGTTTCCAATAAACCCTCGGCTCAAGTAAGGCATTTACAGACTAGTTTGACAAATACAGTAAAAGTCTAATAGCATGATGAAATACCATAGAAAGGAGAAGCATTGACAACAAAAATAGTAAAGATAACCTAAGTAAAAGAAACACCATTAGCAATACAATCGAAGAATAAAATAATAGTATTTATACTGATAAGTTTATGAGTGAAAAACAAGATGCTCTAAGTTAGAATCATATTCCTCACAGGAAAGGAAGAAATTACCTACTAACCCTCTACCCTTATCCTTTTTTTTTTTTGAAACAAATAACATTTTGTATTCATGCCAGTACTTAGGTAGCACTGAAAAACCATAGTTACAAGAATAAGGTTAGATCCAGAGTATACCAAAAACAAATCGAACCTAAATGGTATCTAGGACGTCTAGGATTGATTCGATATCACCCCGGTACACCTTAGTACACCAAAAGCAAAATAACAAAATACAATTTAGCTTAATATGTTCTTGGCATTACCAATTAATGCCTCTGAGATTGATGAAAATCTTCCATAGTTGATCAGTGACGTTGCAGTGCAAGAATAGGTGATTCACTGTCTCAGCTTCTTTTTCACATAGGAAACACCTTGAGCAAGTGATACCTTCCTCTTAAACAAATTCTCATGAGTCAGGACTACTACTTTAGCAAGAAGTCAAGTAAAACATGCAACTTTATAAGGAATCTTAATCCTTGACTTTCATGCTTTCCTATCTAGGGTTACGTTCTCAATGAGATGAAAATGTGTCATGTCATGTCTAATCACCTCTCCTCAGTTATCCTCGGTCTACCTCTACCTCTTATTAGACTTGTTACTGCCAACTTCTCGCGCCCCCTCACGGGGGCATATGTGCTTATCCTTTTTACATGCTTGAATCATCTCTGCCTTGCTTCGTGCCTCGTATATTTTTATTCCTAATCTTATCTCTCTTAGTGTGCCCATACGTATTTGTATGCATCCACATCTCCGCTACATTCATTTTCAAAATGTCTGTATTCTTGACTAGCCAATGCTATGTCCTATACAACATAGTTGGTCTAACCTAAGTTACTCAAACTCTTCACTTTTGGTGCCGCACTCGTGTCGTCATGACATGGGTGTGAGTGTGGGATTCGTACCCGATCTGGTAACCGATTTTGGGTACTTTGACCAAAATTGATTAGAAAAGTCCGGACAGATTTAAGAAATTTAGTAATCAAAGCAAAAGCTAAGGTGAAATTGAAGAAAATGGAATATCTTGTATATAGAAATTTCTATGTTATTGCTTTTCTTTTTATCTCCTTCCTAGATTTTCTTCTTAAACAACATTTTTTCCTCAAGTTTTTCATATAATATCTCATAATTTATGTTTTATAACTCTATTTTTAGATATTTAAATTATTTTTTGCCGAATCCCCGCACCCGTATCCATCCCTAGATCAATATCCTCAAATCTTTAAATTGAGACCGCGAAGGATCTGACCTCTAGATCCGTACCCATATCGGACACCCGCACCCGAGTCCGAGCAACTTAGGGTCTAACAACCACTCTTTCAAACTTAACCTTTAGGACTCGGTGAAACATTCTGATCACATAGGGCATTGGATGTGAGCATCCAGATGCTTAAAGCTTTCTCTCTTGTGGATTTCTTGTGGATTACCTGTGTATCAACCCTTACTTTTACATACGCCTCATATGATGCGTCACTGGATTTGCACTCCATGTATTTTGTCTTAATTTTGCTCAACCTAAAATCTTTCGGCTCTAGGGTTTGTCCTCGAAAATTCAATTTATCATTAACTCCACCATGTATCTCGTCAATCAATACTGTCATCTGCAAATAGCATACACCATGGTACCTGTAAAATTAGGTCTTGGGCTAACTCACACCCCAAAAGCTATCTCCAAGTGAAGAAGATCGCCCAAACCTTATAACGAGGTCTCCCATCTCATTAACCATCAATGTGGGACTTTTTCTCTTTTTTTAATAGTACCCCCCCTTAAATAAGTTGTGTCAATTCATTGTCACCAAGGAAAATACAATTGTCCAAGGGTTGATCTCTGATGAATCCTATTGTACTTCAGAAGTGTTTCGAGTCTGGTTCCACTGTTTTTGCTTGGGTTTTGATTCCATTGTTCATGTCCTTAATCGCGATAATGTATGTCAAACGTAAGCTTCTAGACTCCAAGCATCTCCATAAAACCTCTCTATGGACTTTGTCGTATGCTTTTTCTAAGTCAATGAACATCATATGTAAGTCTCTTTTCCGTTCTCCTATACTGCTCCAACAATCTTCTTAGAAGATGAGAAGATGAATGCCTTTTGTAGTTGATCGCTCCGATATGAATCCGAATTTGTTCTCGGAAATAGAAGTATTCTCTTCATCCTCATCTCTGGTACCCTCTCCCAAACTTTCATACTGTCGTTTAATAGTGTGATACCTTATAGTTGTTGCAATTGTGAATTTCACCGTTGTTCTTGTACGGCGGGACATATGTACTCCACCTCCATTCTTTGAGTGTTATAGTCGTCCTAAAAATGATATTAAACAACCAATTTTCCATTAAATACCTGCTTTGCCTATGTTATTCCAAAAAAATCCATTTCTCATTTTATGAATTGTCTCCTTGACCTCCTCAAATTTTAGTACTTTATACACCAATAATACCTAAAATCTCGATGGCTCTCGGATTGTTTTAACCCCGCACACACACTACGTTTAAGAGTTTATGGAAGTGTGCTTGCTATTTTTTCTTAATGTGTGGTTTTCTCCAATACTTTTCCATCCTAGTCTTAATGCACCTAACTTGTTCTACATCACAAGCTCTCATCTCTCTTGCCTTGACAAGCCTGTACAACTTCTCCCCACCTTTGGTGCCGTTTTAATTGCTGTAACCTCTATCTTCTCTTCTCGCAGTCTTATACTTAGCCCTATTTGCCCATTTTTCCTCCTTGTTTTTGCTCTCTACTAACCTCATCAACTTTCTTGTGTTCCACTTTCCCTTGGACCTCTCCATTCTATCACTGATCCCCTCTATGTCCACCACAATTAGCCTTCGAGACCCCCAACTCATGTCCAGCTGTTTCCCTAGTACAATTAGCTGTCCTAGTCCACCTGCTATCTGTGTCCCCATTAATATCCCTAGCCACTATAGCCATTAACTTCTCCCCAGCTCTTGAATTTTTTTATTAGTCAAGCCCCTCACTTAATCCTTCAATGGTCTACCAAGTTGCTCTTCGAGACCCCTACCACCTCTCTAGTTTCGTCAATTATACAATTAGCTATCATGGTCTACCAAAGTTGCTCTTCAAGACCCCTGCCACCTCTCAAGTTGCTTCACTTATATAATTAGCTATCCTAGTTCGCATGGTATGTGCGTCCCCTCTAATCTCTCAAGCCTCCATAACCATCAACTTCTCCCCCAACTTTTGAATGTTAGCACTAGTCAAGCCCCTCACCTAAGCCTTGAATGGTCATTTAAAGCCCTCGTCCTCCTCTTTCTTTTAATCTCTCGATTCGTTATCAAGAGCTTATGCTGGGTAGTAAGAGGCTCACTTGGGATAACCTGGGTCCGGACACCACGGTTATTCCAAAAAAAAAAGAAAAGAAGAGGCCCACTCGGGATAACCTTTTAGTCGTTACATAAACCTCTATCTCTCTTCCTAAGTTGTAGGGTATGGATTTGAGTCCTAGACGTCGTACTTCAAAAGGTGATCTAGTGCTCCTCCTCTGAAAACTCGAGCTAGCTATTCCCGAATCAATATCTTATGCCTAGAAATATGTATGATGGAGTTTGCCCTAGTGTGATTTAAGTAGTAAGGAAGCAGAGTGTGAAGTGTGGCTTAATTTATAACCCGGTATTCAAATTAATTCTATTCAGATCTTTGTATTCATTTCTTTTTTTTTTGAGAAGGCAACATTTTTTGTAAACCTATTTGCTGCATAAAACTTGCAGCGTTCGTACTTACAATGGAATATAGGAAGATAGATCTTTATATTCATCAAAATGTTGGATTTCTTTACTTCCGTAAAGTCCTCCTGGAACTCGTTGAGTGAAGCCTGATATGTAAGTGGGAGTAGGGAAGAGGGGCAGTTCTGTATTCCACCGTGTTTCAAATTGGTGAGCGCAATTGGGGTTGGGCTAGCCAATTCAAAAAGGATTTCTGGGTTATTTTGAAAGACGTTTCCTTGGCGCTTTTCATGTAAACTATCTTCCGTGCCAGTTTATTCAGAAGTTTGTATTTTGTTTTTTGTAATATTTTATAGTTATACGAAAAATGTTGCTTTCTCAATAAATAAATAAATTATATTGTTGTAAAAAACAGGTGTTGGAGAGAAACAAAGCTGATGCTGCTCGATTTGCACCTTTTTGGAATGAAATTGTCAAGAATTTGAGGGAAGAAGATTACATTACTAATTTGTGAGTGACTGTTTTTGGTTATTTCACCAACCCAGTTTCAGTTTGCTACTAATTATATTGCTATCCTCCAAACTTCTAATTTTGATGTATTGATTTTCAACCTGCAGGGAGATGGAACAGCTTTTGATGCCTAAGAATTCTGGGAGTCTGCCATTAGTTCAGTGGCCTCTTTTCCTACTAGCTAGCAAGGTTGAGCAATTGTTACAGTGCTGACAGTTTCTTTTGTTTCCTTTTTTCTGATACAAATGTGATCTATGCAGTTAACTGTCATATTAAAGGCTCTTTATGTTTATGCTGAATGTGCAGATATTTCTTGCAAAAGATATAGCTGTAGAGAGTAAAGACTCACAAGATGAGTTATTGGATAGGATCTCAAGGGATGATTACATGAAATATGCGGTTGAAGAGTGCTATTACGCCATCAAGTTTGTTCTTACATCCATATTAGATGATGAAGGAAATGATGAAGGAAAGAAGTGGTAAGATTTCGACTGTGTTGCTCGGACTCTTCAAAAAAAGTCAACGGGTGCGTGTCAGATTCTCCAAAAGTAGTGTCTTTTTGGAGCATATGGCACGGGTGTGGCATCGAAAAAGTGTCCGCACAACTTATGATTTCAAACCCTTCAGAGTCACTCTGTTGTGAATGAACTCACACAAGCAACTGTTATTTAGAGTTGTGCATAGTCAGTTTATATCTTTGCTTTGTTTACCATGTTAGGGTTGAACGAATATATGAGGATATTCGTGGGAGCATAACTAAAAGGAGTATTAATGTGGACGTTGATATGAATAAGCTGCCATTGGTGATTCAGAAAGTAACTGCACTCATGGGAATATTGGTACATGTTCTTTTCAAGTTTGATAAATTTTATCCTTACGATACATAAGGTCTGATGCATTCGTTTGGGGTTTCTGTTTCCTGGTATCCTTATCATGACTAACACTTGGGATTAGATAGTACTGAACTAACGCTTTGACTAAGTTTGAAAATCAGTAATCTGCTTTAGTGCTATCTAAGAGGCAGGAGAAGCTCTTGTTATTTTTCTTCACTGATTTAGCAAGCATATTCCCTTAAAAATGGTCAAAAGACTCAAATCTCAGGGACTCCCTTTGTGCATGTTCTGTGACCTTCCGAATCTCTACGGCTCTCATTAAGTCCTTAATGTGCACGCCATTCCCCTCATCTTTGCGTGGGCATCCGCTTTCTTCATTGTAGTTAAGATGAAATTAATGAATTTCAACACTCATCTATCTACATGTTCATGGTATGTCTTGTCATACATGGTTTTCGAGGCATACATGGAAAACTTTCAATAGGCGATGCATACTTCGTTTTCCAATTCCATAGCAGGAAACTGCATTGGCCAACATGCATTATGTTTCCTTACTGTCTTCTTTGCATCCTTTGTTAGGTGTAAGGGTGGTAGCGGACCGGAGTAATTCCGGACCGGTCCGGTACCAGTTGCAACCGGTATACCGGGTACCCAACGGTCCGGAATCTGGTACCGGTGTGGACCACGGCATTTTTCCGGTAGTTCCAGTTCCGGTTCGGCGCCGGAATAAATGTTTGATTTTTTTGTTTTAAACTTAATATAAATATAATTTAACTTATTAAAAATGTTATATTAATATATCTTTCAGTTAGTTATATTGGTAAAATATAAGTTATATAATATAAGTTAATTATATAATATAATTTGAATTAAAAAAAAAGGTGAAGTACGTATTTTTTCCGGTATAGATCCGGTTGCCGGTCCGGTCCGACCCGGTTCCACACCGGTAACCAACGGATCGATGTGGACCAGCCAAAAATTCCGGTAGTACCGGTTCCGGCAAAATACACAGGTAAGGCTGTGCCGGTACCGGTTAAACCGGTCCGGCGGTACCGGGTCCGGTCCTTTGCCACCCTTAGTCAGGTGACCTCTTATTTCAGTAGAGAGGATTCCCATTTCATTGTCGTTTTTAAAAGGACTTGAGTATATCTTTCTGTCTATGATCTGTTGAAATACTTTCATGTAGAAAAAGGAGCATACACCGGAGCTTGAAACTGGGGCTGTTAAAGCTATTCAAGATCTGTATGATGTTCTGCGACTTGATGTTCTTCGCTTCAACATGAGGTACTTCAGATAGCTTGTCATATTTCTGGGATTGTTATACTCTTGATTGTGGTGCATAATTACTATGATGTCATTTTAGAGAACATCTTGACACATGGAACATTTTGTCAAAAGCAAGGAATGAAGGCCGGTTGTTCTCAAAGTTAAAGTGGCCGAGAGATGCTGAGTTGGTACGCTTGCATTTCCTTTTCCATTCTGTTAGCTCCTTTTCCTTTGAGTTCACTAAGGTTCCTAAAAATGCACTAAATATATGCAGACGGAATTGATTAAAAGACTTTATTCTCTCCTAACTATTAAAGAATCTGCTGCCAACATACCCAAGAATCTTGAAGCTAGACGCCGGTTAGAGTTTTTCACCAATTCACTTTTCATGGAGATGCCTGTAGCGAGACCTGTCCGTGAGATGTTATCCTTCAGGTACGTTCTTTCACATTGTTACTGTTTATTTTACCATCTTCTGACCCGTTGTGTGATAGATTTCTACTCTTGCAGTGTGTTCACCCCATATTATTCGGAAACTGTTCTTTACAGCATGTCAGAACTCCGTAAGAAAAATGAAGACGGAATTTCTATTCTGTTTTACCTCCAGAAGATATATCCAGGTAATCTTGTTTATTTGTGCAAAGCAGTAAAACTGAAATAGATGGTATTTTCCATTCACTTCACTTGATCTTATTTCTCTGCTGTTCATTTAACCGACTGAAAACAATTTGTTGCTTAGTTTTTAAACCTTTAACAGAACTCATTACTTTTGATGCCAAAAGCAATGTTGCCATTTTCCCCCTTTCTAGTTAATTTGCACTGCCTAGCTAATTGGCTTTAACAATTTTGTTCTTAGTGTGCTAAATTTTCTTTTTCTTGTGGTGAATTTTGCTCCAAGTGTTCAGTGTTCATCACATGTATCTTTGTAGAGTATTTTAAAGTCAATTGTAAGATCACTAATTCAGAGATCAAAATGCGAATTGTTTCAAGCTCCAAGATGCTACAATAAATTGACTAGCATCCTTTCCATTGTAAATGCATATATTATGCCTTTTTTACGTTCTGCAATGTTAAGTTAGATTAAAGCTTTATTAGTTGGTAATCTTGGTAGCTTTTGTTCGTCTGGAACTCTGGATCAACACTTCTAGTGGTATATTTTTGGCCATGTAAAAGATGATGTAGAAGGATGAAAGCATGATCTAATGGTATTTTGTCCAAGTATATTTCTCGTTGAATTTTTGGGTCACGTTTGACCCTACATGATACGCGACTCTGGTTTCTGTGTCCTTCGCTGTGTAAGATAAGCATTTTATTAGATGGCTCTTTTTCTTTTCCTAATTGTCAATGTATAGGAAATGTCTACGTCAACAACAACATATCCATTGTCAAGTGTGATCCCACAAGTGGAGTTTGGGAAGGTTCGGGTCGGGTGTATGCAGACCTTGCCCCTACATTTTGTGGGGTAGAGAGGTTGTTTCTAACAGACCCTCGGCTAGGAATGGCAACGGGGCAGGGTGGTTTGAGCTAACTTAACCCACCCCACTTTGCATAGCATTTTTCTTTGTTTTAAACCCACCCGCCCCTCATAGTTTTCTTTTTTAAAAATTAGAAATGCTAAATCAAAATTTAATATTGCTAAATTATTTTTGCATCTTCCATTTTCATTTTCTCTTCAGGTCATCATTACATAAAACCAACATATTTAAATAGCTTAGTTTTTTTTAACGTAGATTATATTTTCATAACCATATTTTACATACTAACCCAGTTAAATAATATAGTACAAGAAACTGTTCCTGTAATTAAGTTAATGAAAATAGAAATGGTAACCAATCTTTTAGTTGCAGTGAAGGTACATTCATTTTCAAATATTGGGTAACAGAAAACTTTCATTTGATCTTATTAGGTGAGCTATATATTTCATTATTTTCTATGTTAGTTTATCCACATTAATGACAGTGAATTGTCAATTCTATTTGACGATGTAAACTTGTAGTAATAATCTATGTTACTCGGACCTTTTTAAAATGTTGGCGTACTCGTATTGGATCGTACACGCGCAATAAAATAAGGTCCAAATCATTCGTTTTGAAAAATTGAGTTTGTAATTTTTTTTTTTGTACAAACATGCATGCAATTCGATTAAATATAAACATGGATTATGCAAAGTGCAAACTCACGTTTTCACTCAAAAGTAAAATAAGGAATTGATCTTCGATTTGCTTTTGTTTTGTGTAAGCACACATAAACCCACACCCTGCCCCACCCCGCATCATTTTTTAAAGAATTATTTCAACCCGTTCTGACCCATTGCCATCCCTACTGACCTCCGCTCAAGAAAAAACATTTTCCAAAATAGGTTTTGTAGAGGAAATGTCTGCATAATGGAAATTGACATTCAACCTAATATCCATAATATGTCTTATTGATTATATTCTCTTTCCGTTGAGGATCTAGCCATGAACAAGGGTTTCTGTGAGGGTAATATTGTGTGAGATGCCGTCTAAGGAACAATCGTATTAGCTCATTTGGTGTTTGCCTGTGTCACGGTGAGGAAGAAATTGGGCGAGGTGATTAGAAATGATATGACACTTTTTTAGCTCGCCGAGGACATGACACTGTAGTTAGGAAAACACGGAGTCGAGGATTAGGGTAGAGGGTAAGTAGGTAGTCGAGTGATTTCTCTATTCCCCGTGGGAGAGCATGTTCCCTCTTCTGTTTAGCAGTATCATTAGTACTATTCTATTATTATCTTATTCTTCATTTGTATTACTTCTGTTAATGTTTTTACTTTGTTATATTCATTATTCTTGCTGTCAGGTATTCTTAGATTCTACAGTAATTACACCATAGCTTTGCTCGCTTTCCTTTAGCCGAGTGTCTATCAGAAACAACCTCTCTATCTCACACAGGTTAGGGATAAGGTCTGGGTACACCCTATCGACCCATCCTCCCCAGACAAAAAACAAACAATGCTGGTTGGTAATGTGTATTTAGAATGTAGTAAGCAAACATCTTCAAATAACAATCTACGGCTAATTGTTGGTCAATATTTGATTAGTGGGTGATTTGTATTTAAAATGTTGTCTTCAGTATGATTTTAAGTGTCTAAAACATAGGTAGTTTTTCCTTCGTAGGCACTATCTTTGTTTAAATACCTTTGTTGCAGTTCTGACTTTTTCATTTAGTCGACTCATTGTCTTTAGAAGTTAAATTTGAAGGATTGTCTCTGCCTTGTTATCGTTTCACTGAGAGAAAAAAGAAATTATTGGTTGCAGATGAATGGAAAAACTTTCTTGCTCGAATTGGTCGTGACGAGAACATCTCAGAGAACGAACTTAATGATAATCCAAATGACATTCTTGAACTTAGGTTCTGGGCGTCATACCGTGGGCAGACGTTGGCCAGAACTGGTACTTCTTATTTCTCTGCTCTCTTCCAAGAATATGCATTATATGCTGTATCCTTCAACATTTAATACTACATTCCTGACTGCATCATGTACCTGAGGATTGACGTCTAGGTGTTGCATCAAATTGATTCTTTAGCTGTTTTAGGTTTGGGATAGATCATGTGTGTTTCCTTTGGACAAAAAATATCAAGGATTAGGCTGTCTACTTGCTCCGTCTTACTCTTAGTGAGAGTTCTAATTTGATGCTACTACTACAACCACTGAACTTCAATCCCAAGCTGCTTATTATGTGGATTCATCACAGAAAGACAAGTTTTACGTTGGCTGGGACCAATTTTTACCGGTTAATGGAATCATATGCTCAAAATTTGGATTGGAGTAGTATTTGGCACCACTCAGGGGGTGGGAACTTCCACTCTTAACTCTTCATGGGGGATTCCATCCATTGTAACCCTGCTTTATCCGGGCTTGAGACCCCTAACGTACAAGCTCACGCCGACCGAGTTAAAAATCCCAAGCTCACTTGTAGTTCGATGCATAAGATAAAATACTTGTGTCCTTTATTACTCAGACAAGTGTGCAGAATTCAAATTCATTAAGGATTTTCAGGATTAATCCCCCAACCCCACTCACACAGATAACCCACTTTCAGCAACAAACTGCTGATTCTCCTCTCTCAGTGTTAGGGCACTATTACTTAAATCAATACTTTGGGCCAAAACATGATTACAGCCATCAGTTTTGTTGGTGGAAAGTTCTTCGCAGCCACAACTGGAATTGGAAGAAACAGAGAACATGAAATTAGGGATGACATTGCCTGCATTTCTCTTATTGTGCTAATCCGAGCTAAAAACAGTACCCTGACACCGAGGAAAAATGAAAGGAGGGAATGTTTGACCTATACTTGCCTTATTGTGCTATTTGAAACGAAATATATTAAGAAATATGAAGAGTGTATCAACTTGCAGTTGATTTTAGACAGAAGTCTTTTTACCTAAATCTTTTCTGCAAAGGCATGGATGACAGTCAAAATACAAATTATGTGAATTATTTCAGACATTCAAGATGATAAGAACAAATTGTTAGTTTCATTTTTTTAAATAAAAGATTAGAACAAATTGTTAAAAGGAAAAGATTAGGATAAATTGCAGGTGTTCGCCGAAGAGTGAGTATACGATAATCTGGCTTTAAGGGATGAATGACTATGACATGATTAGGACGACAACAACAACAACAACAAACCCAGTGTATTCCCACATAGTACGGTCTGGGGAGGGTAAGATGTACGCAGTCCATACCACTACCTCCGAAGAAGTAGCAAGGCTGTTTCCGATAGACCCCCGGCTCGACATGATTAGGACGAGAAATCTTGAAAATATATTTACAACGAAAAATGAAAGACTTAAAATTCTGATAAAGTTTGTGAAGGGAGAGGCTGCATTTTGAAGTAGTTCAAAGTACTTAATGTCTCTTGTGATGCAAAAGTTAAACCAGTGGGCTGGTCTGGCAGATTTTTAGGAGTGGAAGTTCAGGATACTAGGTACTGATACGTGTATTAGAAAAGGCAAAAGCCCTGAAAATTGTAAATGATCACTAAAAGATATGTAGAGGTACTTACCGAGCGATATCCCGTGTGCATGCTTGTTCTAGGTAGGTTCTCAGTCTTTACTTTCCTGGATAATGTTGCATGTGCTTGTTTTTCTTGTAAATGTCTTTTCTTTACACAACCGTTCTGGAGTTGTGCAGTTCGTGGAATGATGTACTACAGGAAGGCTCTAATGCTTCAATCATATTTGGAACAGATGATAACTGGAGGTTTGCATTTCTGAAAATCCAAAGCAACAAATGATTTGATTGATTTTCTCCTCATTCACCAGTTCTCATCTTCTGTACTTTGTTAGATACTGAAGCAGGAATTGCACCAACTGGAACTACAGATACTCAAGGATTTCACTTGTCTCCTGAATCAAGAGCACAGGCAGATCTGAAATTTACATATGTTGTCACATGCCAGATATACGGGAAACAGAAAGAAGAGCAAAAACCTGAGGCTGCAGATATTGCATTATTAATGCAAAGGTGATATTTATTCATTTTGATTTAATGAATGTAAAGGATAGACATGTTTTCCTTGGTCAGGGAAAAAAAAGAAGAGGAGGGTGTTCTGTTTTAGAGCTGATATCAAAACCGCATAGCTGACTTTTAGGATCAACTTTCATTGTAGAAATGAGGCTCTTCGAGTTGCTTTCATTGATGAGGTTGAAACTCTTAAAGACGGGAAGGTGAATAAAGAATATATCTCAAAACTTGTAAAGGCTGACATCAACGGCAAAGATAAGGTGCCATTCTTTTCTGCTCTAAAATCTGCTTAAGGGAGTCCATGTCATTTCCATTATGCTTCTTTTATAATATACGTAATAGGGTACAAAAATATGCAAGTGTTTGTGCTTTAGAGTTTAGGAAATTAGTAAAAAATTGCATCAGCTCTTTAGATTTTGAAGCATAATCTGAATGAAACTGGGTCTGCACTTACTAGTGCTGTTTAGTGAGTTCTTCCTGTTAGACTTTTGCTATATTTGCGACTACCTTAGCTTGTGTTTGAGGTTCTAAAACATCAACCTGGGGAAATGGCACCGTGTTGCATCTCAAACCAAAAGAGTTCCTACTTACATGGGAAAAAGAAGTAAATGGTTTTATATGTTGGGTTCTGGGGTTAATTAGTCCTAGAGGTCCTTTTGTATTATTACAATGTTCAACACCTCTAGATGGTGTATGTCCCAGCCTGTATCCGTCCAATTCTTTAAGTTGTCTAATGAAAAATAATGGTTCTTTTAAGTATTGACTTGGACCTTTTCAACTCAAGCTATTCCAAACGGTAACAAAAATTGGAGCTTGTCGGAAGTGTGCAAGCAAAATGTGTTTTATCTGGGACCTTCTGGTTTCTAGTTGTTTTAGATGGCAACAAAAGTTGGCTAAGTGAAATACCATGGGTTAAGTTCTACATTTGCTATAATTGAATGTAAGCTCCCCGTGGACACTGGACACCATATAAGCTTTACACCTTCTGTCCTTCATCTTTTGGACATGCAACGAGGATATTCATCCTTCGAGGGTGAATTTTGGATCGTAACCTAAACAAGTTCAATGTAGTAGAAGGGAAACAAAATAAATTGCTTGCATGGTCATTGGCACTTCTCTGTCTTTTTGGACCAAGTGTCCTAGGGCTAGCCTTGCTTTTCACTTTATGAGTATATTTTTAACTGATCAGACAATAGCAGTGCTGTCTATGATATATGGTCATAAAGCAATGATCGACGAACAAACAGTAGCATAAGAATGTGAATTGCAATAGTAAGAGTTTACTACAACTTTTGTCTTCTCAGTTCTGGTAATAGAACCATCAAAAGTAAGATGATAGGTAATTAGTAAGATGAGAAGTGCTGGTTTCAAGGTAATGAGCAAGATGAGAGGTGCTGGTCTCCTGATTGGTGCTTTCCTCAGTTATATGCAGGAATTTTCTGTAGAGTAATATATTCTGAATTTGTACTTGATATCGTTTTCAGTGCTCGTACTTTTGTCTTGTACATTCAAATTTTTTAACATTTGTACTTGCTTGTTTCTTTCCTACACGAGTGCAGGAAATTTACTCAATTAAATTGCCTGGAAATCCTAAACTTGGTGAAGGAAAACCTGAAAATCAGAATCATGCCATTATCTTTACACGTGGGAATGCAGTGCAAACAATTGACATGAATCAGGTAACCAAGTATTTAATGTTTTGTTAACTGTTAATCTCTACCATATCTCTAATGTTTAGAACAATGAATAAGCCGTCGCCACTCTCCTGTCACCTCCATGCATCCAACTAGCTGTTAGATGTATCTAGCCCATACAAAAACTCTACCAAATTGTGAGATTCTTCCATCTCCCAATCATGAAGGTGCTAACTTAATTCCCTTCCTTTTCCCTACTATAGGCATATCAAAGTGGTTAGTAAAAGATCTGAAACTGACAAAGTAGGGAGTTCACCTGTGAGCTCTCTTTGGTCATGCTACTCCTGAAAGGCCAAAACATGTCTTCGTTAACATGGTGGTTAATTTTTCCTTCCCGTCCTGATGTACAACGTTGGAAACTTTATCTATTCGTATTCTGATGTAAACCTTATTACAGCGGGGGGAGAAAATTAGAACCATTTTGAACTCTTACCTAAAGTTGTAGACTGCTTTTGGTCCTAAAAATGTGTTTCCATTTTCTTTTTTCATTAAAATTTTTTAACTCCAATTTGGATCTTTTCCTGGGTGGGGAAGGGTGGAGGATTGTATCCTAATCACAACAGAAAGGAGTCACATATCTGCTGGAGCAGAGCTTTAAAGAAAGTCAAGATAGTAAAATGCCTGTTGCTGACTTACTTTCGCCTAAAATTTGAGCACATTCAATACACAATTTGGAGATTAGATCTCGCTGATTTATCCTACAACCACAGCTGCTTCCCGGCGCCCTAGCCACTAATTTCCTTTCTTGATACTCTGTAGTTTCACCCTTTGACCACAGCTCCGGGCCCCTTACCCTCTGCTCTCCCCTCCGCATTCCTTTCTGAGTCTCCTAGTGTGCCTCCAGTTGGTCCTCCTACCCTCCTGCCTCCTTTACCCAACCCATATTCCCCTACTTCAGCACCTTGGACCAGTTTTTTGTTCTTATTTTTCCCTTTTATATTAATGAGTATTCTAGCTGACCCAAACTATCTTCATTCAGGTGTTTCTACTCTGTTGCTGCAGTTACTCTTTACCGTTGTAATTAGAAAATTTATCTTTTCTGTTGACTATTTGAGTTCATTGTCATAATAACCTCTTTGTTTTATGAATGTATTTATTGGATCAGCTTTTCATATCTCTAATCTCCTCCTCAAATAGAGTCCTTGTTATTCGTCAAAATGATATTCTCGCTCAATTTATTCAATCTTTAGTGTTACAGTTTTATCTTGTTTTACTTTATTTTCTTTAGCAACTTGATTGCACGTTGATTCTGAGATATTGAAAATTTTGCAAGCGAGCTTTCTTTTTTCTTTATTATTTTTCTTATTTTGTATTTTTTAGTGGTTTCTCTTAGCCTTCATAGATTTTCCAATCACACGGATAAACAAATTAACCTTTCATCATTGATTGTCTGAGCCGAATTGCATATTCATATCACTACTAACAAATAAGTGTGGCTCCCTTTCGTTTGATATACCCAATCTTACCTCGACCTATCACTATGTATTTATCCTACCGTAGGATAATTATTTTGAAGAGGCTCTGAAGGTGAGAAATCTTCTCGAGGAGTTCTTCCAAGATTATGGCATTCATCCTCCAACGATTCTCGGTGTTAGGGAACATGTGTTCACTGGCAGGTAATTTTTAGTCTAATAAAATATTCTTATGTCATTGTGTTACTTGAAAATTCATCTCATATGGGTTTTATATTTCAGTGTGTCTTCGTTGGCGTCCTTCATGTCTAACCAAGAAGCTAGCTTTGTGACAATGGGCCAGCGTGTTCTGTCAAATCCTCTGAAGTGAGTGCACATTCGTTCTGTGATACTTTTATTGCACAGGGAGTCATTTTGTGACAGATTGTGAAATTCTTCCAGAGTTCGTATGCACTATGGCCATCCAGACGTCTTTGACAGACTTTTCCATGTTACTCGAGGTGGTATCAGCAAAGCCTCACGTGTGATTAATATCAGTGAAGACATCTTTGCAGGTAACCTATTTGCTCCCGAGCAGGGTGTTGCACTTCTTCATTATACATCCTCTTGTTTAGAAGCTTTCTCACGTGAGAGGATATCCCTAGATTAATGTACATTGCTGTAACTTATAGGTTCATATGATTATTGTCTGCTGCTAGCATATTCTCAGCTTGTGTCTTCTTGTTTGAACTGCATCCTGTTTTGGTTCATTTCTGTAAAATCTTCAATCGGCTACATGTTAGTAGTGTATTTAAATATAATTGTAAAGTAAATCTTTACACTTCTTTTTCATAATTTGACACTCAAAAGAACTATTTGGAATGATTGGCCAAAAAGCACATCTCACAATAAGCAGATTCTGGAAGTTTAGCCAAACAGTTTAAATGCTTTCAATTATAAATGCAGGGTTTAATTCAACTCTACGGCAGGGAAATATTACTCATCACGAGTACATCCAGGTAATTTTTTCCAACCAAGCCGTCTTTGAATATATATGATTGCAGTGCCTAAACTAAGACCATGCAGGTGGGCAAGGGACGAGATGTCGGACTCAACCAGATTGCATTGTTTGAAGGAAAAGTTGCTGGTGGTAATGGTGAACAAGTTCTAAGTAGAGATGTTTACAGGCTTGGGCAGCTCTTTGATTTCTTTAGAATGCTATCGTTCTACTTTACAACTGTCGGATACTACTTCTGTACAATGGTACAAGTTCACATTCTAATGCTATAAGTCACTGTTGTTAGTTATGATCTCTTAGACTTTATTGCATGAGGTTTTGTTTGTGTTGTACTTTTATATGCTTTTTGCAGCTGGCACTTCCAGATATATGGTGGCATTTCTGACAGATCCTTTTAACTTCTGTGCAGTTGACAGTGCTTAGTGTTTATGCTTTTCTCTATGGCAAGTTATATCTGGTAAGTACTAACATTATTTAGCTTCTAGGTACTTTTGGCACAAGTTACAACTTCAGATGTTTAAGCTATTAAGATAGAGTTGCACAGTTTTTTATGAACCTTGTGTTAGATATTCAAGAATTATATGTATTTGATATTCGTGTCCTTCCTTCCTTTCTGAAACTCTGAAGTTTTTTACAGGCATTATCTGGTGTTGGTGCAACTATCCAGGATAGATCTAAGATATTACAGAATACTGCTCTCAGTGCTGCTCTCAATGCACAATTCCTTTTCCAGATTGGTGTGTTCACAGCGGTTCCTATGATTCTGGGTTTCATTCTGGAACAAGGTTTCCTAAGGGTATGATGTCTTTGTGTGCCATAGTTTGATCTGTTGTGCCCAAAGAAGCTCCATTACTTTACCAACTGAGTTCATGATTCACTAATATTGATCAATTACTTGAAATGGTTAAAAATTTTATTTCAGTGAATTGGGTATTTTCCCTTATATACTTGAAGAATTTTTGCTTATTTTTTCACCTTTTTAGCTTCTTATCTAGTTATCTTCCATTTTGAAATAATTTCTGATATATATTTTTCTTCTTTATCTTATCCCCACAAATCGGTCCTACAATATCCTCTCAATAGCTATATTGTTTTGACAACTTCAATTATTTTTCTTTTCAAAATAAGTTTTATGTAAAAAGGAAATGTGTTTTGGTATCTGTAGTATTTTTGAAAATTTATCAGTTTTTGGTGAGTGGAAAGAACTTTTCTATAGAAACACCTTCAATCCACTTTTTCTTCACTAACAGTTTTTAAAATTTTAAAAAGAACTTCTTGAAGAGCTAAATTAACAAGTCTCATGCTAAAATATTTTGCTATAGTTTAATAAAAATTATCATGGAGAAAGCAACTGATCTCTATGAAGAATTCGTCAGATGCTTGTGCTATGTTAGTTTTGTTATCTCTCACATTTAAAATCTAGTGTGCTATTTTTTTCATGCCTTACTGCCTGTGCATTTTCTGCTCTGACTGGCTTCATTCTTGTCACTGCAGGCGGTTGTTGGTTTTGTCACTATGCAGTTTCAGCTCTGCACCGTCTTCTTCACGTTCTCTCTTGGCACTAGGACACATTACTTTGGTCGAACTATCCTCCATGGTGGTGCCAAAGTAGGTCCATCTTCTCCTGCTACTCAAGTACTCTTACTTCTTTGTGAAAATCTGATCAGAAAATCTTATTTTTCTAACAGTATCATGCAACCGGTAGGGGATTCGTCGTTAAACACATCAAGTTTACAGAGAATTATAGGCTCTACTCCCGCAGTCATTTCGTTAAGGGGTATACCTCCCTCTCTCTCTCTCTCTCTCTCAGGCATACGGCGTACAAATTCACGCCCTTGTGTGTGTTGGTGTGAATGTAGACATGCACATGTGCACACTTTTATGTGGTCATCTTTTGTCATGGCTCTTTTCTGTCTTTATGGTAGCAAATAGTTTTACTAATCTTTGACCTTCTTCAGCATGGAAATTGTGCTTTTGCTGGTGGTATATGCTGCTTACGGCTACAATGAGGATGGTGCTTTATCCTACATACTTCTCACTGTCAGCAGTTGGTTCTTAGCTATTTCTTGGCTTTTTGCTCCATATTTGTTTAACCCAGCAGGATTTGAATGGCAGAAGTAAGTAATGCTTTATCATGTTTGGAGTTTTAATGTTGTTGCTTGTTTCTTGTCATCATTCTTGTCTTCCTCCGTAGGACGGTAGAAGACTTCCGTGACTGGACCAACTGGCTCCTTTATAGAGGTGGAATTGGTGTTAAAGGGGAAGAAAGTTGGGAGGCTTGGTGGGATGAAGAACTGGTACGAACTATACTTTGATATGAACTAGGTGTGGGAATTCTTATAATGTTTAAGCATATATGTACATGTGCTCGAGGCATGTGATTCTTTGAATTCTTCTTTATAATATCTTCATCGTGTGATGAGTACATTGACTACGCTTTCTTTGTAACTGTTGATGTATACCAGCTTTAGTCTGTTGCCAATTCCTTATATCACTCATATTTTTCTAAAAGAATTTGATGTCACTTTTATGTTGTTTGACAGGCTCATATTCGAACCTTTGGAGGGAGGGTGATGGAGACTATTCTTAGCTTACGATTTTTTATATTCCAATATGGCATCGTCTATAAGTTAAAAGTTCAGGGAACAAATACATCTTTAACGGTATTACTGTTACTCTTTTCCTAATTTTTTATGCAGCACTTTTTCCTAATTTTTATTCACCGTTGTTAATTTTTTCCTGTTAATACCCTTCCTGTCTGTCTTAATTTGGAATTACGAGACTTGAGAAGTGAGGTGTATTTTTGGGAGACCGTCTTTTGAAGTATACCTGGTTTTCTGAAGAAGCCAGTTTAACCATTAACTGTTTTTCAAAGGTCTAGTTGCCATCACCTTGTAACATGTTCAGTATTTCATGCATAGGATTTGCTTCTACCATGTGTCTAAAGAACCAAAGTAGTTGTTAACCGAAGTTTCTACTCAAAATTTGATGTTATGTCGAAACAAGTTTCACTGCCACTCAATCCGTGATGAGAGAACATCACTGTTAGGTATTACAATCTAGTTAAGCACAAGTTATATATCTATATGGAGTATATAGATTCAACTGTGAGCCACATACAGTTCATTAGAAGCCGTAGTAATGAGGTTGGCTGAGCCAGAGAAAACTTGGTTCTTGATTTTACTCTTCACCACGTTTGCTCTCACTGCTGTCTTCATGTATAAATCAATTTTTTATGACTATATTCATTTACTTTCTATTGAGTGTTGGCTTACTACTGGTCCTTGTGGCTTTATCGCTTATCAGGTGTATGGTTTTTCATGGCTTGCATTTGCTGTCATCTTACTCCTCTTCAAGGTTTGAACCCAGTTTTGTGACCTGTTTTAAGTTTTATCATATTGAGTTTGAGGATGTTAAAATAAGATCCATTATTTTGGGATGCCACAGGTGTTCACGTTCAGCCAGAAAATTTCAGTTAATTTCCAGTTGCTGTTGCGTTTTGTCCAAGGCCTATCGTTTTTGCTTGCCATTGCTGGTTTATCTGCTGCTATTGTATTGACGGAACTTACCGTGGCGGATGTCTTTGCGAGCGTCTTAGCATTTATACCTACTGGCTGGGGAATTCTCTCAGTATGTCTTCTTTTCCTCCAAGACCTGTCTTCTTCTGCTGCTTGCTTATTACTCATCTTATGGTACCATAATTACATTGATAACATTTTGCACAATATATTTATTAGAAAAGGATAGGTAAGTTCACTGATATTAGAATTTCCCGAACTGTCAATGAAGCAAAGAAAGTTAAAAGTCTTAAGCCAGGATCAGAAACTTTCCCTTGGTTTCAATTGAGATAAACGAGTTTGCGTCATTTACATGATTAGTACCTGTGCAGAAGTGCTTTGTGTGAATTTTGGCGAGCAGGGTACATTATGTTCTTCTCTTGGCGGAGACATTGAGGTAGACTAGAAAACGTGTAGGCTTTTGTGGTATATGCTTTTGCTGGAGTTTCGTAGCCTTGGTGGCATCATTACTGACTGCAGTATGGCCATCACTGGACAATATTAAATTGATGTTCACTGGAAACACACGACACTGTACAAACAAACAACATCATGACTAGTGTATTCCCACAAAATGGGTGGGGGTGGGGGATAGGGGTAAAGTGTACGCAGTCCATACCACTACCTCAGATGAAGTAAAGAGGTTGTTTCCGATAGACCCCCGACTTAGGACAGAAACCAGTATAACAAACAAAAAACATAATAGCAAACAACAAAAAGGAATATCACACTGCTAGATAAAAGGTAATGCTATAAACTAGCTATTTGAAATCATAGACGTCACCAAAACACTACGAACAAGAGACTACAAGAATCTACACGCATATACAAACAACGCACTCTTCCCTACTATTACGGTCGTACTCCTACCTACTAACCCTCTACCCACGACACTATTAACTTTTACACAAATCTCGTTTTTGATTGTGCATACGAATTGGACTATATTAATTTCCTGCATATGCATGTTTCATCATTCAACAGATTGCTGCAGCATGGAAGCCTCTAGTCAAGAAAATCGGGATGTGGAAGTCTTTCCGTTCAGTTGCGCGTTTGTATGATGCTGGTATGGGTATGCTCATTTTCATCCCAATCGCGCTCTTTTCTTGGTTCCCTTTCATTTCAACATTTCAAACCCGGCTTATGTTCAACCAAGCGTTTAGTCGAGGGCTGGAGATCTCTCTTATCCTTGCCGGAAACAATCCGAACACTGGTTTATAATCTCCTCATCTTTCTCTGATCTTGTACAGAGAAGAGTAGTTCATATTGTTGTAGCATTTTTAGATGAGCTCTTTTGTAGATTACGTTCTGTTATTAGTAATAATTAATGTATAGTTTTCAGATATGTTGAGCTATTCCAGTTACATGAACATTAGTTCGATTTTAGGTGGTCAATCCATTATAATTTTGACTAGGCAGACTCTATATGCACCCCTCAGGCCCTCACTATTATTGCACTTTACATATTTTGTCAGTCTGTTGAAAAAAGAGAGGAATTTTAATCTTATTTTACATCTTCTGTTTTCCATCTCATGTATAATTTAATTGGATTTATTGCTTGGTATACAGCAACATCCTAAGCGTGCAAAAATCGATTCAACCAATAAATCGAATTGATAAAAATATTATTGATTCGATTTCAGTTTTAAGGTTTTAGTTAATGATTAAATTGCTAATCAAATAAGATTCTTATTGTTTTTTATGTATTTTATAGTTGTTTTAATTTTTTTAATTTGTGTGAATTTTATACATGAAGATAGTATTGAACAAATGAAAATAAGAGAGTAAAGAAAAATTGGAGTATTCTTATCGGTTAAATCGAAAATTGAATCGGTAAAGTTGATTAATTAAAAATAGGTAACAACTATTTTATTGGTTTGATTATTGATTTATTGTGTTTATAAATCGAAAATCGATAAATCAAATTTATAATGCACAAAATCGAATTGATACATTCCTACATCTTGCCTAAGGAAATTCATAAGTAGGGTTTGGAAGGGTAGTGTGTATGCAAATATTATTCCTACCTTGTATAAGTTGGAAAATAATTATTCCTTTCGTTTGAAAAAGAATGACCTATTTTTTTTTTTAGTCTGTTTTAAAAAGAATAATGTCGATTTCTTGGTTTTTCTGCCTTCCCTTTTCCTTACTCCTTTTTTTGGCAATGCTTTAATTTTAACTTTTCACGTGACATATTGAAGACAACAAAATTAAAGAATATTTTGATACATTTGACATAATTTTAATTTAGAACTACAAGATTTGAAAGTTTTACTTACTTTTTGAAATTTTATGCTAAATCAAATTTGGTCATTCTTTTTGAAACGGATGAAGTATTTATCTAATAAAAAAGGTAAAGTGATGGCATCAATAATACGATAGGACCAAAAACGAGTCCGGAGCTAAAAGAGACATTTTTTCAGACTTAGAAGTCAAAACGGATAGTACTTTAATTTATGTTACAAAATAGACAGTTTGCCCATTTTTGGGCGAACTGTAACTAACGATATTTGTTAAACGTTTGGGATGAAAAAATTGTCAATACGGTTTGCCCAAAAATGGGCAAACTACATTCATAATTTTTTTTTGTAATGTGAATTGTATGAAGAGATTCTTGAAAATATTCTTATACAGTGAACGTTTTGTCACTTCAGTACAATTTTTTCACTTATAAATGTGTTATTGTTAATTCACTCAATTTTATCTCATTCATAGTTGTATTATTCTACTAATATTATCTCTTTTATGCTTTGAGAATCCCTTCATAATTATGTCTCAACAGTCTGAAATGTCTTTATTTTCAATTGAACCGGATATATGTAAATGCAATGAATATTGTAAAATGAAAACATTAAGTAATCAAAGAAATCCTGATCGTAACTTTTGGAAATGTGCGCGTTCGAAAGTATTCAATTAAAAATATGTGTATGTTAATCTTGTTTCTTATTTTGTTGCTTTAGGAAAATGGTGAATGTGATTATTTTCGGTGGGTAGAAAGTATGTCAATAAATAAATCGAACACCATTCTGTTACGATTGAAGAGACTCACATTCGATGGTGATACCACGACTTTACAGAACACTGTGAAGTTTGACATGCTATTTAATCTCAACGAAGTCATACAAGATAGAGATTTTCTTAGGACATTGCTAAAGAATCCGAAGAAAAACAAATCATTTGAAGGATATGCTTAATGAAACTGAGCATGAGAATCACCTTTTGAAAAAAAAATGGAATGAAGAACAGGAAAAAAGAAACTATTGAAGTTTCTATGTGTTATATTGATTTGAAAAAAAGAAACTATTGAAAGTTTCTATGAGTTATATTGATTTGTTGTTTGATTTGAATTTTTTTTTTACCGTTGATTAGTTATCATGTAATCTTTCAGTAAGTTTAATGTTTATGCAGTATGGTTTTTTTATGATTGTAGTAGTTCGAATCTATCATGTAATATGTTTTTTAATGTAAATTGAAATAAAATTGGTTCCTATTAGTAATTGTTGTTCGTTTACTTCATCTAAGTAATTATTTAATTTGTTATTCATTTTTTATTACAAGTTTTAATTTTTATAAATTATATTTTGTTATCTATATTTTTTTAACCCATAATTTAAAATTAGAGATACCGATATTTAACACTACAAAAAAATGTAATTACATAACAATTTTCTCACAATTCAATTTATGTATGATATAAATATTTTCTTAGATATAATTTATCTATTATTTTTTTAATACTCAGTATGTTTCAAAAGAAATGACCTAATTTAACTTGACAAAGAGTTTAACAATATAAAGAAAATTTTTGAATCTTGTGATAAGATACACTTTAATCTTGTGGTCTTAAATATGCCACGTGAAATTTTAAAATTGAAATGTTATCAAAAAGAGAAAAGAGGTCATTTTTTTGAAATCAATAAAAATGAAAAGTAGATCATTATTTTTGAAACGGAGAAAGTATAATATTTTTTGAATAAAAAATCTATTCGCATTCTATATAAGAAGTCAATATGTTGCACACTTCATAACTTCAATCTCATAAAAATTGCAAACGATAGTTTTTAAACTTCTTCTATAAGTCAAGACATCAATATCTTCAATCTCAATTATTGACGCTATTTTCTTTGAGTCCTTGATATTTTCATTTTATAATATTCATTGCATTTACATACATCCGGTTCAATTGAAAATAAAGACATTTCGAATTGTTCAGACATAATTATGAGGGGATTTTCAAAGCCCAGAAGAGATAATATTAGTAGAATAATATAATAGATGAATGAGATAAAATGGAGTGAATTAACAATAACACATTTATAAGTGAAAAGTTGTACTGAAATGACAAAACATTTACTATATAAGAATATTTTCAGAAATCTCTTAGTTAATCTCTTCAGGCAATTCACATTACAAAAAAAGTTAATGAAATGTTGTTCGCCCAGTTTTGAGCAAACCATATTAATAATTTTTTCATTCCAAACGTTCAACAAACACCATTAAATGTAGTTTGTCCAAAAATGGACAAATTGTTCATTTTATAACATAAATTAAAGTACTGTTCGTTTTGACTCCTAAGTCTGAAAAAATATCCTTTTAGCTCTGAACTCACCAAAAACAAACCAACTCTCGGACTTGTAAAGAATAATTTGCTTTATTGAGCTTAGTAAGATACAGGTGTAAGTATTTTAATATAAATTAGATAGGTAAAAATTCAATAATGAGTAGACCTATGACAATAATACCCTTTCAATTCACTAAACATAATTTGAGTATATACAGAGCTGGAAAAAAAAGTATAAATAACATAAATATCAACCCTTTTGAAAGTAATTACACTTTCTCCCACTTTTTTAATTACTTTACTCTCTCTCCCTATTAATATACATAACATAGCCGACATATACATAACATTCTGTGTATATGTTGGGATTTTTGTTATATGTTTAGAGAGTTGGGATTTTTTGTAATATTGGAAACATAAGTTGTGTATTTGTGTAATTTTTAGATTTTTTTTATTTTTTTTTTAAATTTATAGTCTAAAACATATTGTTATAACATTTGTGAAACAATAAAATATTGTTATAACATTTGTGAGACATAATATATTTGTTTTACACTACAATAACATATGGAGTATAATTTCACAAGTGAAGGATGGAGAGGATGACGTGACACATCAATTTTTCTATATTATTACAAATCTTTACATTTTTTATTCACAGCTGCTAAACGAACTCATATTCACTATTTTTTTAATTCACTAGTTGCAATTCATAGGGAGTACACATCCATTTTATTCATAGCTGCAATAATGAATTTCATAAATGAATTTCAACTTTATTTTGTGTGTGTTAAACGAATAATTTCTTTGTGTAAATTAAATAAGCAAAACATCAAAACTATGTGATATTATTAAACGAAATAGCCAGTAGGCAAAACTTACTGAATGATTGTTGCATGTGTTGGTGGAGGCTCAAATAACTATTTCATGAGTTTATAAAGTTGTGAGGTTGATTGGGGTAAAGGTTGTCGATTCTATCATATTTTTTTGTATTTAATTCGAAAGAAAGTATTGTTAGTATTTTAGAAGCGTAAGAAATACAAGTACTATCGACCAAACCCAAAATCCAAAAAGTCCATGAAATTATTCCTAATACTATATAAAAAATTTCATCGTCGTGTCAGTGATGGCGCAAAGTGTATTCAAAAGGTGTCAACTCACACCACTTCGCTGAAATATACGATGTTAGATCGGTGAAATGTTTATATATATATATATATATATATATTATGTAGAATTCTAGAATTTACTCATATTTTTATATTTGGATTCTAAATTTCTTAAAGAACAAAATATACAAAGAACTCTTTCATATGGAAACGAGCTTTTAGACCCTACATGTGTCATTAGAGATGTACAGACCAAACCGAGAAAAAAAATCGACTTATGGTTTGGTTTGATTGGTTTGGCGTTAGAAAAAAAATCCGACCATTCTTGGTTTGGTTGGTTTGGTGTTAACAAAAAAAAAGTCAAACCGAACCCGAATCAAACCGATAATATATATATACATATATATATATATATATATATATATATATATATATATATTCCAAGTTATATATATTCCAAGTTTTTTATACATAAAATGTTAATTATAATCTACTTTTTAAATACTTTTTCAACTAGTTTCAGTAATTTTCAATAATTTGAAAGTAGATGTAGATATATATTTAGATTTGGACCTTTAAGTTGTAATATTTATCCATTAATTGCTAATTAAATGACCTAAAATCCAATATAAACTTAAAACCTAAACTTTTCATTCTTCATCTCACTTTTTAGTTTCAAGAGAGTTTTCCGCTCCTCATTTTTTCATAATTATGATTTTTCATTAGCACATGAGTGAAGACATATTTGATCTAGTCTTCGATCACAATATAATTGTGAAAATTAAAGAATATAAAAAAAAAACAAAAAAAATGAAAAACCCGACTAAAATCTAAACCGAAAAAACTAATTGTATGTTGATTTGATTTGGTTTATAGTTTTAATAAACCAACATGATTGGTTTTTTTTTTTTTTTTAATAAAAACCGAACCAATCCGACCTATGTACACCCCTATGTGTCATCGAATCGAAAAGAAATGCAGTAGTGACTTTTTCCTAGAAATTGGTAGGGCGTACAAAGTAGGTAGAGAGATCTTTGATAGACGACGTCGCTTGTTTTTTATTTTTCGAAATAAGTGGGCAACTTGGCAAATATACAGGAATCAGCTTATCGACTCCCTGAACAGTACTATAAGAATCGGTACTGAACATCCCACATGTAATTGTACATGAACACCCCTTCTCTAATTGTACAGGCTCCCGTATGACTTTTGGGATTCAAACGGCAGACTCTGAATTGCCTGAAAGTGGTAGATTCATTCCGAACGAGTTGTGATCTATACTTATTGATTCACTATGACCTTGCTTATTTTTGCATTATCGGATCATGAAACTTGAATTCATGATTTTTTTTTGGTGCTATCGGTGTATGTTAGCTCAGAGATTTTCAGAGTTAAGTGAAGGAATTTTTAATTGCCTGAATGTTGGGTTGTTCTTAATAAAATTAGTCGCCTAAAGCCAAACTTTAATAAGACATCTTAAATATATATACAGAAAAAAAATATTGTAATAATTTAGAGTTGTCTTTTTCTTCTTCTTGCATATTAGTCATTTTTTGATGTATATTTTTCACCAACACATAACCTTTAACTTCACATATTAAAATGATTATTAATAAAAGGAGAAAATGGCATATTACCCCCCAAACCTTAGTCGAAATTCCAGCTACACACTCAACCTTTAAAGGTGACCTATTACCCCCCTGAACTATTTTAAAATGAAATTATTACCCCCCCGAACTATTTTAAAGTGGAATTATTACCCTCCCCCCGAAAACTGACAACCAGTCATTTGGAATAGTGAAACACACTCTCTTGCCATGTCAGCGTTGGGGGAGGGGGGTAATAATTTTATTTTAAAATAGTTCAGGGGGGTAATAGGTCACCTTTAAAGGTTGAGTGTGTAGTTGAGATTTCGACTAAAGGTTGGGGGGGGGGGGTAATAGACCATTTTCTCTTAATAAAAGTAAAGATTATTTCTAATTAATAAGATGTTAGCCATTTGTTTTTAGTACATTAAATGGGATGTTGTTGTTAAAACCTTATTTTTCTGCTTTCTACTATATAGAAGAGTCACCAAAGGAACGACCAAGGGTAAAATAGTCAATTTACCCAATAAAAGTTCTTCCACTGATACTGTTTATCTTTGTTCTTATTATTATCTGTTTCTCGATCTTTCCTAATCTCTTTTGCTCTTTCCTTTTCTTTCGAATTCAAATTCAACACTGGAGTTTCACCTCACAATACTTAACAACTCTCAATTCAAACTGCAATTTACATGTACGTGCATATTTAAAATTTCTTAAGAAAGTAGGGTAGTTGAACTGATTATAATGAATATTCAGATATTATCTGTTTTGATCATTGGCATGAGTTGATCCTTTTTGTTGTAGGGTGGTGATCCACTGGATTTTAATTAGGAAATGCTACTTCAGTTAGTAGGGAGAGGATGAACTTCAGAGTTACCACGAAGTGATGGTTTCGTCCACTACAGTAATGGTGAGTGCCAGAGTTCTTTTTAGTTACATTGTCTTTATTTTAAAAAGGTTAAGCATAAATGATCCTTATAGAGGAAGTGCAGATTTTGATGATTTTTATTAGTTTAGGCTCGCAGAAAAGTGATCATATTCAATCTTTTTGGACTTTCAGAGTTTTTTTTCTAAAAATCCCCAAATTCATCCATCGGAACCCTCGCTTCCATAAAATAGTACTAATTTCTATTTTTTTTGTTGTACTAATTTCTACATTGTTGTTGTTTATTTTGATGTATTAGTGCAAAAAAAATAGTTTGATTTTTGTTGAACGAAAGAACAGAGGGACTTATGGCGGATGGTGGGAAGGTGGTTAAGCATTCCAAGTATAAATCATCAGTCAAAGTAAATGGTATGTTCATTATGATTATTCGCATTGTTAGTTATATTGTGCTATGATTGAGTTGTATTATTGTTTTCTATGTGCAAAAAAAGGGTAGCTAGATGAACTAACACTTAACCAAAATAGAGCTTATAGATAGCGAAGATTCCCATTTGTTTAAGTATTATTGGACAGAGTTACCAAGTAATTGTTTTGCTGGAAATTAGCAGGTACCTTATACTGGTAGGAGGTACCCATGTAATTAGTGAAAATAGTGAAAGTTAGCAGGCCCATGTATTAGTGAAAAATAGTTTGATTTTTGAACGAACAAACACACACTATGGCATATGGGAAGGTGGTTAGGCATGCTAAGTATAAATCTTTCAATCAAGGTCCCTGGTGTTTTGAAGTTGGTATTTTACTTCCATTCCCTTTTGATTATTCGCATTTTATGCCATGATTCTGAGTTATATGATTGTTCCTATGTGCAAAAAAAAAAAAAAAAACTCGATAAACTAAAGCTTCCGCTATGTGAGTTTGGTGTATTGTACGTAATCGTATATTGCATTTATGTAAGAGATGTTCCCATGGCTTGAAGCTGTGACACTGTTTACTATGCCCAAGTCGAAGAGAAATAAATAGTAGTACCAATAACATTAGTCCCAAATAGAGTTGATAGATAGCAAGGATTTCTACTTGCCCAAGTCATGGTGGACAGAGTTACCTAATAACTATGCTGGTGGGAAGTAGCAGGTACCTTATGCTGGTGGGTGGTACCCATGCAAGTAGTTGAAGTGAACACAAACCGACTCTGATATAACGGTTATAAAAGAAAATAGAATGTTAAACTAAATGTTTATATTCTTTTTCAAAACTTAGCTATTAACTTGTACTTCACCAAACGACCCCTGATAGTTGAGTGATTCATGAACTAAGTGGGAGAATAGATGTGAATGGTCTTTGGTCTGAAACTCTTGTCAAGGTGAGAATAGGCGTGAATGGTCTTTGGTGTGAAACTCCTATCAAGGTATTGTATTTTAATTACATAGTAGTCATAAAAAATTATATTAGGAGTTAAGAAAAGTATGTTAATTCCTTAATTTGTGTATTGTTAAGTGCAAACGACATTCAGAGTCTACTTCATAGAGTAACTTTTTCTATTTTTTTTGCTGTTAAGATCCAAGATTGAGAAAGGAATCAATTTATTTCTTCGGTTAATTTTACTTTGGTGGAACTAATATAGGTCTAATCTTCATTTTTGCTTTTTTTTTTTTTTTTTACAATTATTGAGTAATTTTTTATTTGATATTGTAACTTATACCTCACAACAAACGATCCATTAGAGTTGAGTGATTCATGAACCAAGTGGGGGAATAAGTATGAATGGTCTTTGTTGTCAAGATGTTGTATTTTAATTATGTAGTGCTCGTGAGTAATTATATTAGGAGTTAAAAAGAGTATGTTGATTCCTTAATTTGTGTATTGAAAAATTCAAATGATATTCAGAGTCTGCTTCATAGAGTAACTTTTCTATTTTTTCGTTGATAGAGAAAACAACTAACAATAACATATCCAGTATAATTTGACAAATGGATGTGAGAAGGAAAGAGTATCTTTATTAATCCTTATGAAATTCTAATAATTTGTATATCTTGAATAGAAGAAATAGGTAACCTGAAGGCTAGGGCGTATGATGATCAACGTAAAGCCAATTGCCATAAAACTATCGCTTTTGGATGGTTCTCTGAACCTCAGTTGTCCTCAGGTAATTTAACAAAATTTCTTTCATTGAATCGAATTTTTTTTATATGGCAGTTGTATTTCAGTGTTTAGATGCTTTGTTGACTTGTTCTTATTGTTACTTCCGCTGCATATGAAAAAGAGAGGCTAATGCATTCGATTTTTCTGGATTAAAAGATCTGGTGGAGAAAGCTTTATCTTTTGTGAAAATTTTTGATCGAATTGCTGTTGTCATAGTTCATTCTGTTGATTTGGAGATGTGCTTCGCATTGAATTGAAAATGAGAGTGATTTGAGAGAATAATCTCGAATTTACATATGGCTTCATTGGATCATTTTGGTGAAGTTGCAAATATCGCCCAACTTACTGGCATAGATGCAGTGAGACTAAGGGTGTTAAGTAGGCCAGGCCGGGTCAATCCAAAACCGGCCCGTTAAAATTATTCGGGTTGTGGGCCGGGCTGGGTCCAGGGTTAAGTTGGTCGGGCTAAACAGTAAACTTTTTAAAAACAACTCTAACCCGGCCAACTTAACCCATCCCGGTTAAAAATTCGATCAAACCCGGTCAAAAATAAAAATAAAAACTTTTTTTCAATATACACTATATATACCCACCTATAAACATATGTATATACTATATATATAGTATATACTACATTAGAATTTAAAAAATATATACACAATTACACATATATACGCACCATTCAATGTATGTTGCTACTTTAAAGTTTAAATAAAATATACTACAATATATATACATTACAATATATATATATATATATATAGTTATATACTAATTTATAAAACATATACACATGTATACGTTAAATATACACGTCTATAGAAGATATACGCACCATTGAATGTATATGTACTACTTTAAATAAAATATACTACAATATATATACATTACAATATATATATATATATAGTTATATACTAATTTATAAAACATATACACATGTATACGTTAAATATACACGTCTATAGAAGATATACACACACATATACACACCATTCAATATATATGTACTATTTTAAATAAAATATACTACAATATATATACATTACAATATATATATATATATATATATATATATATATATATATATATATAGTTATATAGTTATATACTAATTTATAAAACATATACACATGTATACGTTAAATATACACGTCTATAGAAGATATATACACACATATATGCACCATTCAATATATATGTACTATTTTAAATAAAATATACTACAATATATATATATATATATATATAGTTATATACTAATTTTTAAAACATATACATATGTATACGTTAAATATACACGTCTATAGAAGATATATACACACATATACACACCATTCAATATATATGTACTACTTTAAATAAAATATACTACGATATATATACATTACAATATATATATATATATATATATATATATAGTTATATACTAATTTATAAAACATATACACATGTATACGTTAAATATACACGTCTATAGAAGATATATACACACATATACGCACCATTCAATATATATGTACTATTTTAAATAAAATATACTACAATATATATACATTACAATATATATGTATATATATATATAGTTATATACTAATTTTTAAAATATATACACATGTATACGTTAAATATACACGTCTATAGAAGATATATACACACATATACGCACCATTCAATGTATATGTACTACTTTAAATAAAATATCTACAATATATATACATTACAATATATATATATATATATATATATATATATATATATATATATATATAGAGAGAGAGAGAGAGAGAGAGAGAGAGAGAGACAACGATATATATACAATTTATAAAACATATACACATGTATACATTAAATATACACATTTATAGAAGATATATACACAAATATACAAAACATATGCTACTTAATATAATAAATTAATAGTACTTGGTAGTAAAATAATAATATATTAGAAGTAAGTTTTTAATTTAAAGTAGAAATTCAATTTAAATCATTAAATGAAAAAACTTACAAAGTAAGGACTAAGGAGTGAATGAATGTTGAATTTTATTGATTGCGAAATGATCCAAAATTTATAATTTACATGAATGAAAAATCTACAAATTATGTATCATTTTTTCCAACTCATTCATGTTAATATTAACGGGAACTTGCATAGGATAGTCAAAGTTAACGGGGGCAAAACCATGCATTGGACTTGATTTGTTGAGTTCTCCCGTGAAGACATAATTTCTTCAAGTTTCAGCTCGTCGTTTGGCTCCGGTTCCATTCCTTGGTTTCTTCTTTCCGCTCTAATCCAATCTCTAAGGCAAACTAGAACATTCATTGCATTGCTTCCTAATGAGTGTCGGTTGTCTCCAAGCTGTTGTCGTCCCTGACTAAAGGCGCTCTCTGATGCAACGGTTGACATTGGAACATTCAAGATATCTCTAGTTAATCTTGAAAGCACAGGATATTGTGTTTCATTATTCCTCCACCAATCCAACGTGTTGATCCGTAGTCTGCGATCCTCTGGTAGTGACCGAAGATAATATTTCAGCTCTCCCTGATAAGTTGATGTGTAAGCTCTGTCATCAACACTGTTCCAACAAGGTAAATCATAAAAGGAATCAGGAAAATCACTATGTGCCGGCCTTTTAGAAGATGATGGCTCGTCGGGAGGATGAGGAGCTACAGTTGGAGTGATATTTGTAGGTACGGCTGAATCAAATAAATCAGCATAGTGATTATATAATTTTTCTATGTATTCATTCGCATCACCCATAGCCGTCCACAAATCAGGTTGTACTTATTCAGAATCATTGTTAGTATTTATTTCTAAGTTATCATAAATAATAGTACTAAAGTGACACATAGTATTATATTTCATGCACAGATTTAGCATAGCACCAACCAAGTAAATAGGAGAAATTGGAAAAAAATATTTTTTAAATTTAGTAAACATGACACCAACAGCTTCTTTATATCTTCTTTATTTTTATATTCTTTGAGCAAACCAGAAATATAGACTATATATGACAAAATATTACAAACAGTAGGATAATAAGCACCGGAAAATTCAACCGTAGCTACATAAATTTTTTCTAAAAACTTAACAAGATCATTAATTACAACCCAATCAGAATCATGTAGCATGCAAGCAGCAGAATCAACAAATGAACCGCAATGTTGGTTAAAAGTTAGTGTATTAGGAACTCTATATTTATAACAAGTTTTTTAAAAAATCATACGTAGAATTCCATCTAATATCAATTTCCTCAGGCATCAATATCGGTGCAAGTACATTTTCTTGACATTTAACTTTAAATTCTCTAATTCTTTTTCTTCGATTATTTCGTTGAATAAAATCAATAGCAAGACAGATTTTTTTAATATAAAGGTCAAAAAACTCAAGACCATCTTTTACAATTAAATTATATCTATGACATGCATATTTAATATGAAAAATTTCAGGCAACGACGGAGATAGCTTAGATTTTTTTTTTTTTATAGCAGTCTTGTTGTTGGAAGCATTATCAAAAATAATACATAAGATTTTATTTTCGATACCATAAAATCCGGCAACTTTAACAATAGAATCAGCAATAAAATCTCTAGTATGTTTACGATCTTCATCATATAAAAAAGCAAGAATACGTTCTTGCATCACAAAATTACTATCCATCCAGTGACAAGTAACGGTTAAATAATCATTTTTATTTACAGCACGACCAAGATCAGAAGTTAGGGATAATCTACATTGAATATTTTTTAATAATGTTGATAAATAAAAATAATATTGTGAATGAAGTCTAAAAATATCAGATCGACAAGTACTTATAGGAACACCATTAAACATAGAATTATAAATTGCTTGAATATAATGAATAAATGCATTAGAAGAAGGAAAACTAAAAGGCAAACAACCCACAACTATCATTTTAGTTATTTCTTCCCGGTCCCTAAATTTATTATACTTCTTCGTTACCTGACCGGTTGCTGGGTTCATTCTAGTTTGCGTTGGCCCACCAACATCCCCACCACCTCATGCAATATTTAACTCTCTTTCGTGAGCATCACCTATATGTCTCATTAACATACCAGTACCCCCTTGCTTGCCTCCGCTTTTATGCTTATATATTTGTTGACAAATATTACATTGCACCTCAGTATCT
This sequence comes from Capsicum pubescens, assembly GCA_030864215.1. Classification (NCBI taxonomy): domain Eukaryota; kingdom Viridiplantae; phylum Streptophyta; class Magnoliopsida; order Solanales; family Solanaceae; genus Capsicum; species Capsicum pubescens. The sequence continues at coordinate 57,899,978 of CM061538.1, forward strand.
GATAAACGTTCAAAAAATTGTCATGCAATACTAGTTGTTTTACGAGCTCTTGGGGCACAGAGAGGACGGGAAGGGAGATTACCCGATTCAAATCTAACGTTATTATTTCCTACTGCGGGTGTTTCACCAATATTTTCATCATCTTTGTCTAAATTAACCGCATCTACTTTATTTTCTTCTTCTATACCGTAATTTTTCTCGAGCTTCTACATAATTCATATTGTGAGCACCTACACCTAAAGGTACACCTACTTCTTCCTCAAAAGGTTGACTAAGCGGTGTCGGAGGCACATGAGTATATCTACTACTTGAACTACCTCTACCGCTAGTAATTCGCTTTTTACTACCACTACCGCTTGCGGAACAAAAATTTTTAACACCTTTAGTAGCGAGGTTTCTTAATTTATCCATAATATAAATTAAACTAAAAAAATTCAAAATACACAAATATAATAAATTAAATATTTAATAATTAATATACTAAATAAAAATTAAACGTAAGAGATGGAACGACAATACCAAATTTTGGAAGTATCCGAAGGTTGCAACTTTAGAAACTTTCACTCATACTTTGTAATCGCAAAATTAAAAATTAAAGTGAACACTTTAGGAAATTAAATTTGTAGAATATTTGAGAATTGAGAATTGAGATTTGAGAGAATTAAAAATTGTGTGAAAAATGATTTGAAGGTATAGGGTATTTATAGAAAAAATTTTGGGATTAAAAAATAATTTTAAAAGTATTTTTTTTTTAATTAATGGGCCCAAACTAGCCGTTTGGACCCAAAAACGGCTATATAGCCGCTAGGCCAACGGCTAGTTTGGCCCAAAATCCAAAAAAAAAATAAAAAAATTAAAATCGGACCGGGTCGGTTAATCGGCGGGCCCCAACCGGGCTGGGTCCAGGTTAACCAGGCCCAAAATAAAAAACCCATCTCGGGACCCGGTCCCTAAAGCCCTTGGGCTTACCAGGCCGGGTCAAACCGGACCGGTTTCATTAAATTGGCCGGTTCGGGACGGGTTGGGACAGGCTTAAGTGAGACTAATTGGGATGATTGTCAAAGCTGCTACCACTGCCCGGATGCACAAGACAAATTGCAGGCAGTTTGCACAGCATCTTAAGTTAATTGGGAACTTATTGGAGCAACTCAAGATTACTGAACTTGCAGAAGTATTGAGTTATTTGATGTTATTTTCTTTTTTAGTTTAGTCATTTTATTTCTGAAATTCAGTTATTTAGTTGAGATAGAATAAAATTTTATTAGTATCCTAGTTGAAGATAGAATAGAATTTTATTAGTTTCTTAGTTAGAAATAGAATAGAAGTCTTTTGTCTATTTATATTCTCAGATGTGAATGAATAAACAAGAAGAATTTTTTTTACCCTCAAAACGACTGTTTTCTTCTTCTCTGTATTCTGTAGAACAACAATTGGTATCAAGAGCCAATTTCTTGAGGGATCTGTGAGAGAGAAGATCCCCAAAAATAACCCTGCGTAAAAAGTCAATACTGTTATGGCTTCTAGCAATTTCCCAATTCCTTCACCCCCAATTTTTTCTGGTGAGAATTATCCAATTTGGGATCTCAAGATGAGAACATACTTGTGAGCATATGATCTGTGGGAAGTGGTAGAGGTTGGAGGAGAGGTAAATCCTTTGCCAAATAATCCAACTATGACGCAAATTAAGAATCACAGAGAAGAGGTTTTAAAAAACTTTAAAGCTCTCTCTTGCATACAATCAACACTTTCAGAAGTAATTTTCGCTAGAGTTATGGCGAGTGAGACTGCAAAGGAGGCTTGAGAAAAGTTGAAAGAAGAATTTCACGGAAGTGACAAGATTAGGTAAATAAATGTGATAAATCTGAGAAGAGAGTTTGAAATTCTCAAAATAAAGGATTCAAAAACTATTGAAGAATTCTCCAACAAGTTGATGAAGATTGTAAACCAAATTAGACTTATGGGAGAAGAGCTTACAGATTCAAGAATTGTGGAAAAAGTTCTTGTGATTTTGCCGGAAAGATTTGAAGTAAAGATCTCCTCACTCGAAGATTCGAAGGATCTCACAAAATCGTCACCTTCAGAACTTGTACATGCTCTTCAAGCTCAAGAGAAAAGAAGATCCTTGAGGCTAGAAGAAGCTACTAAAACTGCTCCTCAAGCCAAGTTCAAAGGGAAAATACAAGTGCAAGAGGAAGGTAAAATCCCAGAAACTTCTACTAATTCTAGTAGAAATAATCAAGGCGATTCTCGCAATGGAGTCAAGAAGAGAGAAAACTTTCCTCCATGCAAGTAGTGCAGAAAAAACAATCATAAAGAGGATGATTGTTGGTTTAAGGGGAAGAAACCACCTCTCCAGTGTAGATATTGCAATAAGCTTGGTCATATTGAAAGATTTTGCAGAGTGAAGAAGGAGAACAACCAACATTTCAAAAGTTGAAGAACATGAGGAGTTTCTGTTTACAGTGATGGAAGAAACAAGATTGAATGATGAAAACACATGGTTAATGGATAGTGGTTGCACTCAACACATGACCAGCAAACAAGAATATTTTACGAAGTTGGAATCTGCCAAAGGTAGTGTCAAGTTGGCTGATAAAACTAAGTTGGAGATTGTTGGTAAAGGAACTATAGCAATTGAAGCTCCCAAAGGTACTAAGTTTATTCAAGATGTTTTGTTGGTACCTGATCTTGACCAAAATCTTTTGAGTGTTGGTCAAATGCTAGAAAAAAAAATTATATGTTACTATTTAAAGACAAAAAATATGTTGTTTCTGATTCTAGCAGCCAAGAAGTGATTACAGTTGAAATGATTAAAAGAAGTTTTTCTTTGAGTTGGAACTCAAATTCTGAGCAAGTTTGTCGAAGTAGTCAATGTGAGCAGGTTATTGTGACCACCAAGCACAACGATGATGATTTTATTTTTTATTCTGGAAAAATTTAAAATTGCTACGCTACAATGGACGTTGAAATCAAACAAATCACTTCTCAAGAAAATCCTCAAAATCTTCAAAACAATAAGGAGGCTATAGCTAAGGATAATTCACATACTGTAGCTGGGACCACATCCGGATCTCCAGACTCTGGCAATAACAATAGTTCTAATTCAGACCTCACATTTCATGAAGATCAGAATGACAGAGATGATGGGATGGATGATTGCGATGATGTGTCAAACTATGATGATAAATGTGATTACTTGAGTATGCAGGCCCAATTTGATAATGATGATTTTCCTGCTGGGGTTGAGGCAACGATTTCTTGGTTAAATGAACTTGCTTCCAGTTTAAAAGTATCTTTCCAAGTTAGCTCTTTAAGTCATCTAGCAGGTGCTCAGACATCAACTCCTACAAATACTGAGCATGCAAGTAGTGGCTTTCCATAGGTCCCTGCTTCAAGCAGTACTCTGGTGTCTGGAGGGTCAAATTCTCGTGAAAAAAAAAGAGACAAAACAGCGGGTAGCTTTAAAAATTGATATGTGGAGTGTAAAACTATTATCCGATAGTCAGACAAACAGAGTTACATTTAACTTGACTCTAGAGGTTATTCATTAGATTTTTGCTGAGAAACCAGTTGTCTGCCAAACATATTTAAACTTTGTTCCTGGAAAGATGTCAGGAAAAGAATTCTGGACTAAATATTCAAGGGTTTAATACCTCCACAGTACAAAAAATATTGTTGCAACTTTTGCTGAGGCTTCTGAAGATGAGGAGCTTGCAGTTTTCTTGAAGCAAGATGCTATGTTAGAATCTAAAGCTCAAAAAAAGATGAACAACATCAAGTTATATGTCTCGCGGGTGTTCATTATGGATAACTATGAGGAGCTTATGCCCGAGTACCTTGGATGAAGGGTGTTGTGGACTCTGATGGTTTGTCTCTCAATATCTCTCCTGAGATGCTATAACAAAACAACATTTTCAAGGTGTTTGGGAAGAACCTTGTGAAGAAATGTATTGAGATGTTCAATGAAATTGCTGAGACCAAGGAGAGATTAAAGCTCGCTGATATATTTACCAAAGCTCTTCCCAAAGAAACTCTTCGTGAATAACTTGGAGTTACCAACAAACATCTCAAGGACGAGTGTTGAAGTATTGAGTTATTTGCTGTTATTTTTTTTTAGTTTATTAATTTTATTTCTAAAATTCAGTTATTTAGTTGAGATAAAATAAGATTTTATTAGTATCCTAGTTGAAGATAGAATACGATTTTATTAGTTTCCTAGTTAGAAATAGAATAAGAGTCTTTTGTCTATTTATATTCTCAGATGTGAATGAATAAACAAGAAGAATTTTTTTTACCCTCAAAACGACTGTTTTCTTCTTCTCTGTATTCTGTAGAACAACAAAATTAAGAGGTATCCGAAAACCCGAGAGCCATTGGAACACCTTGAAGATGCATTAAAGAGGTCTTATATATTGGCCAAGAGCTGCCAAGACAGGAGGTATCCTTATCTATTGGCTATAAGGTGGAACATTGTATACCGTTTTCGCAGGATCAGAATGAGATTGACCAATACTGAAGATTATTCCTCTTATCACTTTGGTGGATAATGCACGAGTCAGAGTATGACAACTTTGCACTTTTTGTCCATAATGTTTGCCCTTCAGCTTTATATATGCTTTTTTTTTCTCTAACTCAGACAACCAAGGAAGGCTTTATATATGCTTTCATTATCTGTTTGTTTCATTGCTCTTCCATCTTAAGATCTACATCCGTTCTTTCTCATTTTTGTTGGTGACATGGTAAAGATATATTCGAGTTTAATAAGTTCATGTTTTGAAGCTAGAATAGTTGGTCAATTTCAATTCTTGGTTAGGTAGCCTTGCTGGACTTTTGGAAAGTGAAGCTATTTTAGAATTTTTTTTTTTCATTTTTTGGATAATGGTGGTCTGGCTAGCTTGAATTAGGTACCTTCTATCTCCCACCAGTGCACATCTATCTGGTAACTCTTCCCATGTAGGCTTAGGCTGATGGAAACCAATCACTTGAATTTTTTTCCCACCAGGATCCTTATTGTTGGTTTTTATCTTTGAAATTGGAGAAATAATAGAGAAAGAGTTGGAGAAAAATAAAATACGACAATAGTATTGTCAAAGGGAATTATTTTATTAATAACTCAAAACATATATTTATAGCTAAATTTCTAACTACACTCCAATTTAAATTGGGATAATTAATTCCTATTCAAATAATAAAGGGACAACTTATTCTTAAGTCACATAAGACTATAATAATTAAAAACTACTAAAAATATCTATTCCTACTTTATTTCTGAGACATATTTTCAATACTCCTCCTTGGATCAGAAATTATCTCGGTTTCGACTGAATTTGACCTCTTGAATAAATATGTCAATTCATCTTTGTTCTTGCATGACTTGTGTGCATCTTCTGAAATTGCTTTGATTACAACACTCCATTTTACTTCTGCAGGAATATAATCACCATTCTCAATTCTGATTTTCTTATTTTTTAAAGGTAGAAACTCTTTAAAGAGAGTCTTGTCATATGTCATGTGGTTTGTACAACCACTGTCAATCATCCAAAAATCAGATTTTTTGGTTAAAGACTTTGTTGTCACAAATAAGTGATCTTCTTCTTCTTCTTTGGTGACTTGGGCATTTGTTTTATATTTTTGAGATTTGTTTTTCCAAATCACAGCTTCATGGCCAAGTTGATTGCAAATCTTGCATTGTGCATCTGGTCTCTTCCAACATTTAAATGGAGGATGACCTATTTTGCCATAGTGCCGGCAAGGTGGGTAATTTTTTCTTGAATTATTATCCTTGCTTTGAGTCTTGTGGTTAGCTGTCAAAGCTCCTTCAACCATACCATCCTGCCTTATAAGCCTCCTTTGCTCTTGCGCCTGCAACATATTTAACAATGCTGCCAAGGTAATCTTGGACAGGTTTTTTGTATTTTCCAAGGTAGTTATTAATACTTCGTATCTTTCAGGCACTGTAACAAGAATTTTTTCAACAATTCTCGAATCTTTAAATTTTGTGCCAAGCAATCTTACCTTGTTAACAATGCCAAGAAGACGGTCTGAGTACTCTTTGACGGTCTCAGATTCCTTCATCTTTTGCAATTCGAATTCCCTGATTAGATTCAACACCTTCATGCCTCGTATTCTTTCATCTCCGGTATATTCTTCCTTCAGATAATCCCAAATTTCTTTTGGTGATTTAAAGGCCATATTTCTCATGAAAATTATTGGAGACAGACTAGCAAACAAAGTTGCTTTTGCTTTTGATTTTCTGATTTTCTTTTCCTTTTGGCTTTTGATCTGGGCTACCGTGGGATTATTAGGCAGCAGAACAACATCATAATCCTCCTCCACGGCTTCCCAAAGATCTAAAGCCTCAAGATAAGTCTTCATTCTTATTGTCCAAAGATGATAATTCTCACCATCAAAGACAGGAGGAGCTATTTGGGAAAAGTTGTTTTCAGAATTCATCTCTCATAGATCCCTCAAGAAATTGGCTCTTGCTACCAATTGTTGGTTTTTAGCTTTGAAATTGGAGAAATAACAGAGAAAGAATTGGAGAAAAATAAAATACGGCAATAGTATTGTCAAAGGGAATTATTTTATTAATAACTCAAAACATATATTTATAGTTAAATTTCTAACTACACTCCAATTTAAATTGGGATAATTAGTTACTATTCAAATAATAAAGGGACAACTTATTCCTACACTCTAATAATTAAAATCTACTAAAAATATCTGTTCCTACTTTATTTCTGATACATACTTTCAACACTTACCGTGGTATCCAAGGTTTCACACAAACTTCATTGATCACTTAACCACATCCTAAACCCTTGACTATTTTGAGTTTATTACAATGATGAAT